>CM053763.1:119025082-119035082 GCA_028658305.1 Pachyuromys duprasi
CCCAGGGCATCAGCAGCTACTTCCGTAGCCATGTGCTTCTCATAGAAGGTTCGAAGCTTGCACTCATCGTCCACTTCAATGAGTTTCTGACAGCCGGTGGCAGGGAAGGAGATATTCAGCTTCATCTTGACACAGCCGCCCCTATGATGACTTTTAACCCTGAGAAACCAAGCACTCTGGGGTTAGGATTGGCTTTCTGGGTGGCAGAAGAGACATCTTCTTAGGAGCCAGGAATACCAAGGAGATGCAGCTGCAACTTCCCTCCAGGATTTATGGAAAAAAAATGTCAATGGCAGTCCAGAAAGTAAAACACCCAAGTAGAAGGCAGCTGCGTTTAGAAACACTCCCGCTCATCCTCCATGAGCTACGCCAAGGCTAAAATGGGGATGTGAACTCTCCAGAGCTGTTGAGGGCCGAGAGACTGCTGCGGCCTGCTAATGACAGGTTCTATTCTGCCACCCAAAAGGATGCAGTGTAAAAAGCTTCACAGGGAGAAATCAGGGCATTGGGTGGGGGGAGGGCGTCAACAGGTTTCCTGGGTGTAGACTGAACCCTCGCAGAGTCTCCCAGGCAGCCTCCAGGGTCCAGCAGGAGGTGCTGTCTCACACGCCCCTGCTGGAAACTACCAGGTGGCCACCCAAGACTGATGCAGATCAGCAAGCCCACAGGCACAGGCTGCTCCAAAGGCCGTGGTCAAGGCACAGGCTGCTCCAAAGGCCGTGGACAACACTGTTTTGTGAGCTCCTCCTACCATCCTAGATCCACGCCTTACTCCCTTACTCCTCTAGTCTGTTCCCAACAACACACGTGGCTATGCCATGGAAATGCTCAATGCCCCAACAATTTGCTGGGGGTAAGGGCTTCTGATGTTTTTTTCCAGTGCTTGGTTTGCCTCGTTTTGATGACGGGCCTCAGTCTGAAGAGCCCCTGTCCCCATTCAAAAAGTAGGCCTTGATCTACTGCTGGGTCTGGGAGTAGGGACATGATCTCAAAACTGCTGCACCAGGAGAGTCACAGGGCCCTGGGACCAGTCAAAACAGTCCTGGGACCTTTGCCTAAATGGCCTTCTGAGAAAGAGGTCAAAAAGAATGAAATTAGATGCCTAAAAAACAAGAAACATAGTTGCGACGTCAGGGCTGGAACCCCTGGACCCAGAGGCGCCTGAGGGCCAGCAACGTCCCCGTTCCCCCCCCCCCCCTCCGTTTAGATCCAATTTTCTGACCCCAAAAGGTTCCTGCTGACAAGCAGGTTAAGCTTTGGGGTGTGCATGTGTGTATATGTGTGTGTGTACAAGGGGAGGCCAGGGGTCAACCTGGGTGTCTTCCGTAGTCATTCTTTACCTTAGTGCTTGAGGCAGGGTCTCTTTCTGAAGGAGTCTGGCGGCCGGCAAGCCGGGGCTCCTCCTGTCTCAGCCTACGGAGCACTTGGCTTATAGACACACGCTGCCATGCACCGGTGTTCCTGTGAGTTCTGGGGATTAAACTTGGGCCTTTGTGTTTGCATGACAAGCTCTTTAATACCTGAGCCATTTCCCTAGGTTGAGGGCTTCTTAGGTTGCATAAATAAACTTTATTTATGGGGCACAGAACTGCTGGTGACACAGATGTGTCAGCCTTCCTATCTCAGGAGACCATTCCATGATTCTCCAGAAACATCGGACTCTCTAAGACACCAGCTTAAGGCCTGTCTTTACCACAAGGGCAGAACTTCAACTTGTTCAGCACACCGTAGGATCTGCAGAAGTGCCTGGCATGGTAATAAGTAAATGCCCATTGGGTGAGAGGGGCTCCTTTTGTTTTTTATTACTGGGCTCCACAGAAATACTCCACAGGGCTCCTGGGGAAACAGGGCCTTGTGCCTCCCCCAGGTATAACACCTTCCTGAAGGGATGCCTATGTACCCCTCTGTCTGTCCCCAACTAACTGGCTGCAGAACCCTGTTCCATCGTGTCAGAAGCACCTTTGCCCCAGACTTGCCTTCCAGGCCCCTCAGTCCTTGAGACTCAATCTCAATTTTCTACAGCCCAAATTGTCTCTAGTTGGTAAAGCTGGCTGTGCCCAGGAAGCAGGCAGAAGCTTTGGTCCCTCCTCCTACCTTCCCTGGTCCGAAGTCTAGAGTATCAGCTCTGGGCTGGACGGTAGAGCAATGGTCCTTCTGGCCACCCAGGCCCTGCTTGGGAAACCCACATCTATACTAGGCACAGAAGAGGCTCAACACATTCCCTCCATTCACAACACCATGCTCTTCAGGAGCAACAGCCAGTAAGTACAGTGAGGGCAACCAACTGGTATACCTTGCATCCAGCCACTTCCGTATCCGAGAGGCCAGTGTCCCTGCTTTCTACGCTGCTGTGTTCTAAGAAAAAAAGTGTGTCTGTACTAGATCCGGCCACTCAGGCCCCTTGGCACGGAAAACAGACTTCTTGTCTCAAATGTGACTGTCTAGTCTGGTGTCAGCTCTAAGTTAAGGGTCACAGAGTTATCGTCACAGTGCACGAATGGTGGCTTCGAGGCGGTCACACCCATCCCAGAGTCTCTGGGCACCAGGAAACACTGGCCAGTGGCTGTCTCATACCAGGAGCTACACACAAAATTCTCTTTATGGGAACACAAGCTGGCCACTGGCAGATCCAGCATCAGGGCAAACCAGGTTTGGATTTTTCTCCAAGGACACATAGGCTTTCGTCTTGATTCCTAACCCATCAACACCCATCCAGCCTCCTCAGTGGGTACAGTCCAGGACCCCCAGGCTACTTTGCCAAACTTCCTTTGGCCACAAAGACATCCAGGATAAGAAGGTATATTCAGCCAGCACTGGACAACTCCTCACTCCCTAGGAAACGCTTACTGAGGACCTACTATATGCTGAACAGTGGAAATGCAGCAGAGCCTGCACACAACAGAACCACAGAAGGAATAACACCGCCAGCCACTCAGAGTGTTGACACTGCTGCTATGGGTAGTCTCCTGTGCGTGTGCCTGCCTCACCGTGGGTACACACAGTGATGAGGACAAACCTGCTTACCTGGGGTCTGATCCAGCTGTACCACAGGTGCCAAACTTGCTGCCTGAGAAAACCCTAGGCATGATGAGAAATCAGGGTCCGTGGGCCCAGGATGGAACTCAGCTGGCAGAGGGCTTACCTAGCATGCTGAAGCCCTGAGTCTGATCCCTGGGACTCATACCATAGCAGGTGAGAACCAGCTCCCACAAGTTGTCTTCTTACCTCCACATTCAAATTCATTCATATTCTCTCCCTCTCTCTCTCTCTCTCTCTCTCTCTCTCTCTCCTCAAGTTGAGACTGTGGGCGCAGTGGTGCATGCATCAGATCCCAGCACTCAGGGAGGCAGAGGCAGGCATATGTATTGCTGTGAGTTTGAGGTCAGCCTGGTCTATAAAACGAGTTCAAAATAGCCAAGGCTACACAGAGAAACCCTGTCTTGAAAACACAAAAAGCCCTAATATAACCAAAAATAAATAAATAAATAAATAGATAGATAGATAGATAGATAGATAGATAGATAAATAAGACAGAGACTAGAAGGAGAAAAAAAGAGAGGCAGCCTAGAAAACCCAGGATTTGTGACTAAGATGGAGCCACCAGATACTCTGGGAAGGAATTCTGCAGCTCGGTTTTCTTTGCTGGAGGAAAGTGTCCTGGACCTTCTCTCTGCCACTCAGAACCAGGATCTGAGAGGAAGAGGAGGTAGGCCTACGGTTCCAAACATCTCCTAAGGTCCCAGCCAAAAGGCTGGGGTTGGGGGAGGCATGCAACTGAGGAAGCAAGCCAGGAAGAAATGGAAAACCCCAGGATTCTATGGGAGGCAAAGGGGTAGGGGGCCAGAAAGCCCTCGGCTTCAGTCCTGCAGGATCTTGCCTCCTTTCACCCACAGACTGGGAGCGGCTAGTCCAGCCAGGGCACTCCTGGGAGCTGACGAGGTCATATCTGGATTTCCCCTTTCCAATATGGCAGAGGGGAGGAAGAGCTGATTGAAGGAGCAAGCCGACCACTGTAGCTGAGATGACAGAGTCTTCAAAGGCTAGAGCTGGGAAGAGATGGCCACCTGGCTCCTCCACTGCCAGCATCAAAGAGTGACAGACAGACACTGTCACATGGGGCAGGTCACATCTGGGTCAGTCAGTGCTGGCTACACCGGAAGGGAGTGACATATTTCCAAGGTTCCCCACCAGGAACCTCCCTGGGAGCTCAGACGTCTGTCAGAGCCAGACAACAAAAGGTGTCTGGGAAAAGTCTTAGGAAGGGTGTGATGAGGGTAAGAGGCTGGGTGCATCTGGTGACAACCTAGAGCTCCCCTCCATGCCAAGGGCCCCAGCCTCCTGCTAGCCATCATAGTCAAGGCCAAGCCTGACATTATAAGCATTGTTCCTCTGTAATACCTGCACCTCTATGTGGCTTCCCTTGGCCCTCCAAAATAGTCCATCAGTTTTCATCCACAAAGGAACCACCAGGTGACCCTGACTGCCTCAGAATTTGGCTCAGAACTCCTTAGCACAGCATTCTCTAGCCCTATCCCTTACACTCTGTCCAGAAATGAAGCCATTTCTCATCCAGCTTTGAAGAACACATTAGCTAAGGCTCCTGAGTCCTATTCATAGATGTCTACTCTTGATCAATTATCAGGTAAGGATTTTTTATCACATTTGCCAAGGGCTGATGAATACACCATACATTGAAGGACAAGTTAATAGATGGTTTGCTAAACAGGAATAAGTAAGAGTCTGTTGAAAATTTGCCAAAATCAGAGAGAGGTATAAGCTTTGACCTTTTAGTGTGAGCTGTGACCTTGGCTTGGTTCTGACCTGAGATATTGTGGGTCTCAGTTTCCCCCTTTCTGCAAACCGGATTTATAGCCCTTATAGGAATGGCCTGAAGGTTAAATGAGACAATGCTGGCATGCACTGAGTCCTGAGCCTGCCATGTACCATGAGCTGAATAAAGGGAAGCCACAGGAACAGGCCCAAGGTAAGACTCACTTGCCAGGGTAAACCCAGGAGCTCAGGTGTTTACTAAAGACCCTTCAAGGGCCTCACGGGAAGGGAATTCAGAGACAGCAGGAATTTCAGCTGCCTGCCCAAATGACCAAGGTGTTTATTTCCTGAGACAGACAGATAGATAGACAGCCTTTGCCCACATATAAACAGATGTGAGAGCCGCTCTTTCATAGGACAGGAGGCCACAGGGGGCATTCATAGGTGACCCTTTCTGGGACTGTTTCTGCAGCTGCCACCCACTTCAGCCCCGCAGTGCCTACGAGCCATGGAGACAGCCAGCTCTGCCTATGACAGTTCCTCACCTACAGTGACGGGTCCTCCCCTCTTGACCCAGAACAGAGCTGGCTGATAGTCTTCCTGCCCCGTGTCCTGCCTGAAGGATCAGGTCTGTGCTTCAGCTTGCCTGTCCATAAAAACCTTTTCCCATGACCTTGGCCTGCCCATCACAACCCACCTGTCTAACATACTCATTTTTCTCCCCCCCACACTGACTCAGCCACATGACCCACATCTTATTATCTGGGCCACCAGACTGGTCCTAAAGACAATGGTACTTTACAGTGACAATCAGGTGACTTCAACCTTAATGGACTTTGATGTGTCGAAACAGGAACAATCCCACTGCTCATTACATCTCCCAACTTCTTACCTCTTCTCAGCTGTGTCCCCAACACACAATGAACATGCTGTAAAGGTCTGAAGACTCAAGTAGGAGACATTTATCTCCCCGGCACATAAGGTGACCAGTAACTTTCCCATGTCCTGGTGCTCAAGAAGGTCACCCTTGCCTCGAAGGATAGCTGACATTCCACCACACACACACTTTCTTTGTAAGGAGTCTGACTCCACCTTGGTGGACCACTAACCCAGAAACTCTACACCCAAAGAGCCAGCTAAGCTCCAGGAATGCAAATGTTTAAGGCCCTCGGCTGGACCAACCGCACAGACTAAACTAGGGAGGTTCAAAAATTCTTGTCGGCTTGGTGTTTGGGGGAAGTTTTTGTTTTGTTTTGATTTCTTTTTTCTGTTAGTGGGATAGAGAAGGGTGAAAGGAAAGCAGATTATTTCCAGTAACTGTAATTACTCTACTGCCTCCTTCCCCAGAATCATGGCCAAAGCCACTCCCTGTGCTGCAGCCTCGAGGCTGGGTGTGGGGGTCTCAGGGATTCAAACATCTGCACAGGCCATGGGGACGGGGGAGAAAGGCTGGGGACAGAAGAGTCTGGGGCAGAGGACAGGCTTGGTTTTAGAGGAGGGTGGGGGTCTCATGGAGCCTGGTAAAGCTTCAGCGAGCATCCACTGTAACTCCACCCCACTCACTTCACCTCAGGATGTTATGCTCTCAAAAACACCAGTGACATAAACAAAAAGCCTCTCATGGAGAAATAAGAAATACAGAGCCTGCCTTCAGTAGTCCTGGGAGGAAGGTGGACAGCCTGTGTAGGGAGAGCCAAGCCCAGATCCCACCCTCGCTCCATCTTCAGAAGAAAGGTGAAGCCTGGGTTTGGAACAGCCAGCTTTGGGGAGGAAAGAGCCACACCTGAGGGCACCTGGGCTAGAGAGCCAAGGCAGCCTAGTCCACCTTGGTAAGTCAAGGGACTCAGTCCCACTGTAGGCCAGGCACTGTCCTGACACGGTGGCTTCAGAACCAACGGGCAACCACGATGTATGACCTGGCTAGATCAAAGATGCTAGCTTTGCCATCATCAGTGAAGAGACACACTAGCCCACTCACTTTATCCCGTCATTGCAGTTCCTATCAAGCACCCATCATGTGCGGCCACCATGTCCCAGCTACTATACAAGACGGTCACCCACAACCCTGACAGTCATCAAGCCAGGTCTGTGCCTGGAGTGTACTCTAGCACTCTCTTCAGGCCAAATGCCAAGGGACGGGATCAATCCTAGCTGGGTCTCCACAGCTCCCCCAAGGCTCTACCCCTACCATGCCACTGCCTACAATCCCCACAAGATGGAAGGAGGGGGCTACTTACTTTCTCTATGGTACAAGGTCTAAATGAGATATACCAAACAAACTGATGGTGCCTGGGGACAGAAGGGGCCTTGTGGCCACCCAACTGCTGTATACACCTGAGGCAAGGCAGAGGTGAAAGGGAGCTGAGAGGAGACGAAGCCGTCTGTAGGCCTCAGCCTCTGGCTTGGCCAGCAGAACCAGCGGATGTGTTTCAACATACAGAGGGCAGACCTGCCCCAAGAGACAGTGATGGCTAATTATAGCCCTGTAGTCTTTCTCCCACTGAATGCAACCCCTACCCCCAGAACAATGTATAGCAGTAGTGGGTCGCCACATTTATCTGTAGGAGGGAGTTCTTGCCATGTAAAATCAGGAAGTTGGCAAAGAAACTGTTGCAGAAACAACATGGGCACCTAGGGGCAGGGGACCACGCCTTGTCCCAAGAGAGCCAGAGCTGCATGATCCAGTGGGTTTGAAAGAGTTGCCTATATTTGCCTATATTTGGGGGGGGAGGGCAGACACTGCATAGCCTAGGCTGGCCTCAGACATGCAGCAACCCTCCTGCCTTAGCATCCTGAGAATTTATTACAGGTGTGTAGCTAAGAGGGTAGTTAAGAAAACAGGATCCCACAGGGATGGGGCTAGCTTGAAGGCTATGAAGTTTGATGAGCGGTGGCCTGGGAGACTCACATAAGGCCCACACACTTGCACTGCCCCTCAGACTTCTGCCTCTGCAGCTCCTGACTCCTCGTCAGGACCTGCTCTCAGGTGCACTCACCGTCTGGGCTTCTGCCAGGGGGCACCTGCACAGTTACACTGTGTCCTAAAAATCACCCACTCATATGATTGTCCCCACCACGGAAGGGCCACAAACCCTGCCTGACCAGCTGTGCACCCAGAGCCTGGTAGAGCTGTTGAATTCACAAAGGTTACAGTTGTCTGAAGGATAGCACCAGTAGCCCGCGGGCACCAGCCACTCATCTGTCTGTGTCTATGCTCAGCCCAGCCGTGCACAAGGACCTCACACCCATTTCTACAGCTGCAGAAGATGAGGCTCAAAAAGGAAACTTGTCCAAGATCCAGGTCAGAAGCCAGAATAACAGTGCATGGTGTTCTCGGGATACTGAAGGTTGGGAGGGAATGCTGGGAAGTGGTTCTGGAGCAAAGAGGAGCAAAGAACCACTCATGGGTGCTTTCCCTATACTTGCCTGCCTGCCACACAGTCTGCAAAAGTTCAGGACGTAAGCTGCCAAGAGAGAAAGCAAAGAGGTCACAGCCAGAGAGAGTGCACAGTAAAAGGCATGGGTGTGGGGAGAGCGTATCGCCACCAGCCACCTCCCTAGCTGAGGATCCGGCATTGCAAGTCTCCAGTGCCCACGCCCACCTCTAGCCCTTGCCTCAGCCCTCGCTGACCACAGGAAACACAGGCGCTGTCCAAGCTGAGCTTCCCAGAACAATCACCATGCTTCCCTAACCTGCCCGGGAAGGGGACAAGAGCCCAGCTGCTTCCTGTCTCCACCTGGCTTGTCACAGCCCACAACTGTCCACTCTGTTTCCTATGGCTGAGGAGGGGCTGGTACTTGTGCCAAGCCCAGCATATAGACACCCTTAATATGCATGTGTGATAAATAGAAGGTCAGAGAAGAATAAAAGGCTCAGACCCAAGAAACCAATTGACCTGCAGGGGGAAGGGAAAGACACAGAAAGACCTATGGACAAGACACACACGCTCACTCACACATACACATCCTCCCAAATATTAAAGCTGAAAATGCAGGCATCATACCACCTCTGCTGATGCCGCTTCTCAGGGGCTTATTATCCAGCTAAGCTCCTGATGATTCTGCATACACACTACCCTCACCAGTGAATGCATCCCTTCCTGTCTTCTCTCCCCCTTTCTCTCAGCCTTCAGAGTCCTAAGACTCACTGTTAGAGACTCCACCCCAGATAGCATTCCCATATTCACCCAAATAAACCCTGACTCCCATTAAAAGTCCAGTCCGATCCCTGCTGACCCCTTTGCCTTTACCATCTCCACTACTGTTGCATTTGCAGGCAGTTATCTGGTTACCTATCCTGACTATGGGAAGGACAACCCCAGGCAACTCACCTGCATTGCATCATCCCATTCTGATGGCATTCTGACACTCCCACTTCCAAGGGGGAAACTGGGGACTCAGAGAAGTGAGCAGCACACTTAGGGGACAGAGGCAGGAAGTACCAACGCTGCTAGACTGCAGTCATGTCCCTGACTCCCAGCCAAGCTCAGAACAGCTTCTCCTCCACACACAGAATAAACCCAGCTTCCCCTGCAGCCTCATCCAGACGAGGGGCTGCTGCCCTGGAGGAGAGTGTAACCGTCCATTGCATTCAGAGCAGTCACTGCACAGGCTGCTTATGTCTGTGTTCTGAGGTGGGAGAACACAGGCTGCACACACGGGCTGCAGGGTACCAAAACTTCCATGCTAGCCGCCCAAGTAATTGGTCTCTGCCAAGACCATCTGTGCTCCCTCACCATAAAGCAACCAAAAGGGTTTCTGCCATAAGTTTAGGACACAGCAGAGGCTCCTGAGATCCTACCAATACCAACACCAAAGCAGGCCTGCTTTGATAGGGCCTGGACCCAACCAGGTGTAGTGATGACCTGGATGAGGTTATGTGGAAATATACAATGCAGGGACAGATACACACACACACACACACACACACACACACACACCCCTTTCTCCTGGAACTAACATTCTCCAGCAGAATCTAAGCAGCCTAGGCATTCCCACATTTCTAATCCGACAGCAGTAGGCAGCCAGCTTAGTCCAGCTAGGAGCATCTTCTTGCCAGGCCATGTCCCTTGAGAGTGCCATGAACCCCCAGGGTTTGGTCCGCTGTCTCACCTGCCACCTTCCTCTTCACCCAGCTCCTCTCCTGCCAAGTCTGGGGCAGAGCTGAGCTAGAAGGTGCACCCACCCAGCTGTCCTGGTGCCTGGGCAGCCCCTCCACCTGTCTGACCTC
>CM053763.1:119040082-119172460 GCA_028658305.1 Pachyuromys duprasi
GAAAATCGTGCTAGCTATCCAAGCGACAATCTCTCCGCTTCCCAACAGCAGGAGGTGTGCTGCTTTGCTCCACCACATTCCCCATCCGCACATGAGGTGTGCAGCGTCACGCAGGCCCAGAAACAGCAGAGCTGGGTGACAATGGACAACAAAATCTGAAACCATCCGCCAAAGACCCACCTGTCCTCTTCTGGGTTGTTTCTCCCACGTATTTGTCATAGCAATAAAAAGCCAGTTAATGAATGGGAAGAGTTGGGGAGAGGTGGCAGGCAGCGATGGGGTTCGTGAAGCAAATGGGGTCTGGGAGCAGCAGGAGAGACCCAAGGAGGGTCCAAGAGAGCCTTAGGAGGAGGAAGGACAAGGGCACCTGTGAGTGTGGGGGTGATGGAGACTGGTCATTAGTGAGCTCTGCTGAGCAGTTCTAGTAACAAGGACTGCTAGGATCAGGCTGGGGGGTGGGGTGGGGTAATCACCCTTGGTTAGGAGGGTGAAGGAAGTGAGGAGGAAACAGAACAAATATGTTGATCACAGTCCAGAGACCAGAGACCTGGGAATGGAGGCTGGGCCATGACTAGTTTTATTCCTCTTGTTCCAGGACAGGGGTGAGGGTGGGACCCTTAACGGTCAAGAAGCCACATTGACAGGGTACCTACCATTCCAGCCTCCCGACCTTTCCCCCACCAGCAACACAAGCAGCTTCACTCCACCTGCCCTCCAGCTGAGCAGGCCTCAGGGGAAACCCACGGAGCTCGTATCTCGATTACCTTCTAATCACACCATGAAGCCTTCCACTGGCGGCTGGAGATACAGCCCTGCTGGTAGAGTATTGGTCTAGCATGCATTAAGACCTGGATTCTATTTCCTTCTTCACAGAAACTGGTGGTGCATACCCATAATTCTAGCAACCAGGAAGCAGAAGCAGTTGAGGCAGGAGGATAAATGAGTTCAAGGCCAATCTAAGCTAGAACAGCAAGACTCTGTCTCAAAAATCCAGGGGCTGAAAATGTGGTTCAGTGGTAGCACATTTCTTCAGCACGCACAAGGCTCTGGGTTGAATCCCCAGCACTGAAGAAAAGAAACATTAAGATGGTAGATTTCAGCTGCGCGTGTTGGTGCACACCTTAAATCCCAGCTCTCATGGAGGCAGAGGCAGGCATATCTCTGCAAGTTCGAGGCCAGCCCCAGCCTGGTCAACAGGACAGCCAAGGCTAAACTGTGTCTCTGTAAACCAAAAAAAAAAAAAAAAAAAAGATGTTGGATTTGGTACTTTTCTCTTGAAAATTTAAAAAGGGAATCAGAAGTATAAAGCCACAAACTGAGAGGCTTTCCAGACGGTTCTCAGACACTCCGATCTATCAGGTAGCAAGTGTCTGCTGTTCAGAGGTGGTCTGTCCCCAGAACGCATGCACCAGATACAAGCATCATGCCTGAAACGCCACCAAGTCTTCTTCTCCGTTCTGCAAGAAGACCCCCAACATGGCACCCAACTGTGTGGTGTCTCACCTCATGCCACACAATCTTCTGCTGGCAGAGAAACGTCCTTACAAAGAAGGCTCCAGGTCCTGGCTGTTAGTCCAGGCCTCTCTCTGACCCTGTCTTCCTGTCTGTCATCTGGACAGGTCTAGCGAGCCGCTGTGCTTACCAGAACAGGTTCAAAGCACTTCTCTGCACCTGGTCCCCAGACCTCTCCACAGTCTTCTTGATCCACTATGACCTCCTAACTAGCTGGGTTTCTTAGAAACACCCGAACTTCTTCACCCTCCTTTAACACTCAATGCCCATGGCTGGTCAGGGTCAGGCAGCTGCCTCCCTTGACCTTCCAGCTCCAGCTACCTCATCAGACATGTGTGTGTATGTTCACACGAGTATGTGTACACATTCATGTCCATGTGTACACATGCATGTCTGTGCATGTAGAGGCCAGAGGTCAACTTTATATGTCATTCCAAAAGAGCTGTCAGCCCCTTTCACCAGGTTCTTAAGTCAGCATGACAATTTTCTATACAGACAAAAACAACCAGTGCATGTATGCATATTACATACATAATATACATCAGTCTCTCTGCTTCTCACCCGAAGTGTCCTTCTCTGGCACCATGTCTACTTTAAGACTTCACTGGACAACAGGAAGGATGGCTGGGAACAGAGGCTGGCCATCCTATCCATTTGAATATAGCTATACGTCCTGTGTCTACTCAGAAACATAACTGAGCCTTCAGGCACTGCTCAATAGAAACCTTATTTTGGATCATGGATTGTTCCTATATATACATGTATCTTCATGGCTTAGTCCAATAGCACCCAGTACATATGGGTGGTTCAGATCAAATGATGAAGTGGCTGCTGGCCAAACGTTCACTTTCCACTAAGGGCCAGCAGCATGCCAAGGGCTGTCTCTCAAAAGGAGAGCAGTTATTTGGGGACAGCAGCTAGGCCTTGCTCCAAAATCCCAAACACTTGTGCTGTGATTCATTTACGGGACTGCCAAAGGCTCCAAATAGCATCCTAATCTACCACAACACCTCAATGATCCCGGGAACCTCTGGATCATGCAGCCCAAACATAAAAGCAGTCCACTCGGGAGCCTGAATATGTTTCGGAACCTCCCGGTCCAGGTCCCACTGAAAACCAGCAGCATTTCCAGTCCCTCCATACATGGGCTGGGGTAACACACCCACCTTTGGAATGTACTATCTCCAAAGCCCAAATAGGTCTGCTGGCATTACACTGCTTTCTTGGCTGTAGGCAGGGCCTGGCACAACAACTTCTCCTTTGCCTGAGAGGGGGTGTTCATACAAACTTCAGTGATGCCATGGACCCTACATTTCATATGACTTATTTCTAACCTCTGCCCTGAAGATGTCTTACTAACAAGTCCAAAGTGGCTTCTGCCTCTTGCTCACTCAATCAGCATGATATTTTTTAACATTATTGGCACATGTGATGTATAGTAGAAGGGAAAGGTAAGCAAGACTCTGGGTAAGAAGAGCACAGGAGGTTAACTACTAGGTAGGACCATGCACCTGTATTACTGACCTTGCCAGGTGAAAGTGAACTGCTTCTGGCAGGTCCTGTGGACAGGTCTGGAGAACAAGGCATTTTCCAAACCAACACCTATATCACAGATGTGTGCATCTGATCAAACAAGAAAGCCACCTCTGGTAGAGCAGCTACAGCTGGAGTCACCACTTGGTTCAGTTAATGCTGAGCACTACCATTCTCTGAGAGCCATACCCATTTTGCTTAGGCTCCGTGTCCTTTGTGGAGTTGAATGAGGACTGGTGGGGAGACCACCAGCCTTGGCACCTCTCAAACCCCTTGCTCATCTCTGAGATCCCTCTGAGAGATACGGCATTGTTTCCAACTTAGGATCCCCCTGGGTGGACTCATTTCTAACCGCTTCTGTTTGACCTTGGTCTCCGTAGCAGGCCTTGCTCCACAGGTCAGAGATCAATGCAATGATCAAGCCAGCTGCTATACTTTCTGCTCCAGTTATGCTCTGGGATTAGAAAATAGCCACGGATCTGTTCAGGGACCCACTGCACCCTCTGAGTTGGATGTAAGCTAAAAATCCACTGACCCCATGACCTCCATCAGCCCCTCTGGGAAGGGAGGCCGCAATTCCAGCCTCCCGGAATTGAGTCAGCTCAGAGCATCCAGTATTCCAGGGTACTCTAATGACTTCCTTTTCCCCGGTGCACAGCCATCCTGGTCAAAGACCTTAATGCCCTTTGGGGAGGGCTGGCTGAAAGACTAACAGTATCAATTTTTGTGAGTGAACTAGGTGTTGGGCTGGGCCTCCCTGTCATTGAGTTCAGGACCTGAAAACTGGCTCAGGTTAGACTAGCTGAGGAGCCATGCTTCTGTTCTTATGACCTGAGTTAGACTTTTCAGTTCAGACTCACCCTGGAGGCCTGTTGCTTGTACAGTCAAGAATGCAGCAGGCTCCCCATCTATTTCACTTCTAGGAACATGGTGATTAACTCGCCAGCCCCATAGGTCTGCACGAGCCAGACGGCTGTGATTGCTGCTTTGCTCTGCCGCCCGTTACGGTAATTACTAATTACACCCACCTTTCCCTTGGAGGTCGAGAGCTACCTCTCAGCCTCCTTCTCCCCCATCCAATTACTCCTACTGACTCCAGAGTTTCACGTTAAGGTCAGAGAAGAGCAATCAGCACTTTAGAGTAGATCTCCCAAATCTATTTCCCAGTGTACTGGTGGGAAGGGAGCTCCCAGTATGGGCAGGAAGATCTGAAGTGGGAGATCTGGCCCTTGGAATCCCAATCCCTGAGCTGCTGCTGCCTCCTTCTTCCGCCTAACCCAGGAGACTTGGCATCTCCAAAGGAAAACAGCCTTCGATTCTTAGCAATGGAAGACAAGTGGGAGACACAGGTGCTCACAAATCACGGGTGCTACAGCTAATCTTCCCTGTCAGCCTGACTGGATTTAGAACCACCTAGGAGACACTCCTCTGGGTGTGTTTGTGAGGCTGTTTCAAGAGGCGGGAAGACCCACCCTGAGTGTGAGTGGCGAGGTCCAGAGCGGTATCCTGGGCTGAACAAACAGGATAGAGTGAATGAGCGCCAACAGTCCTCTCACCGTTTCCTGACTGTGGACACTGTACAACCAGGTACACCTCAGGAGTCTGTGCACACATCTTCCCCGAGATGATGAAACAACCCTTTCTGTAGGTTGTTTTTGTCAGCAATTGCCATAGCAACAAGAAAAGCAGCTTATGCAGGTGTAAATTTAACAATCAAGGTGGCCCCAAAACACAGCCAGCAGCTTCAGGTAGTCCCACATGGCTGACCTGACAGGCAGGGCTCGAGGTGAGGGGCAGAGTGGAGACCTTGTCACAGGCAGGGCCCTGCAGCCCGGGCCCCCGAAGTCCCACTCAGCTGCCCCTTCCTGAGTGTAGAGGTCACATTCGACTCCCCTCCGCCTTCAGCCTGAGACACCAGAGCTTCTCTTCCTTTCCAGGAACTCCCTGGGGAAGCTGAGGCTCCCAGACCCCTCCAGCCATGGCCAGCACGGCAAGCAAGAGCTAAGCTTGGGTTGAGGTCTAGTCCAGAATTTGTTGACAAATCATCCCTTATTCCCTAACACCCAGACCTGGTGTGACCCCCCGCACCAGCATTGCACAAGGCCTGGGGCCTCCAGAGCAGGCAGAGCTGGGTTGTGTCTTGTCGGCTTCTCTTGCCCAACTCTTCAGGGAGGCCGAGAAGACCCAAGCTGATGTGGTTTGCCTCATGATCCTCAGGCTCATTCTGTTTAATATTAGGCAATGAACAGAACTTTTACAATGCTAAATAAGCAAGGCGCTGCCCAGCAGCTCTGAAGAGCAGCACCAAGCGAGCCCCTGGCGGGCTTCAAAGTGCAGAGGGCACACTGAAGACACACAGATGGCACACAAACCTTATCCTCATATGGAGTCATGGGGTCTCTTCTGAACCCAGTTCTCCCCTTAAACACATATTACAAGGCAACCAGAGGTTACCTTACAACATATTTCTACTTCCAAATATTCTAATATGTATATATGAACGTGTACATTCTTGTATGTACACACATTGACCCTCAAAATTGGTGAAGGAATCTGAAGACTATTCATTATAGTCTCCTTTCCACTGGCATGTGATGATTTTATTTTTTTGCAACAACACCAAAAAAATCATTTAAGAAGTTAACAGGGGCCATCAAGATGGTTCAGGAGACACAGACCTCGCTGTCTGAGTTTGATCTGTAGAGCCTGCATAATGTTGAGAGGGATAACGGATTCCAGAAAGTTGCCCTCTGGCCTTTCCACACATGCACAGGCAATGATAAAATTTTTAAAAATTAAAACAAACCTGGCTGAAGGGTCAGGGAGGACACAAAAACAGTGCACTGTGATGGTGACTGAAGGCCAGACGGAGTTTTGACTCCACCATTCAATGGCAAACAGACCTGGCTAAGGAGCCTGCTGGCTAGGGCAAGGAGGGACAGAAGGGGGGAGCTGAGAGCCCGGCTCTCTGCAGGAGACAACGCAATGTGTTAAGGACTTTGAGCAGAGCCAGGCATCAGTCTCAGCCGTTGCCCACCAGGCGTGTGCCGAGGGCTCACCCACAGCCTGGCAGCACAGGCGTCACTGGGTCTCTTCCGTAGGAGAGGGTAAGCACTGCATGAACGCCCCGAATGACAGATAGGCTTTTGCTCTGCCCGCTCTGATCTGGCTTGTGGTGAATGCAGACCCTGCACACTGACACCCGGACAGACTGAAACACACCTGCCACACGCCTGGGCACCCATAACAAGAAGATGAATCAATTCACGCATACCAGCCACACCCTATTTCTGAAAGGGACTAGTGTGAAATTCCTAGACTGAACTCGGAACATGAAACAAAGACTTCACTAAAATTAAGATATGTCCTGCAAGCTGCATCCACCCAGGAGAAGGCAGCAGGTTCAAAGAGTGAGCAGCAGCGCAGTAGAGAGCAAGGAGAAATTCAGTGTCTATGCTGACTCCAAGCAGCAGCTGTGAGGCACCCACTGAAGGGGGTATCCACCCTTATGGCAAGGCCTCACACTCAGGCAGCCTCATTTACCCCTAAGTGACCTCACCCCTAAGTGGCCCCAGGCAAGACCACTAAGGCTACCGAAGCTTTGCCTCCCCCACCCCAACCCCACCCCGGGGGTTCAGTGGGGATCTAGGCTAACCAAGAAAAAGATTTGTAAAGTTTCCGGAGTTAGCAACTCCACACCTCCTATCCAGACAACCTCCAAGATCTACTGGGAAAAGTGCTCCCTGCGGTGAGAGGGGAAGAAAAGTTTGAGATCTAATCCAGCCTGTCCCTTTGCAGTGGCCTGGCCTAGGACCTCTATGCCGGAGGGAGGCAGGCACGACCTCATGGGACGACAGATGGACGGACAGTGACCAACAAGAGCCAGGACTTCCATCTCGGCCCACTGCCCTGGCACTCTGGGTAAATCATCTAGCCTCTCTGGGCCTCCACTGGGAAAGGGTTGGTCTAGCTGGATAGTCTCTCAGTGAGGTAGTGCTTCCCCAACACCATGAGTCCTTCTGTCTGTGCCATGAATGTCAGTGTAGTGCTTTCTGCCTCCCACAGATGGAGGTTAGGAAGGCGTGGGGCACAAAGGAAAAGGCTGTCCCACTCTCTCTTCACGTGTCACAATCAGGAAGAAAACCAACTCCCTCCAGGCCATCCTACCTCAGCACACATGCATGCACACACTCGCGCGTGCACACACACACACACATTTCAAGGATACACAGCTTTTGTCATGGGGGATAGCATTCTTACCATAAACACCTGTTAAAGTTCAGCTCATGAGCAGTTTCTGATGTTACCAACTAGACTGTTTAATTAAATATTACTCACACAGGAAGCAGCCTCTGCCAGCTCACCACCACACTGTACAGTTTGCTTTCAGAGAGGAAGAGAGAGGAGCTCAGCTGGCATCGGCAGGGGCTTCCCTGGAAGGGTGCCAACCAACACTCCAGCAATACCCCACTTACCAGAACCAAGCAAGCAAGGGGAGTCACACTCCGCAGAGCCAGTGGCCAGCCCTGCTGCTGGGTAACCCCAGTTGGCGCGCGCCCACACACCCACACGTACATAGATGGATGCTCATGCCACCGAAAGATGTTCACAGACATGCAAGAACACTTTGGAAACACATTCACGAGGGTACACGGACACAGACACTCACACAAACACACGAGGCCACATGCCCATACTCAAAAGCACCCACAACAAGCACACACAACTTTCTGGCCAGCCAGCATCTTCACAGGCACCATCTGCGAACATTCAGAGGCTTTGCACGTCCTTAAACTTGGAAATTAACAAGTCCTTACACACCCGGCAGGCGCGGGGCAAGCCATCCCGCTGCTCCAGCAGCCGCCTCAGGCTGCTCTTGTTGCTCTGTTTCCATCGATTTCCTGACATAACCTCGGTTGCTGGGAGAAGCATCGGCGGCTCCGGGGTGGCTGGCGCCGCGCGCAGTGTCACCAGGCGGTCTCCCAGAGAGAGAGGCGCTACGGGGCCGGATCGGGAGGGGGACCAGGACGGTTGTGACCGCTGCAAATCAGAGCCCCGGACCGGCGGGAAAAGCGAAACGAACCTAATTCATCAGGGTCGCGATGCTCGGTGCAGAAGGGGGAGGGGGGGGTCCTCTCGACCCCGGCGAAGGGAGTTAACCTCTACAACCAGAACCCTAAGGCACCCCGGGACGACGGCGCACCCCAGGCCTCCTCCTGCAGCCGCCGCGGTTCATCCCAGGGCGCGAAGTCCCCACTCCACGGAGGCCCCCGCCCAGGGCCGCCCCCGCAGGTGGGACCCCAGAGCCTCCCAGGAGCCGCCCCTCGGCGGCGGCGGCGCGCTGGGCGGCGCCCGACCCCTCTCCAGGGACCCAGCAGCGAGCAGGGCTCCTGGGCCAGCGCTCCACGCCGGTGCCCACGCTCTGCCCCGCGCCCACCCTCTCAGTTCCCGCAGCGTGGTGGTCCCCGTGTCTCCCCGAGTCCCAGAGCCCGAACGTGCGCCCAACCCACCGGGTCTTCGGTGTCCCGCGCCGCCTACTGCGCACAGAGGCCGCGGCTCCCAGAGCTCAGGAGGCTGGCGGTGCCCAGGGCCGCGCCCGCTGCAGAGCGCGAAGCCGCTTCCTCCCCGCGGCCCCGGCGCCAGCGCCTGGAGCTGGTTCCTGCGGCAAGCGCGCGGGCCGCTCCAGCGCGACTCGTGCGCTGAGAAGAAAAAGCAACCAACCGCTCTAAAGTGGTGGGGGGAGGGAAAGAGGGCCGAGCCGTGGGCGGGGTTCGCACGCCCCGCCCCGCCTCCATCTGCCCCGCCCCGCCCTATGCCCTGCCTCAGGCCACGCCCTGTGTCCCCGCCCTCTCTTCTGCCGGCCCCGCCCTCCGTCCCGCCCCCTTCACCCGTCTGGCCGCTCGACTTTCCGGCCAAGTCTTGGGTTTCCCTGAGCTGAGCGCTGCGGGGCGCCCGAGAGCGCCGAGCGCTGCGGGGCGCAGAGGCGGGGCCGGATTGCGGGTTTGCGAGTTCCGTCTGCGCTCTCGCTCCCTGGGGTGGTGTAGGCTGCAACCATGCTTCTCTCTGCCCTGGCATCTGCAGCAACAGCTTTGATTCCTCTGGAGGGTTTTTTGGGAAAGGTTGACCCTGAGGCCGGCATCGTAATAACGGATAGCTTGCAGAGGGCTGCGGTGCCAGGCCCTACATGAGGAGATGAGGTTCATTCAGTAGGGAGAAAAAACAAAAACAAAAAACAAAAAATAAACGTTTGGCAGGGTGAGGTTATAGCAATAATCGCAGGAGCCAGACCTTGCTTAACTTGAAACTTTGAGTTGTAAGGGTCTGCAATGCTGGCGTGGAAAGGGGCAGTGTATGAGTTGACAGGTAACCCGACAGCATACTCTCTCTGTCTCCTCCTCAAAACCTCCAGACCCATAGGTCACATAGGCATCCACAGTACCTAGACACAGAGCTGAGCGACGGGGCTTCCGCCGCTAAGGACCTCACATAAAAAGTGTCCTCTTAGAGGCTCTAGGCTATGGAAAGAATTTTCCTTTCCCTCAGTGTGCACAAGCTGCTAGTCACAGGTGCCCGGGGGGGATTTTACATTCCCGTCCTAAGGAAACCCCCCCCTAAGATTTTCCCACTCCTCACCCGAGGGGGGCAGGGTGAAGGATATTAGAGAAGTTGCTGTAAATTGAAATTACTGAAATTACTTTATCACTCACTGTAAAGACTCAAAGGGCCTGGAGGCCACAATGTAGGTTCCAACCACCTCACTGTGTTGCACTTGTTTCATTTTGTTTGAAAACACCAATGCTTCCCATTTGCCATGGACAAAGTTGGCCTATAGGTTCAAGTCCCCTAGCCCTATTATTGGCAGGCAGCCTCTCTGGTGCCTCAGGGGTGCCTACCACTTGGTAGACCTTCAAAGTTTGGAGCCTTGCAGCATTCCCAGTGATCACAGCAGCTGCTGACCCAGCCAGCTTTGAAGGACAGGAAGTGTGTGTCCCTTATCAGGTGTGGTCACCTCCTCCCAGGGCCGGCTCTGCAGCCATCCACCTGTCCTTTGTACCCTTCCAGGCCTTGTCTTTTGCCTGGGGGAAAGCTTCCAGGACAGACTGGGGCACTGTTTCAAATGATCAGAATGGCAGCTGTTCATTTGGGGTCCTTAGCTTTGGTTACCCCGAGAGAGACAGTTCTCAAGAGTCTTGAACACCTGTCCGTCAGCACCAATCCTGAACTCATGGATTCTGATCCTGTTGGGTATCTATCCACTGACCGTCTGAATGTCTAAACTCAGGGCAGCCTTCTTCCTCACCCCTGGGATACTGGGAGGGCAGGCGAGCTATCAGATGGTTAGTCATAGAGCAGTGACCTCTTGAGACTCAGAGTCCTCAAGGCCGGATTATGAGTGAAAGGGGTGTGATACTATTGTTTGCTAAAAAGTCGTAATCTTGCAATACTCTAACACCAGCTGATAAACACCACTGGAAGGTCAGCTGACAAATGCCTGAAGCTGGAGTCAGGTCTGTGAGCGGCAGCGGAGGAGGAGATTCCAGACTTCCCGTTGTGTCCGAGCCCTCCCACGCCCCATGCCCACGTCTTCTGCATCACAGATGCTAACTGATACGACTTGCTCACTTTAATCTTGAGAACATGATAAGGATGGGTTATCAAGGAACAAGTGTGCACAGAGCTGCTTTTCCCTGATGATGGTCTGCGGTCCCAGCTAGAGATGTCTTGGACAGTTGGGGGCCACAGGGAGGAATTCTGCCATGATTAAAAGGCTCCAGGCTCCTGTAAGTCTGTTTGTGGGACTCTGAAGTGAGACAGAAGCTAGGGATAAGCACATTTGAGCACATCTGAGTTCGGGTCAAGATGTAGCTCCGCCCATTGTTGGCCCATCATTGTCTAAGCTTCAGTCTCATCCCAGGAAGGTCTGCTAGGTTCTTAGAACTGTGTGAGATCTTTCTGGGAGACAAGTTCCCCCTCCTGCCGGTGTCCTTTCCTTCTGCTGGCATGAGACTCCCAGGGAAATTCCCATTTCTTTGGTGTCCATTGTTTCAGTAGTCTGACAGTCAGATCAAGAGCCACAACTGTCCCTTTAGAATATTTTCATTTTTGCCAGACTGGTCTACAGGAGCTTCTGGGGATTCTTCAGTCTCTACGATGGCCCCTCAGGGGCCCCCACATCCCCGTCTGGAAGAACAAGTGTTGAAATGAGATTATCACCATGGCCTACTTTACCTGGGTGCTGGGAGCATACTTTACCCAGCCCTAGAGATTCCGTTTTGTTATTCATAGAGCTGCTCTATGCGTTTCCTGGAGTTTGGAGAGGCATGCTCCCACATGTATGCGTGCTCCTTTAGCAAACATGAACACAGGGTATGGTGTTAGGATGAAATAAAAGCGTTTTGAGCACTTTAAAGATTCCCGGGGATTTTGGGATCAATCCATGGTGACATGAAAGTGTGGCAAGAGCTATCAAAACAGAACAAACACTGGGGATTGTTCATGCATGTAGGCCATTATCACCCATAGCCTAAGACAGATTTCTCTCACAAAGTAAAACGAAGCTGGTTCTTTCACGGATTTGATCTCGTAGCATTCACAGGTTAGCGTGCCCTCCATCCTTTGCTGTATTTGTCCTTTGCGGGGTGCTGGTGCAGGATCACATGTTATTGAACAGTGGCACCTGCTGGCAAGATGTGAGATTGCAGTATAGCTCCAGCAAACATTCAGAGAGAAGTTTCAGTAACTTGAGGCCAGGATTTGGGCGGTAGGTACCCAGGCTTGAAAAGAGCTCCCAAGACTCTGAGAAGACATTAACAGAGAGACGGTCATTCTGGGGCATGCATCTCAGTGGGTAGAGCGCCTATCATCACATAAACCTGGCCTTGCTGGCATATACCTGCAAACCTGGCACTGGTGGGTGGAGGCAGGGAGATCTGAAGTTCATAGTTAGGATCCTTTACATAGTGAGTTTAAAACCAGCTTAGGTTACACGAGATCTCAAGAGATGGGGCCAGGAGGAGAGGGGCAATGGCCATTGCAAGGTTTTGTTGTTGTTGTTTGGTTTTAAATTGTCTTTATTTTATATCAATAAGTATGAGTGTGTGTGGCTGGCACTGGTGGAGGCCAGAAGAGGATGCCAGGTCCCCTAGAACTGGGCATTATGGATGGTTGTGAGCTGTCATGTAGGTGCTGAGAGTTGAACCCACGTCCTCTGAGAGAGCAGCCAGTGCTTTTGACCACTGAGCTGCCTCTCCAGCCCCTACTGCAATGCTCTCTAAGACTTCCAGAAAAATAATAGCAAGTCTGCTGGCTTGCTGGCGCCTCCGCCAGCTTGTCGCTAGTAATTTTTACCAGCCCTTCAGGGTATTTTTTCCATGGGACATTTTTACTAGAACAGTAAGACTTTATTAAAACAGTATTAAATGAATGTTTCCTTGAAGTATTTCTTCCTTTGGTCTCTCAGTATTTTTTTAAGATTTATTTATTTGTACATATGAACTCTCTATTTGCATGTATGCCTGCATGACAGAAAAGAGAATCAGATCCCATTACAGATAGGTGTAAGCTACCATGTAGTTGCTGGGAACTGAACTCAGGACCTTTGGAAGAGCAGACAGTGCTCTTAACCTCTGAGCCATCTCTCTAACTCCCCTCAGTATTTTTTTTAATTAAAATTTGAGGATTGTAATGTACATACATTGTGCTCTTCTAGTTTTTCTTTTCCTTCTAATGTTTTTAAGCCACTGAGTTCGGTTGGTGCTGGAACAGGGGCTGGTCTCAAGGACTCACTCTCACACAGCGCTTGTGCAGGAATCCGCAGCTGCACTGAGTTCACAAGCACAACAGCCATGCGTGTCCAGAAGGCCGAATTTTGCGCTCCTCCCATTCTCCAGCCCTTCTGTCGTTCTGTTCCCTCTTCGTGGATGTCTCTTAAGCCTGGGGCAGTGTGTATGGGGGAGGGGGTACCATGGATGTGCCACTTAGGGCTGAGCACTCAATGGTCATTTATTCTCAGCACTTCAGCCAGTTCTGAGTCTCTGCATTAACTGCTGCCCATAGCAGAAAGCTCTCTGGCCAGGGCTGAGAACAGCACAGTCTTTGGGTATAAGCACAAATGTTTAGAAGGTAGCCTGACAACATGGCCATTTAGTAAAATGACAGTAGCATTCTCTCTCCCCACCCTGGGACCCATGACCTCCCAAGTCATGGGCTTTTAACCAGGTTTATAGTACCAGAAATGACTTCCATCTTGAGGAAAGAGGCCACAGGCCCAAACAGAAAGCAGCTGGTTACCCCTATGACCTTGGTAGCACCACTGCACCAACAGGCACCTCTCACCTGGCAGGACCCAGCACACTGGGTAAGAATATTGTTTTTTTGTTTGTTTGTTTGTTTGTTTGTTTTTTGTCCCTTGCATAGAACCTTCCTGTGCTGTTCTGCACACTGGCACATGGTAAACAAAACAGACCAAGCTCCCAGCTTTAGAGAATTTCCATGTAACTGGGAAAGGCTGGAATGAGGTCATTTGGAGCTGGAGATAAAGTGAACCCTCATAAGAATATAGCCATAGTAGTACCCCTGTAACCCCGTGCTGGGGAGGCAGAGATAGGAGGATCCTGAGGCGCACTGACAGCCAATCAGTGAGCTCCGGGCTCAGCGAGAGACCCTGTCTCAAAATATAAGAGTGGTTTAAGATGACCCCCAGTGTTGACTTCTGACCCCTACACACAATTACTCATACACGCAGGGCTGGGGGAGAGGGAGAGAGTAAAATAAGCATTTTTTTTATTAAGCCATGTTTAAAAAGACTCATTTCAGGTGCATTTGTTTAATCATCTATTTTTTCTTTTACGCAGAAGCTTGGGGAGAAAACACCTCTATTCAGGACTCTGGCTCACTAAGAATCCATATAACTAATCTAGAAAGGTCACCCTGTTGTCTCCAAATGATAAGACACCTCCAGCAGCTAGGAACTCAGTCCCCACCACAGAGCTTGCTGTGTTTGGTAGATATCTTGATTATGGGTAAAGGGCTCAGTTTCCCCCCATTCTTTCAGCATTAGCATTTATTGGGCATGAGTCATATACCCTGCTGCATGCTGGGAGCCTGTTGCTGTTGACCCACAAGGAAGGAGTGAGAGGACAAGGATGAAGGATGAGACTGAGTTAGTTCTCGTTCTGCCTCACACCTAGAGCTTGGAGGTCCTGTCACCCTCTGCACACAGCCTAGAACATTCTGGAATGTTCCTTGAAGATATCCTAAAGACCTTTCCAGGGATCAGGATGGAAGAAGGGAGAATTAAATGTCCAGACTCAGCAGACAAACACAGATCTCTTTCCAGCCACATCAGTTAAGTGCTTACCAAAAAGAGCACCATGTATCATAACAAGGTTAAGTAGAAAAGGACAGAGGACCTAGGAGGGTCTGAGACAGCTTTACCCCCGTCACCCCCAACACTATCTACCCGTCTCCTTTGCTCTGTCCTCCCTCAGCCATACTGCACTGGAGTGGAGTGAAGAGTGTAGCCTGCATGGTCCACACAAACCCTGTGAACATGGTCATAAGAAGCAATTAGATCTTGGGCTGGGAATGTAGTTTGGCTGGCAGAGTGTTTGCCCAGCATAGCAATAAAATTGGATTTGGTGATATATGCCTATAATCCAAGCACTTGGGAGGCAGAGGCAGGAGGCTCAGAAGTTCAAGGTCATCCACAGCTATACAGCAAGTTGGAGACCAACCAGGAGATCTTCACAGATATAAAAAAAAAAATCATCAAGGACCCAGGTGAGATTTAATCCAACGATGTGCAACCTCAGAAGAGAAGGGCTGTCTGGATACAGGCCCACAGAGCAGAAAATCCTGAAAAGAAGAGAGACAGAGCTGGGTGTGGTGGCACCCTATTGTAATTCCAGCACTCAGGGGGCTGAGGAAGGAGTGGAGACCAGCCCTCGCTCTTCAGAGAGCCTGTTAAATAAATAAATAACCAGATTAATGGGAAGGAAAGAGGCAGATTAAAGTGATTGGTCCACAAGCAAAAGAAACTAAAACCGTCAACGGTCAAGGGGACTGGTGTACACCCTGCTCATCACTCAGCTGTCTGGTGCCTGGCTTCTCACCCTCTTCCCTTTGGGAACTCAGCCCTTTCAAGCACCATCCCATTAAGCAACAGAAATGGCCTCTGCAATGCAAGCTTCCACTGTCCCCTTCCATTATTAAGACAGCCTGAAGAGCTGTCAGGATGGTGCAGCAGGTAAAGGTGCTTGCTGCCAAATTCCAGACTTGGCTTTGATCTCCAGAATCCATGTGGTGGCAGGAGAGAACAGATTCCCTCACGTTCACACACACACACACACACACACACACTCTCTCTCTCTCTCTCTCTCTCTCTCTCTCTCTCTCTCTCTCTCTCTCTCTCTCAATATTTTTGAAACAGTCCCAAAATCTGACCATGTCTACAAGGCCCTCAGTGGCCTACCCTCTGCCCCTCTGTACCGGGCACCCTCTTCTCACCACCCTTCCTCCCCCTTTACCTCCTCAACCCCCTGCTTCCTCCTACCATGACGGCACCACAGGCCTCTCTCCAGAAGCCCCTTCTCCCCTGCTCTGCTCTGGCCCCCAGCTGCCATCTTCCCCTTCTTGGCTTGGTCACCCCTATTACACTCCCTTCCACCTGGCCCTCCCTCACAACCCTGTAAGAGAGGCAATCTCTCCACTCTTTGACTCTTTGATTTATCCTAATCTCTCCAGACACTTGTATTACATAAGGGGATGTATTGCATTCGCACAAATGCCCAAGGCTCATCTGGGTCCTTGACACACACTATCTATCTCTTAGTCAAGGCCATGAAACAAACCACCCCAAAACCAAGTGGCTTTAAAGAACAGTTATTTATCCCCACTGACATCTGCAGCTCTCCTTGGGCTCCATGGCTGTATGAGATGAGCAATGCAGCATCTGCAAGCCAGGGCCTGAGCGGAAAGGACAGGGAAAACCCGTGCAGGTCCTTATGGCAGAAGACCTGGAGGGAAAACACAGAGCTTGAGCACCGTTTCAGTCTCTCATCTGCTGCCTGAAAGAACAAAAGGGAGTCACAAGGTGGAGGTGGAAGATGCTCCAGGAGGGAGAATGGGAGAGCCATGAATATTCCCTTAGAAAGCTCAGTCTTCGCGGTCCTCAGATAGGATTTGATGAACAAACGAAGACACCCACTTGAATCAAGTAAGCGGAGTCATAAACAGGGACAGCACTGTGAAGGATGACAATGAGGAGCTGGCATGTCATGTTCCACTGAGCACCTCAAAGAAGCAAAGTGTGCGGGGAAAGGCGGGTTTGGGCTCACAGTTTCAGTGGCTCTCAGGGTGGGGAAGGTATGAGGGTAGGAACACGTCAGTTCCTGGTTGGCAAGAGCACGTGATGGAGGCCATCTTGGTGGGACAAGAAGCAGAGAGCTCAGGCGAGAAGCAGAAGCGGATGCCACCTTCAAGACTCCCAACCAACAACCCATTTCTGCCAGGTGGACCACAGTCCCAAAGACTCCACGACTTCCCATGGAGGGGATCTCACATTCCAAGTGTTAAGAGCATCTCTAAATGAGGTCACATGCTTGCGTAACATCAAAAAAGAACATACACGGCTAGAGAGGCAGCTCAGCAGTTAAGAGCACAACATGGTGTTCTTGCAGAGGAAGCTGCAGAGGAACTAAATGTGAGTCCCGGTCGGTCCCAGCACCCACACACATCAGGCAGCTCACAGCCACCCCAACTCCAACTCCAGAAGATCTGATGGCCTCTTCTGGCCCACTCTGACACTTTACTTATGCTTGTACACATCCACACATCCGCACACATACACCCATGCATGCATGCACACACAAACTTAAAAAAAATAAAAAAGCTTATGAATGAGTAATGGAGGGAGACTATTGAAAATGCATGTGGACTCTGACCGCATGCATGCCGGGATGCACTTGTTGACATGCACACAGAATGAGTGTGGGGGAGAGAGAAAGAGTCAGAGAGAGAATAGATAAACTATTAAAAGGAGAGTAAATAACAGAAGAAAAATGGGAAAAAAAAAAAGATTTCTAGCAGTCAATCCCTGGGTTTAACAACCAAGGTGGAGAGGAGTGGAGCAAGAAATCACTGGGGGAAAGAGTGTTGCTTTACTTGTATCGTGTGTGTGTGTGTGTGTGTGTGTGTGTGTGTGTGTGTGTGTGTGTGTGTGGTATTTTTTGACTGGAAAGATAGCCCAGTAGTAGATCACATACCTAGGATGCACAGGGCACTGTGTCTGATCACTGGGCTGCATAATAAAATAAACAAGTGGCTGGCATTCATTTCAGACAGTTCATTTCTGTAACAAACTACCACAGGGGTTTCTTTCTCAGAGTTCTGGAGGCTGGAGAGACCGGGATGGAGTCCAAAAGTTCATGTCTAGGGAAGGCCTGTTTCTCAGTTCACTTTCCATCGATGTGATGAACACCTGGAACAAAAGCAGCGTTTTTGTTTTGGAGGAGAGGGTTTGCTTGGCTTGCACATTAGACTCTGTTGCTGAAGGAAGCCTGGCAGGAACTGAAGCAGAGCCCATGAAGGGATGTCTCTTACTGGCTTGCTCTTCACGGCTTGCTCAGTGGCTTTCTTAAACAGCCCAGAACCACCTGTCTAAAGTGGCTCCGTCCACAGTGAGCTGGGCTCGCCCACATCTATCATTAATCGAGAAAATGCCCCACAGCCTCACCGACAGGCTAATCTTCCGAGGCATTTTCTCTGTTGGGGCTCCCTCTTCCCAGACAACCTAGTTTATATCAGGTTGACAAAAACTTAACCAGTGTAGCCTGTTTGCTAGACAGTTGCAACCTCCTCTATGTAACCTGTCCGTTCTGTGTCCTCACATGGGAGAAGAGTGGCCACTTTTATAGGAACACGAATCCCATAAAACCGCCCACTCTGAGGACACAAACACTCAGGTGCTAACAGCCTGCGTTGTCTTGCTTACAGTGCCAAGAGAAGCCAACTCCAGCTTTCCCCTTCCCCAGAGGTAGCCTTCTCCAGAGAATAGCAGGCCCACTGTGTGCTCTGCCATAGATGCCACAAGCCATGTCTGGGCCTCCTTTTGCTCTTCCCCCTAAACATCCACCATGGAGTTGGCAAAGGCACTGTTGACTCTCAGAACTGAGAAGTGCTCCCAGCTGCCAGAGGCACTGGTTGGTCCTTCCTCCAAGAAAAGGCCCTTGAACCCAAGGTCTCTCCTGCCAGACAGAACTCAGAACTGGTGGGATATGCTCGCTGGCTCTCACTGGCACCTCAGGAGGCCAGATAGCTCTGGACAAGTGTCCTGTAAACACATCAGTATGCCTTGACCCCCTTCCATTGTCTCAGGTCCCCCCAATCCCAAACCCCAGCCTCTCATCTATGCCCTGGGCTTTGAAATAGGGCCATTCTGGATCCATAATGCTCTGAGATGTCGGCAAACATGAGGCTACCCTGTATCATCCCAGCCAGCTCTCAGGAGTGGACAACCCCGCCCCCAGGCATTTACCCCATCTGACCTTGCTCCATCTCTAAGCCATGGCAGCTTGGTGTGGGGGCCGCTGAGTCTAGCTGAGGTCCCAGGCGTCCACCCAGAACACAGAAGGCGGAGGCCAGGCATGGATCGAGCTGAGGGATCTATTTAAAGGAAAAACACAAGGCAATATTTTTAGGTGGCAGCTCAGTTGTCTGTTATGTGGCTTAGTAGTGCTGACCCCATCTGCAGCAAGGACCTGGAGCAGAGGGGGAAGAGGAACAGATGAGCTGGCTCCTTCTGTCTCTCTGAATGGCTCAGGAGAGATTCTGACATCTGGTTTTAAGTGTGGGGTCTGTTATTTTTTTCCTGTTCAAATGGTGGGTTTGCCTGGAGCTCTAGAAAAAACTCGCAGGAAATTGGTGGCAATCTGAACCCAGATCCTCTGGCCTCTGCATCCCTGACACTAGACCACCCAAGATCTGGAATGAACCACAAGTGCGCTGAACCTTTTCCAGTAGCTGCTTCCGGAAGCCGCTCCGCAGCTGGTGCCTGGGGCATGCTCACCAGGTCTGGGCTTCACAGGCTCCTGTTCCCCGAGGCACCAGTGGTAAGAGAGGAACAGTCATTCTGCAGCTAAAGCTGGAGAGCTGTGCCTCCATCAGGAGGTCTGGTTGGAGGAGGTGGTGTGTGCCATTGTGTACAGGCTGGGTCACCTGCTTGGCCAGTTGCCTCCATCATAAACCTACTTCCGCAGCCAGCTCTTTGCTGGAGGAGCACTCTCCCCAGGCACTGAAGCCTCTCCAAGGGCTTCAGTCCTTAGCCAGGTACAGTGGCACACACCCTTAATATTGGAACTTGGAAAGAGGAGGCAGGAAAATTAGGACTTATGTCAGCTTCATAGCAGGTTTGAGGCCAGCCTGAACTATATGAGACCCTGTCTCAAAAACCAAAGACAGAAAAGAGCCAGCCAGATGGCCCAATGGGTAAAAACATTGCCAAATAAGCCTAAGGATCTGATGCCCAGAAACCACAATGTGGGCCATAACCAACTTCTGGAAGCTGTCCTCTGACCTCCACATGCATACTGGGATGCACTTGTTGACATACATACAGAAAGTGGGGCGGGAGAAAGAGTCAGAGAGAGAATAGATAAACTATTAAAAGGAGAGTGGGTGGGGACTTCAGTCTTTCCAGGTAGCTCCTGTTGAATCTAAAAATGTCTGGGAGTTATGTCCTGACAATTGCCAAGGCTGGAAAGAGGGCTTCAGCTGCTGCAGCCTGCTGGGGGGCAAGAGGGGGTGAGGCCAGGCCCAGGGACGAATGATCTACCTGTGCAAGGCCTGAGGATACTCCTTCCTTCTCCTGAAGCCCCTGGGGCAGACCCTCTGCTTAGCTCGTACTGAGTCCTGTGCCTCCCTTCTGGAAAAGCAGAGTTAACTATCCCAGCTCACGGAGGAGGCGACCAAAGTTCAGAATGGTGACATGATGCCATGGCATTCATGGCTAAGTCGTGGAGCCAGGATTTGAACTCAGATCTTTCAAATCTTACAAGGGCAAGGCACTATATGCTCGACAGACTGAGAACAACACGGTCCCCACATCCTTACTCCCCACTTCCTCCAGAGAGGGTGGAAAGTGTGTCACAGGCGAAACTGATCCTCCCTTGTGGACCTGGGAGGAGGTCTGAAAGGAAATCGCTGTTGGCAGGAGCCAGGGAAGGGCTGTGTGGGCAGAGTGCCAGGAGACCAGTGTAAGCCAGTCCACTACTGAATGAGCCCATGGGAAGGAAATGTTCGAGGGCAGGGCAGCATGATGGTCTGGCCCATAGGCCTGACTCACTCTCTGAGTGTTCACAGCACTCCAGGCAGGGTATGTAACAAGAAACAGCAGACCCTTGCCCCTAACTGGGGAGACATGTGCCAGTGTGGCACAGGAAGGGAGGACCCGGTCAGTGAGTTACACAGAGGCCCAGTGTCTGCCGCTGTACCTGAACTGAAAAGTTATGGTGGGATGAATAAAATGAGTGAGTGAATGAATTGCCCACTCCTGTGTTCCCTGGCATTCATGCGGCAGTCTTGTTGGCTGGACACCTCCTGGTGTAAGCAAACCATGCCAAAAACATTGACAAGATACACATTTGTATCTTTGCACAATGTCAGAATAAACTGTATCAGTTCTCTTGACTGCTAATCCATCTTTCAGCCCCGAAGAGAAGATATTAATGAACCAAGCTAGAGGGGTGCTGGGGAGCACACAGGCTGCTAGACGGTCCACCTCAAAGTCGAGGTGAGCTGCAGAGGATCGGGCTGTGGGCACGAAACACAGAAACAAGACAGGACAGCTGGCAGCAATACGGCAACCCAGCAGCTTAAGGAGAGGCTCAAGCAGTGGGGACCGAGTTGAGCTGGAGCTCTGGGGATGATAGGAAGTTCTCTGCCTGTCAGTCACTCCCTTGACACACCCATCAGATAACAGGTCAGCGGGACCATCCTTCTCAGTGTTCAGTGCCCTCCTCTCCATGAGTCCAATGATGTGGGTCACCATCCCTTCACGGTGTGATGCTCAGACCTGGTTTTCTGATATGGTTTTCATTTTTTTTTTTATTACTTGTGTGTGTGGAAGTCAGAGTACAGCTTTCTGGGGTCAGTTCTCTCCTTCTACCTTTACATGAGTTCCAGAGATGGGATGCAAAGCTGTTAGGCTGGCATGGGTGGGCGCTGTGCTTCTTGCCAGGCCTGACATGCTTTGAATCTCATTTGCTACTCTAGCTTTGCTTAGGGCAAACACAATTTCTGTCCACTCTTGGGTATGACTTCTGTTCTGGAGACAGTGCTTCATCCCCTGCACCTTGATGTCTCCGAGCCTGTGGGGCAGCCCAGTCTAAGAGAACAAGACAGCCTTCATGTCCTCTCTCAGTATCTGGAGCCAAGCCACCCACCAGGGACCACCCTGGCCAGCAGTTCAGGACCTTCTGCTGCCTGCCTGAAAAGCCCATCTTTTCCCCCAGCCCTTTCTCCCACAGGGTCTTCAGGACACAACCCATCACCTCCTCCTCTTCCTGGTGGGGCCAGTGCCCTGCTTTGGGCTCCCCATCTGATTGGACTTCTAAGACAGACTTCGATTTTCTTTTTTCTGTCTGTAGGGATATAGCTCATTTGGTGGAAGCCTTGCCCAACATGATCAAGGCTTGAGGGTTCAAGCCTCGACACTGCATAGACTGGATGTGGTCGCCTGTGTCTATGATCTCAGCAGTCTGAAGGTGGTGAGTTCAAGGCAGGGCAGCATGATGGTCTGGCCCAAAAGCCTGACTCACTCTCTGAGTGTTCACAGCATGCCAGGCAGGGTATGTAACAAGAAATAGCAGGCCCTTGCCCCTAACTGGGGAGACACGTGCCAGTGTGGCATAGGAAGGGAGGACCTGGTCAGTGAGTTATAGCCAGGGGCCCAGTGTCTGCTGCTGCGCATGAACCGAACTGAAGAGTTAATGGTGGAATGAATAAAATAAGTGAGTGAATGAATCGCTATCTCCACCCCCCCCCAAAAAATGTGTGAGACACCCCCCCAAAACAAACAAACAAAAAAAAGAAAGGCCCAACCAACAAACAATAACAACAAACTTGTCTTTTCTGTACCTGGCATGCACACAGCCCTGGGTTTAATAACCAATCCTGCAAAAATAAAATAAATAAATACATAAACGAAAAACAATATGAAGAACCCTAAGTCCCTAATATTCTCTGAGGCTCAGTTGAGAGAGCCCTCACCTACAATATCTGTTCTGTGTCTGTCTGCTCCATTATCCAGAGGCTGGATAATGAAAAAATCCAGCTCAAAGTAGTTTAAGCTGTGAAAGAAGCCGGATGGATTGGTTTACAGGCAGGGGAAGGCGTGGGCGGAGCCTTGGGCACCACAGCCTGGCTGGAACCCTCAGGCCCTTAGTCTGCTGGGCTTCCTCTCAGGGACCAGCAACCGGGGAGGAAAGAGACTAGCTGCCTGCTCTGCAGGCTTGAAACACAGCTCTTAGTCAAGAAGAGGAATGCTCGTTTGCCCTCAGTTCTGGGTAGAAAATGTTGAGGGACTGTGGGTCAATCCTAGCCCCAGCCTTTGGCACACGCCCGTTAGGAAAGCCTTGGTGGGTGGGAGAGCCGTGATCCTTCTGTACTCCTTTCTTGAAGACCCGAAGGGAAGGACTTGGCAGGGAGCAGACCTGCACAGGTTGGATGCCCATTGGTGGCTCAAACCTTGGTCAGGGCCAAGGGCCTTTGATCCTACTTTGACTTTGTGTGATCAGCTTCCCTCAGATCAGGCTGGGACAGGATGGAGGGAAAGCTACCAGGCAGGATAAAACACCGATAGAAGACGTAAGCTGCCTGCTGCTGCCCCTCTCCCAGCGTATCTGTGGCCAGGGGATGAGACCCAGATAAAACCAGCCTAGGGCATCCCCCTCCCTATTGAGAAGGGCTCAGAGTTGGAACCCGGGGAGAGATTGGGAAGCCAAAGCTGTGGCTCTCTACTCTCTGACATCCTACTCTCTTTTTATCTAGCCCAGCCTCCATTTTCACTCAAGGCAGATAAAGACAAGAAAGAGTTGAATGACTTAGATATGATCCAGGACCGACTGTGTAGACATACTCAGACTGGGATTAGCCAGAGGGTGTGTTCCTCTGTCCTTTACACTGAGACCCAGGGGACATCTGCTGCACGGGCTGGGTTGTACCTGGGGACACATCCTTGAAGGAGACTGCTGAGAGACATTTGGGGTGGGAGGGGGAGAAGGATAAGACATTTGGAGAGTGCCGACGGTGGGAAAGAAAGAAGCTGTGGGGAAGGTGGAGACACGAGCGGAGGGAGGCCTGTGTGTCTGTGGGGCCTTCTGTCTTACACACTCCCCGTCAGTGGGACTGAGCAGTAGCTGTGGATGGGCCAGTGTGCAGAGGCTCCATCTGCCTGTCACTGGAGGTCACCTGTGTCTCACATAGGCGTCCTGAGAGACAGAAGACATAACAGACATAACAGAGTGCCCCTCTCCTGAGGATCTGCACTGCATCTCAGGGCTTTCGAAGCCCCCCTGCCACAGCACACAAGTCACGATATTTACAAGATAATCAAAGGTGGATAAGAGCAGAGAGGCTGTGGCAGCCTAGGAATTTTTGAGGCATCAGAAGGCGGTTAATCATTTGGCCTCAGAGAACAAAGGAAAGTGTCAAACTGTGGGACAGATGACTTGGTGGGACTTGTCTAATGACTTGAGTTCAATCCTTGGGACTCACATAACAGAAGGACAGAACCAGTTCCTCATGTTGTCTTCTCACATGTGCCTACACACACACACACACACACACACACACACACACACACACACTGAAGCCTTCAATGCACTGGGAAAGGAAAGCAAAGCATGGTGATGGTGGCACAGGCTTTTAATCCTGACACTCGGGAGGCAGAAGTAGACAGATTTCCATGAACTCAAGACCAGCCTGGTCTACATTGTGAGTTCTAGGACAGATAAGACTTCATAAAGAGACCCTATTGTGAAACAAAAACAAAGAAGGAAAAGAAAACCAAAAAAGAAGACATCAGATAATGGAAAACTACCGTGTTCCTGGATTGGCAGAACTAATATAATGAAGATGACTCTACTATCAAAATTAATCTAGGCAGTGGCAGGGGGTAAAGAGTTCCTGTACTCACAGATCAGCACTAGGGGAACCAGGAATGTTAAACACCCAGGGTTGTTCATGAAGAGATGTAAGACCTGTTATCCACCCAGACGGCTGGGAACAGATGTGGTGGATAGCCTGGTGACCTTTGCACTATCTGTGTGGCCAAGACCACAATGCATTTTCCCCCAGACCCTTATCATGAGTGTTTTTTTTTTCTTTTTCCTCAGTCAGTCTATAGAACCCACCTTTATGGAAGGTGTACTCTACAAAGAGTTTTAATATGGTTGTGTCTGGTCTTTATTTAGCTTTCTTCATTCCTCAATGAGATTTATGCATCCTTTGTTGTATACACATTCTGGAGTTAATTATCACCAGAAAAGTTTTCACCCAAATTGTGCTGTGCTTAAACATGCCTCAAATAAAACACTTGGGGTCAGAGTCTTGAAGTTTGAACCAACAACTGTCTACTGAGTCATGCTGAACAAAACTGTTGTCCTTTGCCTCCCAAAGACTGTTACTCGGCTGGCCATGAGGGCTGCAGAGATCCTGGCAGATAGTCAACATTCTGACAACATTCTTCGTTTTCTTGTTTGTTTGAGACAGGGAATCTTTACATAGCCCTGGCTGTCCTGGAACTTATTATATAGACCAGGCTGGCCTTGAACTCACAGAAATCCACCTGCCTCCGTGTCCCAGGTGCTGGGATCAAAGGTGTATGCGACTATGTCTGGCTCTGGCAACATTCATTAGAATGTTGACAAAAACAAAAGAAGGGCTGGAGAGATGGCTCAGAGGTTAAGAGCACAGGCTGTTCTTCCAAAGGTCCTGAGTTCAATTCCCAGCAACCACAGGGTGTTTCACAACCATCTATCATGAGATCAGGTACCCTCTTCTGGCATGCTGGCAGAACACTGTATACATAAAAAATAAATAAATCTTAAAAACAACAGCAAAAAACAGAAAAAAAACCCACAAGACTGAGAATTTACATGGAACCACAAAAAAAAAAAAAAGAATAGCAAAAGCAATCCTTAGGGGTAAGAACATGGCTGGCTGTACTGTAACACTGAACAGAAGAGAAGATGCAAAAATAAAGTCACAGAGGAGGCAAAAGCATGCAGTAGAGAAAAAGATGTCCTATTCAAGAGATGATACCAGTAGAGCTGGATTTCTGTATACAGAAGAATGAAGCTAGATTCGTGTTTTTTTGTTTGTTTGTTTGTTTTTTTGTTTGTTTTTTACCCTGTACAAAAATCAACCTGAAATGCTGGAAGTGCTGTAAGAAAACACAGGGAATGCTCTTCAAGGCACTGGGGTGGGCAAGCACTTCCAAAGACAAGGGCTAATATCTAGAATTTACAAAGGATTGAAGAAATGAAACATCAAGAAAATACAGCTGCGTATCAACAAACGGGGTTAATGACCTGAACAGGCACTCGTCAAAGAAAGAGACAGACAGGACTCAGCGGGTTTAAAACAAAGAAACCCAAAGGATACAAGAGGGCTGGAGAGATAGCTGAGTAGTTAATGACTCTGACTGTTCTTCCGGGGCCCCAGGTTCAAGCCTCAGCACCCACATAGTGGCTCACAACCACCTTTAACTCCAGTTCCAGAAGATCAAATGCTCTCTTCCAGCCTCCTCAAGCACCAGGCACACATGTGGCACACAGAAATACATGCAGGCAAAACACCCATACACATGAACGAGGAAAAAAAAGTTGGGAGGGGCAGAGAAGTAGAATGGGTCCAGGAGAAATTAGTGGGAGGAGAGGTGAATTCCACCAAAACGCAATGTGTAGAATTCACAAAGAATAAAAAGAACATATTTAAAAATTATCTTTAAGAAAGGAATCTGACATCAAAGGTTGGGGAAGTTGTGAGGAAAAGGGAACCTTTATTCACTGCTGGAGTGCAAATAAATTCCGCTATTATGGAAATGGGTTGGAGGCTCCTCAAAAAGTTAAATGTAGAACTACATCATGACCCAGCCATTTCAGACCTGGGCATTTATCAAAGCTCTCCATACTCTACCACAAAAATGTTTGCACTTTCATGTTTTTTGTTGCTCTATTCTCGAGAGCAAGGAAATGGAACCAGCACAGGTGTTCATCAACAGACGAACAGACAAAGCAAATGTGGTTTCTTTACACGCTGGAATACTATTCAGTTAAAAAAAAAAAAAAAAGGAAATCGTGAGTTTTTTTTTTTTTTCAGGAAAACAAATGGACCTGGAAAGTATATTATTACACAAGGTGACCCAAACTCAGAAAGAAAAACCCAAACACATGTTCTCCGCCATACTCCAATCATAGCCTATAATGTATGCATGTATATGTGACAGGAGTCGGTACAGATATAGTCTAAAATTTAAAAGGAGAGAATACTATAAGGTAATGAATATGGATGAAATACAGGCCAAAGAGCACATGAGCCATGAGACAGGGTTTTGTTTTTTTTTGTTTTGACTCTGTCATAGCTGTTTTTCATAGTGGACACGCAAATTCAACTGTGTTCTGACTAGCATTTTTGAATTCTAGAGTACCTGAATGTGTGTGTGTGTGTGCATGGAGGTGCCCTGGAGGACCAAGGATCGACTACCAGGTGACTCTAGTATGTGACAAGTTGACAAGTACAAACAGCAGGGTCTTTTTGCTCCATGTCCTCCCCCCTGGCCACACTAGCCAGACTCACGAACCACTTCACTCCATCTCCCAAAGGAAGAAACTTGGATTTTGCCAAATATACAAGTTTATTGTTTAAAAAATCGATGTTACATCTGACATACAAAAAAAAACATTAAAGTTTTTTAAAGGCACTTGTGCTGAACATATTTCATTCTCTGAGGCAGTATGAATCTCCAAAAGATCAGGGGAGCTTCCCTGAGGGGAGAGACCCACATACTTGCCAGGAGGTAGTGGCACACACCTTTAATCCCAGCACTCAGGAGGCAGAGGCAGGTGGATCTCTGCGTTCAAGACCAGCCCGGCCTACAGAGTGAGTTCCAAGACAGCCAGGGCTACACAGAGAAACCTGGCTTAAACAACAACGCACATTCTTGGTCCTGGGCAATCTCGACTATGCCACGGCCCACTGCCATTCCGACCTGATCCCCAGAATCCCAGCTGTGGGTCAGAACTCCCGACTCAGACCCTCAGCACTCTAAAGGCCTGACTCTCTGATGGCTTGGATGGGAATCTGTCGGCACACTCCTGCATGGGGAGCTGGGCTGCCAGCTGGTGGGCACTGCAGATCTGTCTGCATCCTGAAGAAGCTGACGTCACTGATGCATTAATTCCTTTCTGGTTTCACAGTATTTGAACATTGTTGCAGGAGACCAAAGGTCCTAGCGAGTGTGCTTTTGAAGGACATGCTTTGTCCCTTGCCCCTTCTCTGCCTGTTTTATCCCACTTCTGGGTCGCTGTGCTCCTGCCAATGCAGTCTGCCTCAATTCTGGCCCACAAACAACACAGTCAAGCAACCTTGGGCTAAAATGAACCATGTACCGAAATAAATCCTTCCTCCTTTGTTTTTCTCTGGTGTTTATCAAAGAGACTGAGAAGTCTCTGGGGGATCAGGTTCCTTACTTGGCCATTGGTGGGATACTCCTTGAGTCCACTTACTGTAGTTCTCCAGAGTGGACAGACCCAGGAAGAGCCAACTGTTGAGACCCCCAGAGACAAGAGGAAAAAAAGTGAGTATTTTATGCTCAGCTAACTCGGTCCTTACCTTTTGTATTCACAATGCTTAAAAACAAAAACAAAAACAAAAACAAACCAGAGTCTCAACTATCCTAGGCTGACCTGACACTGCTATGTAGCCAAGGATAGCCTTGATTTTCTGATTACAGGTGTGTACCACCATACCCAGTTTATGTGGCCCTGGAATGGAACCCAGGGTTTTGTGCATATTAGGCACATGCTCTGAGTTACATTCCCATAAAGCATTGTAACCAGACTATCTGGGCCTCTGTGAGGCCCAAGCAAAGGTCACTCTGTCACACACACTCTGACATGCACACACTCTAACAAGTGTGGTTGTCTACGTACACCCATACTCTGATATACTCAGTGTCTATGTACACCACACTCTCAGTGCAAACTCCCAGCTGTTCATATAGGCTCAACACTGTCCGGCAAATGAAGGAATTTACCACTCAACAGAAAAAGACAGAAAAAATACACAGACTTCCTTTAAGACACCTGCCATTGAAGCAACACAGGGCTTTAACAAAGCTCACCCCTGGAGGTCAAAGAACGAACACAGTGTCATTAACCTGATATCCTTTTCATGCTCACACACAAACATGGACATCCTCTGAGACCTGCAAATAAACGCCCAGTGTTGACTGACTGGAGGAACGGAACTTCCATGCCACCAGCATCCGAGTGGCTTCTAGATCCCAGTGAGGCATCCTCAGATTCCTTGCCAGAAAGCCAAGTGCTCGCAGCAGCAGTGGGGGACTGACACCTTGCTCAGCTAGGAGCTGAAAGATCTTTGGGGTGCCTCACACCCACCTCTAGGTGTAAGGAGCCTGCAGTGGGTGTGAGGAGCTTGTAGAAGGCAGGGTTTGGTGTTCCTGGAAGACATCTGCTTCATGCATCTTCCAGGAACACATTCTGGTTTGATCCCTGATCTCCATCCCAGGGGCCATATCCTTGCAAGGAATCTTCAACACCCAGAGGGCCAGTTCTGCTCCAGTGTAGAAAGGGCAGGAGGCAGAAAAGCCTCCCCCAATCCCCAGGGATGCAGCAAGAGAAAATGCATGCAACCAATTGAATCTTCTGCACTGGCAGACTGTGCAGTCAAGCTAATGCCAGCTGTGGATGGGCTCAGGGTAAGTGTAGGCAGAACCCAGTCAGGAGCGAATGAATCTCATCTTCAACTGGGCATCCCCAATGACTGCAATTAAAATGGGCTCAGACAGAACAGTGCAGAGGCACTCTGATGAACTAGTTCAGGCTAGTTTAGGCTGGGTCCTGACTAATTTCCAAGCACAATCTTTCCTCCCATGGATAAGTTGGCTGCCAAAACAAGCCATGAGCACATCTTTAAGTGCCAAGGTTCCTGGGCCACAGCACAACCTTGGGGCCTGAGACACTGGTGCAGAGCTGCTGCCAGAGAGCTGGGCTGGGGAGGAGAGAACGGAAAGCAGCGGCCCATCGGGTGCCTCTGGGGAGCCATTCCCAGAGCAGGCAGGTGCTGGCCACTTCGGCCAACCAACTCGGCCCTCCTTTCCCCACCACCTGTGACTGGTTCCCTCACGCTGGAATGCTGCCCGGTGCTGTTTCTACCAGTGGACTAAGGCCTGTAGGAGCTGCAGCTGCTGAAGATAAAAATACAGCTGGGCTCCCCAGCAGAGTCCCTCTGTGGGGCCACACACTTTGTAGGACACCAAAAGACAAAAAAAGTTCCTGAAAACTAAATTCCAAGTAGTCCCACTAAGATTTTCTGGAATTGTCTAAATTTCCTTTTCCATTGCACAGCCCTGGCTCTCCATCAGAAGGCGGGAAAGAGGGAAACTAAGGAACAAGAGAACTGGGGAGAGCCTCCCCCTGAGGGAAAAGGTCTAAGAAACCAGTCCAAGTGGCAGGAAGCTCCGAGTCCACTGACAATTTGGGGACCAAAAGTGAGAAAAGAGTATTTACTGTAGAACAATAATAAGCAGGAATTTGGGGCTAGGGAGATGCCTCAGCAGTTGAAAGCACTGGCTGCTCTTCCAGAGGACCTGGGTTCAATTCCCAGCACCCACAAGGTGGCTCACAACTGTGACTCCAGTTCCAGAAGATCTGACACTCTCACACAGACTCACCTGCTGGCAAAACGTGCACATAAATTAAAAAATCATAAAAGCAAGAAAGTAACGAGATGGGACCATTTAAGGTGTAATTAGCAGGGACATTTGCCCAGGACTGGAGATCAGAATCTAGCCTGCAACCTCCAGAAGCCCCTCACAAGCCTGGAGATGTCAAGCAGCATGTTGCCCCAAGGAGGACTCCTGCCTTTCATGCACCTCCATGTCCTTCTCATGGTGGAACTGTGGGGCCATCCAGGGAACCTGACTCTGCCATGTGAGGCCCTCTTGGGTCCCCTGAGAAAGAACAGGCCTCTCAGGCTGATGGGAGTGGGCTCTAGAATGTAACAGGCAGTTCCTGGCTCCCACTGGACATCATCAGTCACTGAGGTCATAGCATGCAGCACGCTAGGCTGTCAAACAGGACAAGGTGAGTCTCTGCATGGTTTAGCACGTGCCTCTCAGGACACAGGGACACACAAGAGCCACCAAAGCCAGGTGCAGGCTTCTGCTTCCTGTTTCATCATTCTTGTCCCTCTCTCCAAGGGAGGGAGTGAACAGGATGCCGTTAGCAGGATCCCACCAAGGGGGTGAGCCAGGCTAGGATGAAAGCCTGTGAGCTGAGAACCAAGGCTGCAGGAGCCTCATTTCACTGGGGCAGCCTGAAGTGGAAGTGGACTTCAGGGAGGGAAGGCTGTGTCCCAGATACAAAGCAGCCATCCATCCCCCTCTCCCCAGGGACCTGGACATGTGCCCTTCTACTCCCAACCTCAGACCTCCACTTCCTGACAGGCAGGAAGCTGGCAAAGGCTGGGTTCTTTACACTGTTATCAACTCAACGTATGTGGTTTGCAAGCAACTTTTTTTAAAATGAAAAATAAAAAACAGGGTATCCCAGGTCCTAAGGCTGAGAACTCCTTCCCTGAGACTCAAGACACATTTATACACACATGTGACTGGCTGGTGTGGAGCAGCACACTGCTTGCCGTGGACGATGGTCCAGAAGGTCTGAGGAGCAGCAGCCTCAGTGGTCCTGAATACAAGCAACCCCGGGACAGAAGGGAAAAGGGCACACACACGTGCATGCAGAACGACACTGACAATGTCTCCTGCCAACCTTTCCTTTGGCTTTTATTAGTGCTTGCTTCCGGAAAGGAAATCTTTGGTATTTCCCCACACTGGCCTCCCCTGTGCAAACTCCCCACAGATAGAGGCGAGTCACTCTTCTGGGTAAGAACAGGACATTCTAGGCTCACACTGGGCACTGACTCACTCTTAATCACAATGGTGACACAAAGCCTGTTCACCCTCTCCCCTAAGGCATGCAAGGCCCTTTCATCTCTGATGTTGCAACTACAGAGGGCTGAGTCCTTAAAGAACAGATGAGAAGGCACTGGGGCTAAGAAGCCAGAGAGGCAGACAGCATGAGACACAAAGAAATGACGTTTGGCACTAAACCTGCCTCCAGTGTGGAATGTGAGTGGTGGCACGTGGGCTCCCCCACACGGCCAAAGGTGGAACTTCACCCGCAGCTACCTGCGACCGACCTTGAGCAAAGCTGGCCAGGAAAGGACCCCAGGGCTTTCATTATGCCAAGTGTAGCTCTCTTGGAATAGAGGTGTTCTGTCAGTCGGGGTCGCTGGAGGCCAGAGTAAGCAGAATTTCAACAAGAGTGCTTTTTACACAGAACTCCAGCTCAGGCTACCCTCTGTGCACACATCTCTAGTGAAAGCAAGAAAGCAGAGAAACAGATTTTCTGATGCTCCTCACCAGATAAAAGGCCCTCTCTGGGAAAATTCTGAAAGCCACCGAGACTGTGTAAGTGACAAAGAACATGACTGTGAGGCAGGGGCCATCCTAACCCTTCTGCACCTTCCTTGTTCACATGACTTAACAGGAAGCCGAAACGAAAACCGTACATACCCTGAAAAGCTTGCTTTCTGCTGTTGGCTGTCTTTTAAAATAAAATGAAAATTCTGAGGCCCCGGAGGAGGCTGAAGTTAGGAGCTGCCTACAGTGCTCCCCGTGGCACTAGGTTAGTGACATGAGGCTGGAGACACTGGCAGAGGAATCAGCCACCAGGCTTGAAGCCCCAAGAGGTAGTGTGTGGAGAGTGAGCTGCACTCTGCCCTAGTGCTGGGAACTGGCCACGGAAGGCCTAGAAAGAGGCTGTGAGCCGCAGTCACCCAGGAGCAGACCCGGTGGCCCAGTGATACCAGAACAATTCTCAGTGGGGAAAAAAGGGAGCCCTGGTCTTTAGATTTAGGGGGAATCTTCTTGACTTGGCAGTGTCTGTGTCTGTATAGAGGAGAGGCTAAAGGGTGACGGGGAATGCAGAGGACAGCGGATGTCCAGCCCAGAGCAGGTACAGCGGGATGAAGGGATGCCAGAGCAGGCAGGCCACCCAGTGCAGTCTCAGCACTGGCTCTGCTCTTCTTGCCTGGCACCGAGGGCACTACAATCCCCAGGAGTCTCTGCAGCCTTCTCTTTAACCAACTAACTCTTCACCCTCTACCCACAGAAGTCAGTTCAAAGATCACTGACCAGTCTTGGCACACCACTTTGGTTCTTTAGCATGGAGTGTTCCTCCTGTCTTATTGTGTGTCATAGACACTGATGTGTGACTATGAGGGGCCTTAGTGCCTCTCCTGTCTGGGTTTTGAAGCATCTTCACAGCAGAGGTCTGAGTTCTAGGTTTCCATGCCTAGGCACCATAATTACACAGAACCATGAAGCTGGGGCAGAGTTTTGTCCTCCCTTCTCTGGGGCCTGGACTCTGGCACAAGGCTCCAGATAACTGGGGCACAACTGGGTAGGTGACAGAAAACCCGAGGGTGACTAAGTGCAGGATGCTCCTGTCATCCCAGAAAGGCCTCATAATCCATGTACCAAACTAGCTGTCCAGAAAGAGGCAGCACACCTGAGATGGGCCATTTCTTGGGCTCGTGGCCCACACGGCTGACCAGCATGGTGATCTCCCGTTTTGTCCTCCCCATGACCAGGACAGCTACTTTCTTGGCTCGGTTGATGAGGGGCAGGCTGAGGCTCATGCGCTGGTGCGGCCTCAAGGGGCTCTCCGTCAGCACCACCAGCTCATCGCCATCCAGGCCGGTGGGTGACTGCGGGAACAGGGAAGCCGTGTGCCCGTCGGTGCCCATGCCCAGCAGAACCAGGTCAAAGCTGCTGTTGGCCACCAGGGCTGAGATTTCACTGGCATAGGTCTGGGCGCCCTGGTCCTCCTCAGCACAAAGGCGCTGGCGCAGGTGCACGGGCATGGGGTGAATGTTGTAGTAGGGTACCCTGACATGCTGCAGCAGGTGGGCCTGGAGGCCCTGGAAGTTGGACTCTGGATCTGAGAGAGGGACACAGCGCTCATCAACCAGCCAGAGGTGTGTGTGGGCCCAGGGAAAGCTGTAATGGCCCGTGGCCAGCTGCTGGAAGAGGGCTATGGGGCTCGAACCGCCTGACAGGGCCAGGTGGAACTTGCCAAAGCGTCGTACCGCCTGCACCGCAGTGGCCTCGATGTCACTAGCTAGCTTAGAGATCAGCTCCTCTGGCCAAGCAGTGATCAGCGGGCTCTGTCTGTACTGTGCCCTAAGGACCTGGAAGTCGCTGGGCTTTGGGGCTGACCCTAGCCCTGGTATCAGCACCTCTAGCTGCTGCTGGGAGAAGGACAGCTGACCACCACTGAACTCGAAGTCCAGCAGGCAGCCGTTCTCTGCCCCGCCTGGGTAGATGCGTGGAACTTCGAGGGCCAGGCTATCCAGTAGGGGGGTCCAGAAGACCCAGGAGGCCAGCAGGTTCTCTGTGGTGATGAAGGACTCCTTCCGGCAGTGGAAGATGTGAGACAGGAGGGTGGAGTAGGCGTCTTGCTCCCTCACGGGTCTATAGGCATAGTAATCAGACAGAGGGCGACCAAAGAGGAGGAGCCCGGGCTGGTCCTGCACCTCCTTCCAGCTCTGAGTGGGCAAGGAAGGCCTGAACAGGTTCCGGCTGACCAGGATGGCAGGGTGGCCCAGCTCCCCATGTCCAATGTAGAAAACAATCTGCTGGGGCAGGCACCGGCTCTGCTCGGATGCCCAGCGTCTCTCGCTCTGGGTGCAGTAGGCCCGATTCTTAAACAAGACCCGAACGTAGCCCACTCTCTCATCTAAGGCCTTGCCGGACATCAGGACAAATGGTACACCTTCCCAGCGCGGGTTGTCGATGTGGACAAGGACACCTGAGGCAGGCAAAGAACAGACAGTGACATCACAGCCTGAGAGCTGGCTACACAGTGCACCCTGCACCAGTGCCCCTGCCAGGCCCCTGTCGTGTGGTGCCTTCAGCCTTCCGCCTCTTCTTCTCAGGTAGGGGTGGAGACAGCCTGAGGGGCCTATTGCTTTTTAATTTAATTTTTATTTGATGTACACTGGCGTTTTGACTGGGGTATGTCTGATTGAGGGTATCAGAGCCCCTGGAACTGGAGTCACAGACAGTTGTGAGCTGCCATGCGGGTGCTGGGAATTGAACCTGGGTCCTCTGAAGAGCAGCCAGTGTTCCTAACTGCTGAGCCATCTCTCCGGCCCCGGTGACCTGCAGCTTTCAACTGGCGGGAGGCCTAAGGGGTGGCTATATCATGCACTGGGTGCTCCCTGAAGACTCCCTGGAGTCTCAGCTGCCACGCTTTAAAGGGCCCTGGGTACAAGAGCAGCTTCCGGCTGCAGCAGCCCCGCCAATGCCACTCTGGGCCTACCTGCGAAGGTCGGTGTCAGGCTCTGGAAGCTGTCTGGCTTCTGCAGCTCCTGGCGCACCTGCCCACTATAGGCCTGGTACTGGCCCAGGACGGCACTGCTCTTCTGCAGCCCCCGCAGGGCCTGGAAGGCCTGTAGCTTCTGCTGCAGCACAGCGGCTGAGCTGCTGGTGTTGTAGGGCAGCTCCATGGCCACCAGTGTGAGGATCTCCGTCAGGTGGTTCTGCAGCGTGTCACGGATGACGCCATACTCCTCATAGAAACTGGCCCGACCTGAACAACAAGACGGCTGTCAGAGAGTCCCTGAGGCGGTAAGGTGCTACCCCATCATTTGTCCAGGCATCTTCATTCCTCCATCCAAAGAACCCAAGACAACATGTGCCACAGCACTCAGCACGAGAGAGGAAAGGGGACAGTCGGGACAACCTCCCTTCATTAAGAACTACTCTAAGGGAAGAGATCACCCCACGGGGCGTGTTCAGGACCTGCTCGGGAAGGTTCTAGTCTCAGGGCTAGGCAGAAACATCTGTGGATTTGGGCCAGCTTCCTGGCCCTGCCCTCCCTTCCTGAGCACTGGCCAGCAGGAGCAGCAACCTGGTCAGGGTGAGAGGAGGGTAGGCTAGCCTGGGGAGGGTCAGGCGCTGGCTCTGATAGCTACTTCCTAATGCGGGCTACTAAGCTGACTGGTTTGTATATCCTACCACTAAACAGAGCTAAAAACACCATCCCATGACCCAGTGCAAGAGTACACTCAGCCAAGGTCCAATGAAACACAGGAAGGAGGGAAAGGTGGAAGGAGAAAAATGAAATAAAACTGTGAGTTGTGTCAGAGGCCATGGAAGGCTCCTCTGAGACCAAAGGCATTTGAGATGAAGGGCCCTCACGTGCACAGTCCTGAGGGAGGAGAGACTGAGCCTGCTGGGACTGGGCAGAGAGAGCCAAGGCGTGATGGAGACAAGGCTGAAGGGGAGCTGAGGTCCTGTGGGACGAGCTAAAGGCACAGTGCCCTGGGCTTCAGGGAAGGCCGAGGATGCCACAGAGGGGCGGGCCCACGCCACACTGAGAGCAGGGTGCAGGATGGCCGTGTGATGAGGCTGTGGAGGCAGGGAGAGATGGCCAGGCTCCCGGTGGAGCAGTGGCTGAGGAGCTAGTTTTTCAGTCGGGAGTTCATTAGACTTCCCAACAGAAGAGGACAGTGTGAGCAAACGGAGGGAGAAAAGGCAGCTCCTCAAAGCAGCAGGGCAGCCAGCGGAGACACCCAGAGATGAGAGGCCAGGGCAGGCAACAAATGGCGGGAAGGAAGCCGTGCACTTGTTACATGCATTGAAACATCCAGGCGGAGATGGCTGGCTGCTAAGTGGGCGTGTGAAGGTGAGGGGTCATGCCTGGGACACCACGCCCAAAGCGTGGCGCCTGTGACCAGTGTAAACCTAGCACCTGACAAATGTCACTCTTGTACCATGAAGGCCCCCATGGCCAGCACCTGCTTATCCTGTTCTACACGAGAAGGAGGCATGTGCCCTGAGGACCCCTGACTTTAACACAGACACAAGCATCACAGCATAGTACTCAGATGTGTCCTGCCCTCGTCACAGGCTGCAAACACATTGTCTACTCACTACCTTAGTCACACGGCAAACCTGACAGCATGGCACAAAGAGCCATCACTTACCAAATGCTCTGCCAGGGGCGCTGCCGTGCAGCTAACTCCTGTCTACTCTGAGCACCTGGGAGTTCTAGCCTCCCGCACTGCAGGCCTGCCTTCTCCAGCCCACTTGATGCTGACCATTTCATGTCTGCACCTGAGGCCCATGGTGGGCACAGAACTGTTGTATACCCTCTACTTAAGGCATTGCCACTGTCATTCAGTAGACAGCAGAAGGAATGAATGCACACACATCCTGGCACATAACAAGGAGACAGCATTGCCTGATCAAGTAGGGACTTATTTGAAGAAGACTCATAGCTAATAAGATGGGTCAGTAGTTAACAGCACTTGCTGCTCTCACAGAGAATCAGAGTTCGATTCCTGACACCTACATCAGTCAGCTCACAACTGCCTGTAACTCTAGCTCCAGGGGATCTGACACCCTCTTCTGGCAAAGGGAGGCAGACTGAAGAGGCGAGAAGGCGGCTGGCGGGGTGGAACTGAGTGGCAGACCCTTGCCTAGCACTCATGAGGCCCTGGGCTCCAACCTCAGCACCACAAAAAATAAACAGGCAAACAAAAAGCTATGTGGGGTGTGTGGCTCCTCACTGAAATCAGGCAGCATACTGTCTAAGGATATAGACACACATGACAACAGTAAAGAGAACCCAGCGCTGGCTGAGACAGGGGGATGGCTCGGTCAGCAACGTGCTTGTCATGACTGCCAGCACCCATGAAAAAAGCTGGGGTGTGCCCGGCTGTGCCGGCAGCACCAAGGACACAGAAGGAGCCCTAGTAATAGCTGGCTGGCTACACAGAGACCTGACTCAGGACAAATAATGTGGAGAATGATTGAGGAAGACACCTGACTCCCGTGAGCACACATATGCACACACCATGCGCACAGATAATAAATGAATGCTCTAAAGGTTTTCTGAAGAACTGGTAATAGTTTGGTGCTGCAGTGGCAGAATGCTTATTTCTCATGCTTGAGGCTCTGGGCTCATTCCCAGGAGGGAAAAATACAAATTTAAATTAAAAACTGTTTGTTTCTAATATTACATAGTTATATTTACCTTGCATGTATTTTCTAAGCACTATTTTACCTGGAATCTAGTTCATTTTAATCTAAACAGATAAACGGGGGGCAGTCCCCACTGAGGTTTGTGAAGCTGAGCACATCTGCTCTGAGCAGACTCTCTGAATCTTCGGAACCCGCCCTGCTGGACAGACACGGTGACTACTTGGACACAATGAAAATTTAAAAGGCAGTTGGGGGAGCTAGCGAGATGGGTTGGTGATTAAGAGCACTTGCCATTCTTCTAGAAGATCCAAGTTCAGTTCCGAGCACACTCAACTACCTGTAACACCAAGCTCCACAGGATATGAAGTCCTCTGGACTTCACAGATACTGTACTCACATGTACATGCACACACACACACACAGACAACTAAAAATAAAAATAGAGCCAGGCATAATGGTGCATGTCTTTAATCCCAAAATCTGGAGGGCAAAGCAGGCAGATCCCTATAGGTTTGAGACCAGCCTGGTCTACACAGTGAGTTCCAGGATGGCCAAAGCTACATAGTAAGATTCTGTCTTACTGAATCTGAGCAAGAGATGGCTCTGCATTTATTGCTCTTACAGAGGACCAGGGTTCAGTTCCCAGAACCCACATGGTGGCTCACTCCAGTTCCAGGGGCCCAGACACTCTCTTCTGACTCCCATGGAGCCCAGGCACTCATGCGGTGCACAGACATACCTTCAAGCAAGACACCCATACACACAAAATAAAAACAAACAATTCTTTGAAAAAGTAGTTGGCATTTCATGAGAAAAGTACAGGGACACCATGATGGCATCCATTTAAAATCTGCTGACTCTCAAGAACACTGACATGACACGCAGAGTCCCTGAAAGGTCACTGGAGGTACAATGAAGGACAATGGACTTCGTTATACAGACTAATGATGGTCTTAGGAAGAAGCTGGCTCAACCTGGCACCTGACAGCAAATCCAGCTTCAGAGACGCTCAAACATGAACACCTGATAAAAAAATGAATGAATGAGAGCAAATGTAAGCAAAGAGAAGACAGTTGCAGCTTTAAGCGCAGATGAAATTTTGGTGGAGAGAGCACCAGAGTCCTTAAAAGCCGCTCTCTGCTTACTATTCATTAACTTCCTAAATCCCTGAGTGGCCCTTTCCCTATTTTTATCTACCTGCTTCTGGAGAGATTGCGTGCCTGGGGGTTGCTACCTGCTGAGTAGACAAGCGCTTCCTTTGTTCCTTCATTTAAGGCTCCAGGGGTGTGCCTGTGCTTAGCACAGTCCGTGGATTTCGTGGATTTCGGGGCTCTGCTCCCAACCTGGTCAGCTATGAAGGACCAGGGCTGTGGCCTGGGCCACATGTGTAAGAGAAAGAGGCTGTGCACAGGGCTCAGCAGCTGGGCGGTAGGGTGGGCAGCCAGGACTTGGCACTCCCTTGGTACTCAGTGTGGGGACTTCGGCCAGTTGTCGCGAACTGACTCTTTTCTCCTTTAGGTTAAAGGGTGCAAACTAAAATCCACAGCATTGAAAAGAGGAAGTGGAAGCAGTTTGGCCCCATGAACTTGGCTCCTAACTGTGGGAGTTCAGGGTGGACCATGGCCTTGCCCTGCCATCCTGCTTGTCTAAGGATGGAAGGCAGCTGGAAACTGCTCATCATCTTTGGCCCAGTGACTCCACTGTAGAAATACACTACAGGGGAAAAATGTTAATGATCATAAGTGTTCTAGATGCAAAGAGTAGCTACACAATATTTCAAAAATACTAAAGCATGCTGAGTCATGAACTTAAAATGATAAATTTACAGAATGTGAATTTGATCTCAAAAAAAAAAAATCAGAAGTACTACTTTAAATAGCAAAAACAGCCAAAATGCCTTGTTATAGAATTTATACTGCACATTCTGTGATATAAATAGAACTGAACAAAAATACAGAGCTGTTAAAAATATATCATGCAGATTGTCAATGTATGGAGATGTAGCTGGAAGTTGACTAAGGAAAGATGAAGAGTATTAGAGACCGATTATAGGTTGCCACACGCTAAGCCAACATTGGTTGGAACAGGCATTTTAAGATCATGCCTCTCCTTCTGAACTCTGAGGGCATCTCTATTTGTCAAGCACGCCCATGGATGTTATCTAATTTAATGCAGAAAATCACCCAGAGAACGCTACTGCGGCCTCTCACACTATAGATGCTGAACCGCTGAATCAAGGGTCACATCTCCCGAACTGAGCCAGCAGCCGTCACCCATGCTTCTGTGCTATGGGAGAGCTGGGTTCTCAGAATAGATAGTTTAACAAAGCAAAGAGGGGGTAAAAAACAAAAACAAAAACAAAAAACCTAAAAGCCAGCTGTGTCTCCTACCAATGTCTCTGGGGTCACTAAAAAAGAAAGGCAAGAGCTGAGAAGAGATACTGACTGCTGGCTGGGCCTCTCTCTCCCCATCCCTCTCTGGACATGAAGCTGTAGTCACCCCAGCTCAGCCTGCAGACAGCACAGCAGATGGTTTGGAAGGGACACTGCTCTGCTGAGCAAGTGCCCAGCACCTTATGTCACATGGGCGGACGGAAGGCAGGACAGCTGGTGCCACCTGAAACTCTTTGGGTCCCTGGGTGACGGGCACTGGGCAGACACTAGCTCTCAGGGGTGAACATACCCCATGCTCCTTCCCCAGTGTCCCCACAGACACTCCTCAGCCCCAGGGAGTGGTGTGTGCACCCCTCTTCCCACCCTCCAAACAAAGATTTTTGCGCAGAGGGAAACTGGGTTGGTAGAGAGAGTTCTGTGAGTATGAGGTAATGAAGGAGGCCGCTTCCTGGGGGCCTGGGCACTGAGAGGATGGGGAATACAATGGCTACAAGTTTAGGTTCTGATCACCCAGAGGCTGGATTCAAACCCCAGAACAGACTACTGAACCTCTGTCGTTAAAGACTCCTCCGTCTGCACAGCCATTTGGAGTTACTGCTTCACTGCAGCAGGAGACCCGGCCAAGGTCACTTTCATGGCCCATGCTGCTGTGCCAGGAGACCCCACTGACAACCCAGGGCCTTCTGTGGGGGAGAACTCCGGTCAGACATTGCAGGGTCACTGCTGGCCTGAAGGATGGCTTCTTCCTTCCTCCCCCAGTGCGCCCCCAGCCTCCGCAGCGGCCTCCACAGCAAGCTCCACCGAGCCAAAGCCAAAGGCTGCAGCAGAAGCTGTGGAGGAAGCTAGGGAACTGCTGCTACCCAAGCGGATGGGGTCAGGAGAAAAAGAACCAGTGACCTTGCAGCTCAAAAGTCCCTTCCCCACAGCTGCCACAAAGCCTGGACAACAGCCCTCCCCTCTCCCTCCCCTCCCAGAATGCAGGGCACGGTTCCGTCCCCCCTCCCCTAGCATCTACCTCTAGGTAGGAGGAGAAGTAATAGACAGGGAATGATTTGGGACCTTAGTCTTTTTGCTTAAAATTCAGACTGTGGGGCTCAGGGTTCAGCCTTGAAAACATTTAGCCCACACTGAGGCCAACAGGAGTGGCACTCATCCAAGCCCACCACTGTCGCCCAGATGTTGGCACCTGGGCAGAACCTGTCAAGTAGGTGGGAGAAGAGGACTGTGCCTGGAGCTTCTGTAGGCCTCTCCCTAGGATACCAACAAGACTTGTCCTCCCAGCACTCAGGCGTGCTTGTTCTAAGGCCAACATAACCCCTGAAGGAGGCCCTCCTACAGGGCTCGAGGGTCCTGCAGGATTCAGGTAGCACAATTTCTCATTCTTGGCTGCTCTAGGCCTGTGCCTAGACGAGAAAGACCCAAATCCCAGCAGAGCACAGTCCTGATGGCCAAATGCAACAAAACAGACACTAGAAGAAGGAAGTGATACCTCATTCCCAGTACTTGGGAGCCTGAGGCAGGAAGATTTCTAAGAGTTCAAGGCCAGCCTCAGCTATCTTGTAAGATGCAGGCCAGCCTAGGCTACACTGTGAGACACTGTCTCAAACAAAACGAAATGAAACAAAACAGTTTTAAAAGAAAGCAATTGTGGATCAGTCCCATAAAACAGCCCCTATCTCCTACAAGGTGTAGGCCCTGGAGACAAGGAGGGGACCTGCTGCCTGTCCTCCCACTGAATGGGGGAGTGTGTTGCTGGAGGTGCAGAAGCAGTCGGATCTGCCTGCCACAGCAGCCTTGGAGCCATCCCTGTCCACATGGATGGCGGCTGCTCAGACCCATGCTCTCACTGCTGCAGGCTGGCCTCGGCAAGTCCAGCTGCCCAGGCATCCACCTGGCTTTCTGCCTGCTCCTCTGGCTTCCACTCTGTAACTTTCAAGGGCACCTTCACTGTAGTCTGCCTGGGCCCCACTCTCCACAGAGACCTTGCAAAGGATCCATAGAGGGTGTGCAATACATGAAGGAGATGGGCAGGGGAGGGGAGATTGCAGAGGAGAGGATCACAGTGGACTCCACACACGTGGGGCTCTTCCACGGCCTGTGGTGAGCAAAGGGACGAATCCCAGGGAGAGGGAGTGAGATCCTGTCTCCCAGCTTGGCAGGAACAGAGCAAGTCCAGACAGCAGAAGGGGGAGTAGATGCTGCCCCTGGCTGGCTCAGGAGTGGCCTCCGTGCCTCCCATCAGATCCGCGCTCTCCGTGCCAGATCTGCAGTCAGCTCTGCAGATGAAGCAAGGACACTCCCAGCACACACTCCCCTAGGACAGCAGACACCTGAAAGGGTTCCAGAGACCTCATGATACCCATGCAAAGTCATGGGAAGGGGCTGAACTCTTCTCTGCTATGGATCCTGGAGTGCAGAGACCACACACCTCCTGATAGAGATGCCTGTCGAGTCCTGACTGGCCTCCTGCCCCTCACTCCTCGCCTACCTCCCACAGCCTGCCTGTGGCCTCCATCCTGGAGCTTCTTACCCCGACTTGGCCTGGGTCTCATACCCCTCTGAGACCCTATCATCCAGCCCAGTGCTTCCTGCATTAATTGCACATGCCAAGAGAAAGGAGAGAAGCCAGAGTTACCAGGGGGAAGAGAAGGACAAAGCACAAAGCACAGATGGAGGAGAGACAAAGGGCTTCTCCCCACCCTTTGACCCAGGCTCTCTGCTTTAGCCAGGTCACACTTTGGGGTAGGAAGGGGGTGGCCTCTGGGGACTCCTGCAGCTGCAGAAGGCAGACATACAGCTATGTGAGGCAGTGGCACCGAGTGCTGGGGCCATGGTGCTGGCCGAGGAGCAGTCTCCTCCACTCCAGCTAAGGATCTTGGACACAGGACCATACCACTGTCTTTAGAGAAGGCTACTGCAGACATAGTAACAGCTAGCTTTTAAAATTATTATTATATGATAATGATGAAAGAACGAACGTTGTAAGTGTAGTGATCAAAAGTTGTAATAACAGGGGTCTGGAGAGATGGCTCAGCAGTAAAAAGCACTTACTGCTCAGTAGAAGATCTATGTTCAATTCCCAGCACCCACACAGGGACTCACAACTGTCAGTAACTCCTGTCCCTGGGGATCCAGTGCCCTCTGCTGACCTTCCTGAGCACTAGGCGTGCATGTGGTGCACATACACATTCCGGCAACACTAATACACATACAACAATGAAATAAATCTAAAAGAAAAAGTTTTAAGTGTAGCAACAGGACCAGAAAAATGGCTTGGTGGGTAAGTGTGCTGGCACCACGCCTGATGACCTGAGCTCCATAGCCACGTGGGGGAGAGAACTGACTCTAGAGACTGTCTTCTAACCTCCACAAGGTCACATGACACACATGTACACGCGCGTGCACACATGTGTCTAAAAATTTTCTACTAATGTTGCAGAATGCCAGAGCCCAAAGTAACCTCATCCGTCATTATCCACAAAACCAACTCTTGCCAGAGATGCAAAAGAGATACCATGAAGATACCAAGCTAGAGGCAGAAACGAGCCTAATACTCTCTCCCAACCCTGGACTGAAGGGTCATTCATACAGTACTTTGTAAGATGGCTGCCCTCCTGGCACCTATAATCACATGAGGCAGACAGCAAGGCCAATGCAGGATAGGAGCAGCCCCACAAAGAGCAACGACGTCTGTGGCTTCAGGAGGGAGCGGCCAACAAAGGCCTCCCAGAAAGTGCTAGAGATCACCGGGAGGGAGGAGGGCACTAGAGAGTTGCCACCTCCCAGGCAGTGGCAACACCCACGCAAGCACAAAGCCTCACAGCTACAACGGTCCCGACTGCACTAGCATAAACCCACATTAGCTGGGGGCAGTAGCACACACCTAGAATCCCAATACTAGGAAAATAGAGGCAGGAGGATCAGAAGTTCAAAGTCATCCCTGGCTATGCAGTGATTCTGAGGCCAGCCTAGACTATATGATACCTCAAACACATACATAAAACATGTTGGGGTGACCTCCAGTACTACTTGTCAGCTGTTTCAGGTGCCTGTACCAGGTGCATGTCACTGGTCTAGATGCTCCTACAGTATCGATGACAACTTGGGCTTTGCCACCAGGCACCCTGCAGGTTGGCCAGTACAGAGGGCAGCACACGGCAGGAGACCTGGAGGGAGGCTACATACCAACAGAGATTCCCCCTCCAAGCTTAGCTGGCCATGGTGCAACAGCCTGGCTGACACTCCAGGCTGCAGTGCCTAGAGTGCCCCCAAATACCAGGCAGGCAAGGCTGAGGAGCCGTGGGGTGCCAGAGCTCTCACGAACCTTCTGCATCCACGGTCTCCTTCAAGATGATTTCCACCCGCTCCACGTGGTGCCGGTTCCAGAGGCCATCTAAGGCCTTGCGGTTCTGATCTCGGAAGGGCAGGATCTGAGCCACGGCCTGTCATGGAGGAAGACAGGTCATCTCAGGTTTTTCTCGGGTCAAGGAAAGGCCCTGTTTCTCGAGCACCAGACCTCTCCACTTAAAGGGGAAAACCCTCTGTGGACAGCAGCTCCTCGACCTCAGGTCTCATAGCTCCCTGGAGGTACTCAAGACTAAGTGCCCTACACGGTTTCCAGCCAAGAAAGAACATGGCTGTAGCTTAGTGAAGAGTGTTTGCCTCACATGCTTGAGACCCTGGGACAATCTGCAGTACAGAAGAAAAAAAGGAAAGAAAAGAAAGAAAAAAAAATGAACCCTATCTTTTAAGACAATCAACTTTTAATAAGATTAATTTACTGACAAAATTGCAAACTTCAAACTGTATGCATTTAATATTATTCCTTTTCATTTCCAGGCCAAAAAACCCTTAGCAAGACTGGTCCTGGTCTGGGGACAACTTGAGATTAGAACCATGACAAATGCAAAAAGTTGGAGTTGCCCAGGTGGTCAACTCCCTAGCTAGTACGCAGTCCAGCTCAGCGGTCTGGGTACCAAAGAGAACACATACAGTGCACTCTGTTGGCGGTTTGAAGTCTTGAGCCCAGAGTTCTGAGGCCTGGACACAATGAAACGGCCACTGACCTGGATCTTGCAGGAAACTGCTCCAAGCTCCTATTTCTCCAGCTTTGCTAAAACTCTTGGACTCGGGTCCCACTCCCCTTACTCAGTTTTAGGTTGTTATCAGCCTTTTGCCTCAAGACAGAATTCAATATGAAAAGGATTTTTATTTTTAAAAAGGCAGATGGGTAAGGAATTTAAAGAGCTAATTCTAATTCCCACAACATTCCCAAATGGAAGCCTGATCCAGACATCAGAGTCCCTGGACCACTTCTATGGGAAAGGCAGGTTAACATGGGGGACTCAGAATGCATATCCTTACTGGGAAGCCACAACAAGGATGCAGAAGCTGGTAGGTCTGCTATTCACGGGTTAACCCTCCTTCTAGCCTCCACTGTCTTCCCTTCAAGAACACCACAGAGGCTGAGGCTTCCTAACACTCTCTAGCTTGATTCCGCATTCAGCAGCGAGTTCCTGATGACTGACCTACTGATCTGTGGCAGCCCACATAGCCATGCTCCACACTGCAGCTCACCTGCTTGCCCAGGTAATGGTCTACCCGGTACATCTCTTCTTCCTGGAAAAAGCTTCCAAGTTCTGAAGCCAGCTGCTGGGCTGAGAGGTGGTCATGGCCAAAGGGTTTTTCAAGAACAACCCGCAGCCAGGCACTTGGGTGTGGTCGGCAGCTGCTGTTGATGTTTCGGGCAATGTCCGCATAGGCGAAGGGTGGCACAGAGAAGAAGAAGATCCTGCCAGCCTCCCAGAGCCCATCCTGCAGGACCTGGGTCTCAATATCCTTGTTCAGGGTCTGATAGTCCTCAGCTGTCTTCAGTTGACGGTATTGGCTCAGCTGTAGAAACTGGCCCTTGAGTTCATCACATTGGCTGGGTACCAAGTCCTTGGGGCAGAAGAGGGATTCCAAGGCTTTGTCCATGAGCTTCTGGCCTTGCTGCGGGGCTGTCAGAGCAGCCCCATGGAAGCTGAAACTGTGGCCCTTCCCAGCCTCATCCAGGTATAGCTGAAACAGTCCCTGCCACAGGTACTTCTTAGCTAGGTCCCCGGTTGCTCCCAGCAGGACTATGGATACATGTCCCTTGAATTCCTGCGCCTGTAGGCAGCCCAGAAGGGCCAAGCACATTGCTGCTATGAGCATCTTCCAAACCAGCATGCCTGGGAAGGACAGATGGAACAAGGAAGGATCAGACATGGGTCTGGAGGTTATGATGTGGAAGTAACATAGCTAAGCCATCAAACATTTCCTGCCTGGCAAGACTCAGCCATATGTTCCTTGGGGAAATGTTGTAGTCTCACGGCATTCCCCTCCTTCCCGAACAATCTGGCTTCTGGGCCAGAACTCAGTGTGCAGGGAGCTTGCTCTGTAAGCAAGAGCTGTGCCCGGGGAAAAGTCCTCGGCCAATTGGTGAAACCAGAGCATTCTCTGCTAAGAGCATCAGAGAAATGGCATGAATCGCCAGGGAGGCCCACGGTGCTGAGAGCAGAGCAGTTCACTTCACAACCAGAGCTGCTCACAGTCATGAGCACAGGTTAACGGGCAGCAGGAGAACCCTAGCCCAGGACCAGCAGCATGTACTCTTCCAGCCAATGGCTGGAGTGGGAGAGGCGTGCCCAACTTCTCTCAGCCATCATTCAGCGTTTTCCCATGTCTACTGGACTTCATGCAAAAATCACACCTGATGGCTCCAACACACACCTGAGACTGTGGGGGAGGCCAGAGGGCTCAGTGTGCAGACACCCCTGCCTCAACCCAATGATCTGAGGATAGTCCTTGGAACCCACATGGTAGAAGGAAAGAGTCAACTCCTGCAAATTGTCCTCTTACTGTCCTCTGACTTTCGACATGTTTGTGCACGTGCACATGTGCGCACACGCATACACAGGTGAATGTAACAGAAAAGGAATAGACTTTGGAGCTGGGATGTGGCTCAGCAGTGAACTGTTCAGTATGTTGGGTCCCATCCCCAACACAGGAAGGAAAAAAGTCATGTGGTGGCACACAACAGTAATCCTAGCACTTGAGAGGCCAAAGCTAGAAGATTGTCACAAGTTCAAGGCCAGCCTGACTACAGAGTGAATTTCAGGCTAGTGAGCATAGCAAGCCCTTGTCTCAGAAAACAAACAACAGGGTCTGGAGAGATAGCTTTGGAGTTAAGATCACTGGCTGCTCTTACAGAGGATCGGGGTTCTGTTCCCAGTACCTACATGGTAGCTCATAACCACCTCTAAATTCGGTTCCAGAGGATCTGATGCCCTCTTCTGGCCTCCAAGAGCCCTAAGGCATGGCCATGGCAAAATACAGACATGCAAAAAATACTCATAAAATAAAAATAAGTAAATCCTTTTAAAACAACAACAAACAAGTCTTGTGTGGTGGTGCATGCCTTTGATACCCAAAGTCAGGAGGCAGAGGCTGGTGGATCTCTGAGTTTGAGGCCTGCCTGGTCTACACAGTGAGTTCCAGAACAGCCAGGGAGAAACCCTATCTGAAACCCTCTCCCCTAAAACAACAACAAACAAAAGACTGTGCAGCCATTGCCTAAGTGTGACTCCCAGCTCAACTCCTTAATGAACTGACAATTATTTAACCTGGTGATACCCAGTTTCCTCTAAAATTCGTGCTGCAGTGATGCCTCAATCCCAGGCTTGTTACAAAAATAAAGTGACTTCATTTTATATGATGCTTAGGGTAGTGCCTGATGCCTTTCAGCCACTGCTTACAGAATAGCTGATGGTATGGAGTGAAAATAATATCCCCATGTGCCAGTCATAAAACCAAACACTCTCAGTCTGATCTCACTGGATCCATAATAGAGCCCTCAAAACCCCACATAGGATGGTTTAACCACAGTCCCTTCTGTACAGGCTGATGTGCTGTGGAATGAAGCTTCCATAGTAACAGAGTGACAAGCTGAGTCCTTGCAAGACGCCTTGCTGGCCTTCCATAGGCAAACATGCCTTCCCAGCTGGGCTTTTTTTTTTTTTTTGGCCTGACTTAAGGCAGTTGGCATATCTGAAAGGCAAGAGGCCTGGACAGAGTCACAAGAGCACCTGAGTATTTACTGTGTCAGTCTCTTGTTCTGGCCAAAGTCATAGGGCCAAGTACTGCGTTTACATCACCACAGCCCTCCAGGTCTCCACGGGAGCCGGGCTCTGGGAAAGGGCAGGAGGAAGCTGAGAGGGGAGGAGCCATAGCTATGGGAACTAGGTGGAGAGGAGAGGGGGCAACTACAGAAACTGGATAAGCACCTTTCCTAAGCCAGACAGCATGAACAGGAAAATACTTCCATACAGATGGGAAACTGGGGTTCAGAGAGATCACAGAACATGCAAAAGACCCCAGAGTCGGCCCGCCTATCAGTACCATTCAGTTGGGATTAAACTTGCCTCTGATTGTTGCTGTTGTTGTTATTGCTGTTGTATAAAACAGGCCCTTGCTCTGTAGCCCAGGCTGGCCTCACACTCATAGCAATCCTCCAGCCTCAGCCTCTGAAGTGCTAGGATTGCAGGTGTGAGCCATGTACCGGCTTTTACCTGGTCCTGGTCTTCCTTCCTCATCTCTCTGGGGACCCACCCCAGGATGGCTCTAGTGACACCTAAGTAAGACAGAGGTCCAATAGTTTGTGCCATATCCATAAGACACATCAGGTCCATTCAAAGGACGGGAGAGGCCCCAGCCTTCCTAGTCGGCTCTCCTGGCATCTCTGCTCATTCTCAAACACACAGATGGACTACTGGGACTTCCAGTTTCCTCTGCCTCCAGATTCCTGTCCTTGGCACCTGAGCCTTTCTTTCTCAGCTGGCAGCAGCCTCTGCCCCAGGGGAAGGAGAAGCTGCAAGGTCAGTGCAGGAGAAACCAGAAGCCCAGAGAACAGCCTGGAGAAGGAGGCGGCGCCAGCTGGCAAGCGGCATACCGAACTCCTGATCCGGTCCTGGGAGCCAGGGCTTGGGATGTGCCGGGACAGAGGGGAGCTGGGGAGCCTCGAGGGGCGCCTCTCTGAGGACAAGGAGGATGGATGGCACCTGGCCCACACTGCCTTCTGGCCCTCTACTTAACTGTTTTCCTCTGACAGCATGTGTGTTCTGGATCTAGTGCCCAAGTAAACCAGGCCTCTCTTACATTCCCAGAACTCCTGAAGCAAGCACTATTGGGTATTTCAACAGAGCTGTTTCCTGTGCGATTGCTAAACACCTAAGTAGCTACTCTTCCTGAAATCGGCACAGGAGGCACACACGTGACTTGTTCTATGATCCTATTTTTTAACAGCACAGCTCGAACTGTACCGTGTGTCGGAGTTTCCTGTGGAACTGTTCAAAGTGCAGATTCTGCTGGAGAAGATGAAGGGGGAGGCCTAAGGAGCTGATGGTGGGGTCCAAGGAGCATACTTTGAGTAGCAAGGCTCCAGAACACTGAGCACAGAGGGCTTCAAGCATACATGCTTGGGGCTGGAGAGATGACTCAGTGGCTGAAAGGACTGGTGTCCCCACAGTTAGATCCCTGGCATCCACATGGCAGTTCACAACTGTTTGTAACCCCAGTCTCAGGGGCCTCCAGACACCAGGAATGCACATGGTGCACACTAAACACCCACATGTACAAAAGAAAATAACACCAACACCTGCCCTCCTAGTCCCATCACCAAGTCAGCACAATCCTGCTGGAGCCGGTCTTTACATGCTTTAGCTCAACATCTCCTTATCATAAACAGCTTCACTGGAGCCAGCATGAACTGGGTGATACAGCCAGCCTTGCTGCACTGGTCCTGACATGATTCTCCTAAGACAGCTGAGGAGACTGGAAGGATGAATGAATTATGAAGTCATAAAGCCCAACTTACCGCACTAACTTCAGGTCCCAAGCACTGGACTCAACACTCCTTCTAGCTACAGGACCCTGGGAAACTACTTAATCTGTTTGAGTCCTGACTTCATCCACAAAACATGGTTGAAGCCAGGCATGGCTTCATGCCTGTGATCCTAGCACTTGGGAGGATGAGGTGGGGAGGGTCAAAAAGCTCAAGGCAAGCTTGGGCTACAAATGGAGGTCGGGCTGGACAACTTAGAGAAACCCTGGCTTAAAATTAAGAGAAAAGGGCTGAGGAGGGAAGGGATGCTAAGATTAACAGGGATGACATATGTGACCCAAACCAAAGCAAACAAGACAAAAATCAATACAACCACGCATGACACAGCACATGCCTGTGATCCCAGCAGTCAGAAGGCTAAGGCAGGGGGAATTGCTGAAAGTTCAAGCCCATCCTAGGGTACAAAGTAAGACTTCCAAATCAAAAAACAAACAAGAAAGTACGATCTGTCTCGTTCTGTGTCTCTCTGTCTCTCTCCTTTCCTCCTCTTTCCCTCCCTCTCGCCTCCTTCACTCTTCTCTTCCCTCTCTCCTTCTTCTCTCTTTCCCTCCCCATCTCTCATCTGCCCCCTAAGGTGGATGACACAGTTCAGTGTCAGTAAAGGCACTTGCTACCAAGAAGCATGATAGAACTGACACGGCAGAAGGACAGAACTACCTCCCTGAATGTGCTCTTTGACCTCCATATGCATATCCTGGCAAGTGAATGGGTGTACATGCATGCAACACACACCAAATAAAATTAATGAAAATCTAAAGAATGAATGGAGGACAAATGTTAACTAAGTAGATTACTTAAGTAGTCCAGGTCTGGTGATGCACCTCTGTAAGCCAGTACCTGGGAGGTGAAGTCAGGGAGGTCAGAAATTCAAGCCAGCCTGCAATACAAGTAGTTTGAGACTCTGTCTCAGAAAAAGAAAGCAAGGAAAGAAGGAAGGAGGAAAAGTGAGTCACTGCTCTAGGGCAGCATAAGGCCATTGCTACGAGAGACCCTGGGCCATTCCCCTCACCTCTGGGCTACAGAGCCAACCCTGCTAAGAGCCCTGGAGAACAAAGCCTGTTAGCAACTTCACAAGCCACCTCAGCGAAACCTGAGGCTCCGGCTCTGCCTCTCCTCCCCACTGGGCTGTCCCTCCGCTCACCTCTCTGCTGCAGAGGCTATGGTCTGAGTGACTTCACTCACTCACTTTCCCCCTGGGCTGTGCTGACGGAGAGGAAGGGGCTATGGAATGAACCTACCAAAGCTGTGTAGGCGACGACGCTGGTCAAGAAGCAGGAAATCAAATGTCCACTTGGGAATTTTCTCCTCCCTTGCCTTCCTCTTTGTCTAAGTAAGCGATCAGTCAGGAAACCATTACTGAACAGTCTGAGAAGCTGGAGGAGAAAAAGGACAGAGACATCAATATGGACCCTGGAAAATGTCATTCTCAGCCATGTTCTTGCCCTCATCCTGATCAACCACACAACCCTGAATAGGCATTTGATCTGCCAAGGCCCTGGCTTTCTCACCAGGTAATGAACTAAGTATATCCAGGTATTTTACTGGCCCTAGGTCCCACACTTTTCAAGGTAGGTTCCACACTCTAATATCAAAGAGATAACACCCCCTGTCCATATAATCAGGGAAGTGCTGGGAAACACAGAGCCCACTGGAGTTGGGTCACAGGGCCAAGTAATATAGAAACAAGTCTATGTCCTGGTCTCCAGACTGAGACCAGGACATTCAGGGATATACAGGGAAACCCTGTCTTGAAAACCAAAACAACAGCAAAAAGCATATGGAGGATACAGTTTCATATATAACAAATTTTACTCAAGATACAGCTGCAACAGGACATGGTAACTCAAGCCTGCAATCTCAGCCCTTGGGAGTCAAGGTTGTGAGTTCAGACTTAACCTGGGCCACACAGCAACCCCATGCCAAAAGAAACCAAGGAAAAACAAGAGAGAGGGTGGAGGCCGCAGAGATGGCTCAGCCATTTACAGCATTTTTTCTTCTTGCAGAGGCCACATTCCCAGCACCCCCATGGCAGCTCATAACCATCCATAACTCCAGTTCCAGGGGATCCTACACCAAGCATGCAACATGGTACACATATAGACATGCAGACACACAAAATAAAATTAAAAAAAAGGAGGTGGGGTCAGCAATCAGCAAAGCAGGCGGGCCTCCTCTGGGTGACCAGACATGGCTATAACAGGCTCATGCTAGAATTAGGACTGAGCGTGCATGCCCACGGGGATCTTATGCCAACATCCTTGGCTCTCCAACCCCAACAGAGAGAGGTCATCCTGGGAGAAACTTGCCCAATAGACAAAGGCCCCTGCTAATGTTCCAGAAGGGGAAAGACTGACTTGGCCAACCATGGTGAGCACAGGCAGAGCCCAGTCCACCACGCTTTCCCCATCACAGGAAAGGGGGGCATGGCCAGACAGCCCAAAGCTGTCCCTGTCCAGGCCAGCAGCTCTGAGAGTTACCAGGCTGTATGCCCACAAGACACGGGTGGGACGAAGAGCTGAGAGGATCAGGGGTCATTTCCTACAGCCCATTTCTCTAACTCCCTCAGATATTGTTGACAAAGCTGCCTCCTGGGGTTGGGGCTAGAAGAGGGGTTCCTCAAATCACAGCCCAGAAATCTGGACTTTTCAAAAGGACTGATGAGGAGACAACAAATTCAGATGAAGGAACATTTATGAAATCATCCTTAGCAGCCAAGCGCTCCCTCTAGTTCAGAGGCTCCTATGCCAAACTTACCAGTGCAGGCAAAGAACACAATCCGGCATCACTCAACCCTGATCTGCATTTGGTTCCCTCAAGGTCTGTCTGAGGACCAGAGCGTCCAGACCACGCTCTTCTCTAAATTCAAAGAGTCCTTCCCTGGCCTCTCTGAAGGCAGTGGAAATGGCGAGGAGCAGTCAAAACCCCTTCCTACCTGATTCTGAGGTTTGACTGCTAAATTCCTGGGTATTTCCCCAGCTGGTTGTTAATCATACTAAAAGTGAAATTACATGAATGAGTAACCAACTGATTTCTAATAAGAAAAAAGGTCAACATACATTCAAAGCTCACTATTTCCTAATCATGTGATTACTTTAAAAAAAAAAAAAAGATTTATTTGTTCTACCTGCATGTGAGCCAGCAGGCCACAAGAGGACACCAGATCTCATTATAGATGGTTATGAACCACCATGTAGTTGCTGGGAATTGAACTCAGGACTGAGGCTGGAGAGATGGCTCAGTGGTTAAGAGCACTGTCTGCTCTTCCAAAGAATCCAGGTTCATGGCTATGTAGCTGAGGGTGACCTTGAATTTCCCAGCAGCCACATGGCAGCTCACAACTGTCTGTAATGCCCATTCCAAGGGATCTGGCATCTTCACACTAATGCACATAAAATAAAGTTAAATCATTAAAACAAACAAACAAACCTCAGGATCTTTGGGAGAAGAGCCAGTGCTCTTAACCACTGAACCATCTCTCCAGCCCCCACTTTTTAAAAAAAATTTTTACTGCCGTATATGCTCTTATATTGCTGAATAGAGGGACATCTACAACACAGATATTGGCAAAGATCATAAATCAAGTTCCCCAGCCCCTGCCTACACAGCAGCTGTTCAACACTGACCAGCCAGTTGCTACCTGTGTGGCCAAGCCTGGATTTTCAGTCTGGACTTTCCTACCTTGATTTCAGAGTTAGTCAATGGACCCAAACTCTAATCCTCTGGTTCCTTAGCTAAATGCTGACTAGGCCTAACATCCAAATCCAACTGGTTTATTTACCCCGAATCTAACTTCGTTCCTCCCCTTCCCTCTATCTTTGTTTTTCAGAGAGGGCATCTCTGTGTAGCACAGGCTGGCCTCATCCTGCTAGCCTCCAGCGCCACCCTCCCTAGCAGTGTGATTACAGGCATGTCCCACCACACCTCTCAACTCGCTTCAAATGCACTTTCCACCAGTCCCAGGAAACATGACCGTGTTCCAACCACAAACCATAAAACCATATCTGGTCTGTTGGCAAATACCAGTGCCCACCTTCAAATTATATATGGGGCAGGTGTCCACCACTGAGCCTAATATCCTGAGTTCATGCCACAGAAATCACAGGGTAGAAGGAGAGATCCAACTCCCATTCTGCCCTTTGACCTCCACTTGAGTGCACATACCCATGTGCACACACAAACATGATAAAAGTTATAGAGGTTTGGAGTTCAGTACTTCCTACCAGCTCTGTCTATTCTGTTATCACCTTTGTCATCATCTATAGATAGAGGTCCTTCCTCTCTTCTATCTTCCTCTGGCCCCTGCAGAGCTGAGTCTAACATGTGGGGAGGGGCAGAGTGACCCTCTCAGTCTTGGTAGGGTCATGCTAGCTCTCTGCTCATAGGTCTGTCTGAAGGATCTACACATTCTACCTTCTCACCATCACGTCTCTGACTTCCTGGCTCAGGGCCTTTGTACTGGACTCTTCTCTCTGTCTGACCTAGTTTCTCCTTCAGGTGCCCACATGGTGCATTACCTCACTTCATCAGGACCAATTGCTCAGGCAAGCCTTCTCAGACAATGCTATAAAATACTCAAACTGCTACCTCCGCCGCATGCCTCCTCCCCACTCCCCACTCTATTCCTCTATGTAGTTCTTCCTTCCTCCTTCCTTCAATTCTTCCTTTCTTCTGTCCAGGTTGTATCCTAGGCTGCCTTCAAGCTTGCTATGTAGCTGAGGGTGACCTTGAATTTCCTTGAACTTATTTTATGTGTGGGTGTTTTGTATGATTTTGTGCCACATGCATACCTGATGCCTTCAGGGCCCAGGAGAGGGCTTCAGGTACCCTGGAATGGCATTATACAGTTGAGTGTTGCCATGTGAGTGCTGGGAATTGAACCCAGGTCCTCCGAAAGAGCAGCCAGTACTCGTAACTGCTGAGCCATCTCTGCAGACCCATGAATGTCTGCTCTTCCCCTCTCCGTCTCCTGAGGCCTAGGGTGACAGGTATGTGCCGGCATGTTTAGTTCTGAGCAGCGCTGGTGTGCTGTGCCTGCTAGGCAAGCACTTCACCAATGGAGCTACATCCAGCTCTTCGTCTAACACTTTCCTGACAGTGTGTGAGAATTACACTTAGCTTGCTTACTGCCCGCCACTGGTCTCCCAAGAAGTCAAGTCCAACCTGGACAGGGAGAGGTTGGTTCGCTTCACTTCGGTGTCTCCCACATCCAAAACAGGGCCAGGCACTCAGCAAGCTCCCCAGCTGTATCTGCTAATGGTCAAATAAATCCCATTTGCACAGGATCATTGTAGCCTGGTGTACAAGATGCCCAGGACTGAGTGATGGAAACCATAGGCTGTAAGGGCCATGCCAAGCCCTGAGATACTGCGACCCAACAAGCACTGCTTCTTGCTTAAAACTACACTATTAGCATTGTGGGCCATTTTGGGTGTGTATGCCATATGCCAAATGCTAGTCTTAGAGGATGACAAGCAGCAGACCCTCTTTTGCTTGCCACAACTCTGAGAGGTATGTACTGTCATCAGCCATTTGTGTAGCAGTGAGCTGAGCCACAGAAAGGTAAACTACCTTGCTGATGGTCAGACAACGCAGGTGGCAGGACGTAGAGGTAACCTCCAATGCCTCTAAAACCACGTGGCTAAGAGCTGGGGAGATGGCTCAGTGGGTAAGAGCCTTGCTGTTCTTGCAGAGGATGCAGGTTCAGTTCCTACACCCACATGGTGGCTTACAACTATTTCTAACTCCCATCCTGGGGGATCCAGCGCCCTCTTTTGGCCTCTGCAGGCACTGTCCACACATGGTGCCCATACATACATGCAAACAAAAACTCAGAGAAATAAAAATAAATAAATCTTAATTTTATTAGGCCAAGAAAGAAAATGTGTGGTTATATCTCCCAAATGACAAAATGGCAGACACCAGCTTGGTGTACACATTGCTGGTCTTCCTCACAGCAGCTGCTCATATAAGCCAGCTGGCTGGGCACTGTACTGGCCTGCCAAGTCACCTGAACACTAACGGTCTCTCGATGGTTTCTGCTAACAAGCCCCATGTCCACGTGCATAACAGTGATTCACACGCCCTCCTTCTGATATTCGGAGGGCATGGGGATGCCCTAGTGAAACCGGAAAGGCCCTATGAGCTAAGACATTAAGTATACAATGTGGGATTCAACTTGGCACCTCTCAGCAGCTGGGTGACCTGAGACAGCAATGTCTTTGTTCCTCAGCCACAGAACAGAAAAGCAAGTCCACTACAGGCACATACAAGGATAATCCATGTAAGGAGGCACTTTGCACAATGCTTGGCAAGCCGTGGGCACTCAGGAAATGCTTCTACCACTAAACATTAGCACCACGAAGGCACTTCCCACAATGCCTCGAAACCGATGAACCATCTTGCTACAGAAGAACTACATGTCACGGATCACGAGAGCTCAGCTGGTCCAACCGACCATACTGATGGAAGAGGTACAGTGTTGGGATGGCCCCTTCTTGGCCCCTGAGAATTCTACCATCTGACCAGAAGACTAGAGTGTGACAGCAAGGTGTTGTACATCTCTAACCCCAGAACTCAGGACGCTAAGGTAGAGCTGAGAGCCTGAGACCAGCCCAGGACAGAAGACAAGACTTGGTCTCAAAGCTCAAAGCAGGGCTGGAGGGCTGACTTAGTGGCTAAGGGTGCCTGCTGCTCCTGCAGAGGACCTGGATTCCATTCCTGGCAAGGAAGTGGCCGCTCACAGCCATCTGTAACCCTAGTCCTTGCCTGGCCTCCTAGAGTTCCAGGCACACATGTGGGGTACAAAGATACACTCGGAGATAAAACACGCAACCACATACACACAATGAATAAATGAAATGAACACAAAGGGAGGGGGAGGACCAAGCTTTGCTCAGCAGTTAAGCACGCTTGCTGTCCCTAAAAACCTAGGTCCAGTTCCCAGAACTAACACCACAGCTCACGGTAACTCCAGCTCTGTGGGACCCAGTTCCCTCTTCAGTTCTCAACAGGCATGTGAACATTCAGTGTGCTCGCGTACACACACGTAAAATAAGTGGGGCTGGAGCGGTGGCTCAGCGGTTAAGAGCACAGGCTGCTCTTACAGAGGACCCGGGTTTGATTCCCCACATCCTCATGGCAGCGGCTCTGGTTCTAGAAGATCCCACACCCTCTTCTAGCCTCGGTGAACACGTGCTATACTTTCACACGCGGGCAAAATACTCATACACACAAAAAACATCAAATCTTTAAACAATAAGAAATTAGCTTTAAAGAAATATAAGCTGCGGCTGTAGCTCAAAGGTCTGGTGCTCACCCAACAAGTACTATGTCCTAGGTGAAAAAAAGTAACAAGAGTAAAAGAGTCAAGCTGGAATTGTGTAACCCGAAACCCATGGCTCAATTCTAGATTGTTTTCCCTGGCTGTAAAATGAGGGTAAACAACCTCATTTTAAGCTCATTGGCCAGAAGAAACCAGATCAGGGAACAAAAAATACTTTGTGAGGACATGGTGTAAGAGCTCGCCTGACTTACAACCCAGGACAGCTGCTCCCAGGCACATCGGGAGGACTGGGTCGTAATTTTCCCTTATGGTTTGGCTTGGTTTTTAGACACCAGTGTGGCTAGGTAGCCCAGGCTGGCCTGGCTCACTGCCTGGGTTTCAGAAATGCTGGAATTATGGGTGGGCCCTACCAGCTTATCTTGTCTTTCCCCTTTAAAAGGTCCCTGAGCTGGCCAATCCAGACAACAGTAATTTGTTGCTTTCTGTTAAACAGTCTTGTATTTCAAAAGAAAAAAAAATGTTAAATCCAAAACTCTTAAAAAATGAGTCGTGCTCAAGCTAAACAGCAATTTTTAAGGTAGAGTCTCACTGTGTGACTAGCCTAGAACTCTCAATGTAGAAAAGGCTGGCTTCAACCTCACAGAGATCTTCCTGCCTCTGCCCTCCTCCCTCCAAGCGCTGGGATTAAAAGTGTGCACCACTATGCCCCTCTTAACCAGGCGCTTTTCTGCGATGTGTTCCCAAAATAAAGATTAGCCTCATCAACTCAAAGATTCAGGCAACCGTGCATCATTACTTCAGAGACCACAGGGGTCCTAGTTTTCCAACCGGTTACCTTTCAAGGGACACGGTGGAGGGAATGGACTGGCTACTGTATTAGCCATATGGAATTTCAGTTCTGGTCACGGCTGGGAGGGCCGACTTTCAGAGGCCCCATGCCTCTGGAAAAGAATATGCGGGGTCGGTATGCAGTAAATGCTCAGTGCGATAGCAACTGCCAAAGCTTAAGCACTGGGAAAGCACCGGCTAGCACATTCCAGGAAGCCCTGGGACAAGGGCGCGCTGGGACCCCAGGGCTGCCCGGAAAGGGGCCTGGCCGCCTCCTACTGGCCCGCCACCTAACTGCACCGCATCCCCAGGCCCTGCAGGGGTAGGAAAGGGTGACGACGCTTTTATTCCGCGGAAGGAGGGGCGTGCGGAAGGAGGATTGGTGACTCCGGAGAGCACCGTGGGACCCGAGCCACCCCCGTGGCCGCTGGCTGGCGTGTCGTAGGATGCAAGAAGTGCGCAGCCCAGAGCAAGCGAGGGGTGGGGGTTGTACAGCTTACTTCGTCTCGCTCCTCCGGGAAGTGGCCGGGGCTGGCTCAGCGCGACAGGCGGCTAGGGCGCGGGGGCGGGGACCTGCGACCCCCGGCCCGCGCCTCGTCTTCCGCAGGTGCGCGCTTCACACGGGGCCGCGCCTCGGCGCTCTCCGGGCGCGCGGCGAGAGCCGAGGGCGCAAGGCCAAGTTCCGCCCGGGATGCCGCAGAGGGTCAGGGCGCGCAGCGTCAGAGCCCAGCGGGCAGGCCTCAGGCCACCACGGCCTCGCGCCGCGCTCACCCCGGCGCCAGGAGCGCGCACTGTGGGGACTGGAGCGAAGCGCGCGCAGGGAGGGCGGAGCCTGGGACCTGGGCACGCCCCCTAGCTCGCCGGCGCGACGGAGGAGGCGGGGCCTCCGAGTGCTTTCCTAATTTACAGCTGTTACAATTGCGCTCTTGCCTCACTTGCCTGGTCCCTCCGGGTCTTACTGTCGGTGGCAGGGCTGCCTTGCTGCACGTGTGCTAGGCACAGAGACAGTGGTTGTGTAGCTGAGGAGATTCAATGGATGAGCAGTGTCTATGGTTTGTAGTCAGGAACCTGAAACAGGTTCCATTCCACCCCTACCCCCGTCCACTTCCCCGACCTCACATTTCCCCATCTGTAGTGAATAACTGGATCCATTGGGTATTCCAGTACCCAAAGGAGTGAGTTAAACGCGGGGGGGAGGGGTGCACACTCTTGCCACACCTTCACCAGTCAGTTCCAGATCTGACACCCCCTAACTTACATGGTCTCAGGACTCTGTGTTCTTCTGTACAATTAAGGTAGTGGATGTTGTGGCTGAAAATTAACTGTCAAATGATTAGGCTCAGCTTGTGCCTGTGTGGCTTTAAGCAAGACAGGAAATATAACACGGCTCTCTCTAGAGAGTACCAGGTGTTTAAAAGACATCTCAGCTCTTGGCTCCATCCCCCCCCCTACCCATTTTGGTGCCCTGCCCCCTTTTTATTCTAACCCTGCAGCGTCCCCCATGCCTCCTGACACTGAAGACGTAGCTGCTTCTTCCCTCTGTGGCCCTTTATCTCGGCAGGACCCAAGCATCGTTGGGCTAATGAAGGCAGGGGTGGTGCCTCATTGACCTGCCAGGCTGCCCCAGGCCACCTCCTGGATGAGGGGGCCCATTTTTCTTTCTTCTTGGGACATCACAGCTCTGAACAGCTCTTCAGACACTCCTCCCAGCCACACCACTAACAGAAAGGCTGCATGGCCATCTCTAAGCCTGACACTGGAGAGGGGAGAAAATGAACCAGTCTTTTATTTCATGATGGTTGCTCTCCAGTTAGGAGTGCCAGGAACTCAGGGGGAATTTGGCAGGACCAGAAGGATCAAGTGAAGCAAACAGGCATGATTATCAAGGGGGATGTTGGGCAAGGAGGTTCCAGGAAGCTAGGGAGCTAAGGGGAGCTGGGGTCAAGCCCAGGGGCCACAGGAGGTCTGCAGAGGATTGCTCAGCCTTAGCAAGGATCGAGGTCACATTGGGTAGAGTCTGAGGTGGGACATGCCAGGCACCTTCTGGAAGTAAGCAGGAGGGTAGAAGGCAGGGGTCAGCCAGACTGAATTTAGCTGATGTCAAGATTCTTAGCCTCGAGCCCTTTCCATATTCCCTAGTCCTGTGAGACACAGCCAGGCCAGAGAAAGCACAGATTGGGATGGACAGGTGCCCAGAGTCTGAGATGAGCAGAAGAGATACTTCCCAGATCTCTATGAGCCCATCTTAGGGAGTCATCTCCACTTACCCTGAAGACGTCTTTTAAAATACCCCCAACCCAGTTTAGCTGTGACCAGCTTGGTAAGAAACACAGGTGTGTCTCCTGTGTGGTGGGGATGGAGCTGGGGAAGGAACAAGCCTGTCATCACACCTTGTCTTCAGGAATGTTGCTCCCACATTGCTGTGAATTGCTTCTGCCCTCCTTCCCTATGTGTGTCTGTCTATAAGTTGTATGTACACATGTGGAGGCCAGAGATCAGAATCAGGTGTCTTCCTTTATTTTTCTATACCTTTTTTTTCACTTATTCTATTTTATATGTGTGAAGGTTTTGCTTACATGTATTTATGTGCACCGCATGTGCATCTAGTACCTATTAGATATAGCTGGCACATCACATCCCCTGAAGTTAGGCTTAGAAGCCACTAAGTGGGTGCTGGAACTGAACTTGGGTCTTCTGCAAGAGCACCAAGTTGCCCTAACCTTTGAGCCTCTCCAGCTCCTACACTGTATTTTTTTTTTTGAGTCAGGGTCTCTCACAGACCCTGCAGCTTGCTGAATTGGTTGTTCTATCTTCAGTGCTTGGGTGTCGAGCCATATACCATTGAGCCTGGCTTTATTACATAGGTAGTAGAGTTCCTTGGGTCCCCACACCTGCACAGCAGTCACTGTATCCACTGACGCATCTCTCTAATTTCTCCTTTCTCATTTTTACTCCGCTCTCATCCCATCCTACCCCTGTGCCTTCTGGTGTGATGTGAACAATTTCTTGACTTTCTTCATAGAAACAATCTATTCGTGTTAAACACCAATTGTCTGGGTATGAGAGCACTGCCTCCCCCAAATCATCCCTGGAAACCTTGTCTGTGTGGGCTTTGGGATTGGTCCCAGCCCCTCTGCCTGCCTGGAGCTTCTCATCTCTGCCCTAGCTGCTACTACCCAATCCAAACTGTATCATAAAGTGTGCTGTGGAGGAAGTCAGAGGGAAGGAGGAAAAGTGCCCCTTGAGGGGGCAGCCCTTGTGTCAGATCGCATCTGGTTTCTCTTGCACTGGGTAAGGAAGACAGCAGGGCTGTTTATGAGGCACACTGGTGGGGTTCGCCTCCTAGTGACCGCACAGCATGCTGGGTGAGAAGTCGGGATTAACCCAGCTTGCCTTGCAGACATGGAAAGTGAAACCCAGGGAGATGAATGACTCACAGGGTTGTCTATGGAGTTAGAAATAAAATCACGTCGCAGTTTCTATTTTCAGGCACCATGCCCCAAGTCAGCTCTACTTGCTGGCTCCTTGTTTCTCACAGGGAGGGAGAGGGAGGAGGAGGGAACAGGTGTAGTACGTTTTTCAGCCATGGGTAGACATTTTCCTCCCCAGATGAGAAACCTCCAAATGGCTTGTTACATTTCAAGGTCGGCTCTGTAAAGCAGGGATTGTTTTGTTCTCTGTTTCTGCTGGAATATGGCACCACGTTTAAACAACATAGATCCATTACCTTACTGCTGCCTGTGGTCTGGCTACAGGGGTCAGGGCTGAGTCCCTGTGTACAGAAGCCATCTTCTTGCTATGTCTTGCTTCAGCCATGTTCTGTGCCCAGTGCAGCCTTGTGGTCTGAGGAATCCCCAGTTTCCCTCCTGTCTTTCACTGAGAACTGTTCTCAGTTCGGAAATTCCTTGTCCTGGGGCCCCTTGTCTTGAAGGCTTGGATAGAGAGTCCAGGGAGTCTCTTTTGCTCTTACCTGGGTATAGTTTCTGACTCAGCCAGGGAAGGGTGTCTGCTTTAAAAGCTCACGATATTATACTGGGGAGAGATACTTGTATAATCCCAGATTATATTTCTCATTTTAGACTCCATCTTTCTTGGCGGGGAGAGGGGGTGCTGGAGCTCTCTATGTAGACCAGAGGTCTTGAACTCATAGAGATCCGCCTGCCTCTGACTCCTCAAGTAACGGGATTAAACCTGTGTGCCATCATGCCTGGCCCAAAATATATCTTTTAATTATTTGATGAATTAATTTTATACATGCTGGTGTTTTGCCTGTATGATATCTGTGCAGCACATGCACACCTGGCGCCCTTGGAGGCCGGAAGTGGGTGCAAGATTCCCTGGAACTGCGGTTGCAGATGGTTGTGAGCTATCATGTGATGCTGGGAATTGAACTCGGATTCTCTGGAAGAGCAGACAGTGCTCTTAAATTAACCGCTGAGCCATCTCTCTAGGAACCCCCCCCCAATATTTTACAGTTTATTTTACCTTATGTGTATATATACAGGTGTGTTCAAGTTCCTGAGAAAGCCAGGAGAGGGCATTGAATCCCCTGGAACTGGAGATGTAGGTGTGTGAGCACCCGATGTGTGCGTGGGGAACCAAACCTCAGGAGTGGGCTCCAAGCCCCCTAGACCACTGAACCATCTCTCTAGTCCCCAGCAAACAATGTTTAATTGCATGGATGTGCCTTATTGTGTTGATTATTTCTCCTTTTTGGCTCTTGAAAGCACGGCAGTTATGAACACATGTGTATGAGTTTTAACATGAACACTCAGGGCGTAGTTCTGTATCTGACCTTTGAGGACCTGCTCCACTGTTTTCCAAACTGGTTTACCTTCTTTCTGAGCCCTGCAATGCACCAATACTTGTATTAACTGACTTTTGACTGTAGCCATTCTAGAGGCTGCAAAGACCGATCTACTTGTCATTCTGATTTGCATTTCTCTAATGGCTAATGATGATGATGACCATTGCCTGTGCTTATTTATCACCTCTGTTTTCTGGGGAAATGTCTAGTGAGGTTCTTTGCTCATTTTCCCATGAGGTCTTTTCTTTTTTTTAAGATTTATTTACTTATTAGTATACAGTGTTCTGCCTGACTGCCAGAAAGGGCACCAAATCTCATTGTAGATGGTTGTGAGCCACCATGCATTTGCTGGGAATTGAACTCAGGACCTCTGGAACAGGCAGTGCTCTTAATCTCTGAGCCATCTCTCCAGCAACACCCCCCCCCACCCCTCACACCACCACCACCACGACACGAGGTCTTTTGTGTGTCTGTGTGTCTATGTTAGGAGAAGCCAGTGGTTTGGGACCCCCTGAAACTAGAGTTGGAGATTGTTGTGAGCCACCTGTTGGGGGCCAGGAGTGGAACTCAGATCCTCTGGAAGAGCAGTGTGAGCCATCTCTCCAGCCTGACTTCTCAATAGCGTCTAAATACAAATTCCTCGCTGGGTAAAGTACTTGCTCTTTTTGTTTGTTTGTTTTGACACGGGGTGTCTTAGTTCAACCTCTACTGCTGTGATAAAGATCAAAAGCAACTTTGGGAGGAAAAGGTTTATTTTAGCTTACATTTTATAATCCATGAGTAAGGGAAGTCTGGGAGGCAGGAATTCAATCAGACACCATGAAGGAAAGTCTCTCCCTAGCTTTCTCCCCATGGCTTTCTCAGCCTGCTTTTTAATACAGCTCAGGACCTGCCTAGAGATGGTTCCACCTAAGTGAGCTGGGTCCTCCTCAATCGATGTCTATCAAGACAATGCCCCACACACTTGCCCATGGGCCACTCTGATGGAGGCAGTTTCACAACTGAGGTTCCTTCTTTCCAAATGACTTTAGCTTGTATCAGGTTGACAAAAGCAAAAACCAAAAAGCAAAACAAACAACGAAACAAACAAACAAAAACATTGCTCCACACAGGCCCTCATGTCACCCAGGCTGGCCTGAACTTCACTTACATCCTCACTATGTAACTATAGATGACCTTGACTGTCCCATCCTCCTCTGTTCTGGAACACTGGGCTGCACCATCAGGCCTAGTTTATGCAGACTGGAGATTAAAGCCAGGGCCTTGTGCATGATGGGCAAGCACTCAATCAACTGAGCTATTCCCTACCCCCGAGCCCTAATTACAAAAGTTCTCCCTCATTTCCTTAGCTATCTCCTCACATCCCTGATGGTATCCTTTAAGATATGAAAGTTTTTAATTCTGATGATGTCCACTTTGTCTATTTTTACTTTTGCTGTCTTTGCTCTTGGTGTCCTATCTAAGAGGGCTTACTTAGCTTAAGCCAATGTCATAATGATTTTTCTGTGTGTGGTACTGAGGATGAAGTCCAGGACCACATGTACACCAGGGCAAGTGCTCTCCCACAAAGCCACACCACAGTCTTACTGAGGAACTGTGCATGGCATTCTGTACTGCTTAGACATAAACCTTTAGGTTCCTGTATTTAGGTTTGTTTGCTGTTTTTGCCTTTTGCGTTGCTGAGTATGAAACCCAAGAGCTTGAGCATATGACAAAAAGAATCTACCACTGAGGTACACCCCTAGCCCAGCATATGTTCCAGGATATTTTTAGGTAGCTTCTTCAGTGGCTTGTGGATGTCTGCCTGTCTCAGGGCACACATGGTCGACCCTCAACCATTTGCTCACAGACTCACAACATGCCTGCCCCATCCCGTGAGACCGGCTTAGGAAACCAATGTCTGGCGAATAAAAGACCCTCCAGACAATTATCCACAGACTGTGGGTGAGCTGAGGAGCTGGAGCTACCAAGCCTGGGCACTGGGGGTCGGGTCCCTTCGCTCTGCACACGCCCCAGGCAACAGAGAGGGTGTCTGTATGAACAGCACTGTGATACCCTTGGGCACACTGGCCATGCGGCTCTTGCCTGAGCCATATGGAGGAAGGCAGAGTCCCAGACTTTGTTTGAGGCTTGCTAGGAGCAAGGAGCAAAGGGAAGAGAGAGCTCAGGAGCAGCTAGCCTGGGGGTAGGCCGGGGGGGGGGGGGGACCTTGGGTAAGGAAAGAGAGACACTGTCCTCAAGGTTGGCATCCCTTGCCTTGAGCTTCAAGAGAGGAAGGCAGGGAAAGCTCTCAGCCGATACAAGGAAAAGATAAAAAAGTGCTGGCAGCCGCCCCAGACGTCACTGCACCAGCGAAAGCTGCATCGGAGCCTTTGGGCCAAGAGAACACACAACCCGGCTGTGGCCAAGGCTGGCAAGCCTGGGGTCCTGGGGAAGGACAAGGCATCCTTGCAGGGGAAATGTGATGGTCAGCAGGACCTCACAAGACACCGGCTTCTCCAGGAAGCAGCCTCTGTCTGCCTTTCCCCAGCCTGCCACTGCAGTGGCCTGGTCTGGGGCCAAGAGTTTGGAAGCCTCTGGTGAGCCAGCAGTTCCCAGGTGGCTGCAGGGTCACAGCGGGGGACAGGTCCACACTCAAAGGCTCCTTGCAGTCCTCTTGTATTGGAGGCAGGTAAGACACCCCTCATCATCCATTCAGCCAGTAGCACCTGCAGGCTCTGCCAGGCTCAGGAGCAAGCCAAGGGCCCTGTTCTCAGGCAGCCTCTAGTCTAGTCTCTGTCTGCATAGGGGGACAGACAAATCAAACAAAGAATCAGAGTGTGCCAGGAAGGAAGGAAAACTGAGTGATGGGTTCAGTCTCCTGGGTGCTTAGAGATGAATCCCCTGGAGGTGACATTGGATAGCAGATGGAGGGACAGAGACTGGCACACAACCCTGGGGGAAAATGTCCCAAGATCAACACATACAAAGGCCCAGATAGGATCAGCTTGTCACCTCTGAAGGCAGCCAGCACCATCTGACCTGATCCCTGAGCAGACGCTGCCTGATGCACAGGACCTGGGAAGCCACCAGGGTTTGATTCCAGTTGCCAACAGGAGGCTCTGTGGGACTTTACATGAGAGCGACACAACTGGTTTCCATCTTAATAGTCTTTTGTAGCTGGGCGTGGTAGCACTCCTTGCCGCACAGAAGTGCTGATTTGGAGGTAGAGATAGAAGGACGCAGAGTTCAAGGCCAGCCTGGGCTACATAGTGAGTTCGACGTGAACCTAGGTTACTGAGCTCAGGCTCTGTCTCAAAACAAGCAAATAGTTAAGGGCTGGGGGTGGAGCTTAGTTGGTAGAACGCTGGCCCAACATGCAGGAAGCCCTGTGCTTGATGGCCATACTGCATAGACCAGGTACGGTGGTACAGACCTGTAAAGCTGGCAGTGGGGAAATAGCTTCAGGAAGATGAGAAGTTCAGTGTTATCCTTGGCTCCCTGAGGTCAGCCCATGCTTACAAATAAAGAAGTAGGAAGCTTTTGGATTATAGTGACACATGTTGGGTAGAACCACTAACAGGGCCATTCGGGCTAGCTGCACAGTACCACAGTGCATTGAAAGTTTGGGCTGGGCATGGTGGTGCATGCCTTTAGTCCTGGCGCTAGAGGCAAAGGCAAATGGGTCTTTCTGAGTTCGAGGCCAGCCTGGTCTATATAGTGAGTTCCAAGACAGCCAGGACTACATAGAAAGATCCTGTCTCTAAGAAACAAACAATCTTAAGTTTGGGTCTGGGAAAGGAGTTTCATGGTAGAGTACTTGCCTAGCACGTACATGGATTTTGATTTCCACGAACGAAAAAGAGGGGTGCTGTGGGTTCTTAAAAGGAAAACAGATCCAGACATAACTGACATGGAAAGATGATTTAGAGTTTTTAAAGTCCCTAGGGAGGGGAGAGAGGACACCCACACAGGGAAGTGTCTGAGTTGCTCAGGAGGTGAAGCAAGAAGAGGACAATGTGCACAGTTTCTGGAAGGAAGAACGGTGACTCAGAGTCGGCAGATCTGTGAATGGAGACGGCTCCAGGCCAGAAGCCCTATTAATCTATTTTCCAGCCCTATAATGAAATACCTGAGGCTGGTCCTTTAGAATAAACAGGCTTATTTAGTCCATAGGTTTTGAAGGGTCAAGAGCATGTCACCCCTTCGGCAACACTGCATGGGTAGGTATCAGGATCATATCAGAGCCATGTGTGAGCAGGACAGATCCCAGAGAGACTGGAAATTAGAGGATGCAAGGGGCAGGCTTTCCCTTTGGCCACAAGCTGCCTTTGTGAGGAAACCCAGAATCCTATGGGAACTACCTTCATCCCTTCTGAGGATGGAGGCCAAGCCACCCGCAGGTCCCACCTTCATCCCAACACCACCACCTGAGAACCAGGCTTCCAACACACAGCACTGCCTGCCCCTCTGCTGCCTGTGCTTGCCTCTGGGATGAGGAAGGCAGGGGCATGATGGTCTTGGGAAAGTGGTGTGGGGCTCTAGGTAGTTTGGTGTATACGGAAAGCTCCCAGGCAAACTCCTGATAACCGCTATTAAGTGACTTGACCCGAGGTTCAAGGCCTTCTGTGTCAGTGGTGCAGGGCCTCAGATGTCAGAGCTCCAGAAACACAGTATGCGCTGGGTTCCTGGGTTCTGTGGCCTTAGGGAGGGGAAATTAGCAGGACACCTGCCTGGGAATAGAACCCAAAAAGACATTGCCTTCAAGTGGCCCAGTTTTTGTTTTGTTTTTTTTTTTTTCCATGCAGGGTCTGTCTATGTAGCCTTGGCTGTCCTGGGCTACCTTTGACAGGCCTTAAACTCACAAAGATCCACCTGCCTTTGCCTCTGCTTTCTCAGTGCTGTGATTAAAGGCCTGCACCACCATGACCAGCTCCTGTTTTGGGTTTTGTTTCAACCTCTGTTTCAGGGAACTAGAATGATGGCTCAGTGGCTAAGAGCACTGGCTGCTCTTCCAGGGGGTTCAATTCCCAGCACCCACATGGTGGCTCACAACTGTAACTCGGGTCTCAGAGGATCTGGTGCCCTCTTCTGGCATCTATGGACATCAGAAACACATATGGTACACAGACATACATGCAGGCAGAACACCTATATATGTAAAATTAATAATTTAGGGACACACATACAGAGGACTCTCCTAACAGTGTAAATAACTGCTTTTTTGTTTTATTAGAGTTCACTTTATTGAATTCAATTATAAATACACAAGCAAATGCCTGTATATTATATATATAATATATTATATTATATATATAATATATAACATATTATATATAATATATAATATAATATATATTTTATATATATGTATGTATATATATATTAGACAAGGCAGAACTATGTAGGCCAGGCTATCTCAGATCCATGGTGCTCCTGTTGCCTCAACCTCCCGCAGGGCTGGGATTACAGATATGCACACACCTGCGCATGTTGTCCTTATTTATTTACTTCTTTACTTAGAGGCAGGTTCTCTCTGCAGCCTGGGCTGGCCTCAAACTTGCGAACATCAGTTTCTGAAGTGGCTGCAATTACAGGTCTACACCACTACACCTGGCTGTTATTCTGCCTTTTAAATCAGAATTAAGATGATAGAGCCCCCAAATGACATAAAATAAGTGCTCAATTAAAAAAGAAAAGAACAGTTCTCTGGTTTTTGATGGCTTAGTCTCCTTGGGAGAAAGAACGGTTAATGTTTTTGTGCCTGGCCAAAAGCTATGAAAGAATTCTGTGCTGGTCAGATTTTATTGACTGTGGAGCCTAGAGTCACCTGGGAAGAGGAAGCCTTAAAGAACTGCTCATATCAGAGATTGATCTGCGATTGAGGTGGTATGTACCAGCCCATTGTGGGAGGCACCATCCCTAAGCAAGTGGGCCTGGGCTGTGTAAGAATCCCGCTGAGCACGAGCCAGGGAGCGAGCCAATAAACAGCATTGTTCCACAGTTTCTGCTTCGGTTCATCTGGGGCTGCTACCTTGACTTCCCCAATGAAGGACTGTGGCCTAGAAGAGTAAACCAATTAAAGCTTTCCTTCCCTGGGTGGCTGTTGATCACGGTGTTTATCACAGCCACAGAAAAGCCAAAACCAGGACAAACTCCCTCTTTTGGAAAGGACCTTGACCTGGTAAGAGACCCAATGAGCCGGGGATGTCACAACACCTGGCATCAGTGCTTGCTGATCTGGATGTCACCCGGCATCTGCCGTGTGGGTGGAAATATTGATTCCCGGTGAGAAATTGGATTGCGTGGTACAGGACAGACAAAGAAGGATCCATGTGGCTTTTTTGACACTGGAGCATTCCCGTCACATCGACTGATGAATGCTCATGTTAGAGGTGACCGTGTAGCACCTGCAGGCCTCACTATTTACAGGAAAAAATATTACAGCGACAGGTAGCAGCCTTCTCTTCTGTGGGGACTGTCTTGTCAACCGGACACGCTTTGCAGGCAAGGTGTCTGTCTGGTGTCTGTCTGTGCTGCCTCCCCCACCCCCAATGCTCTTCTTGTACATGTTTGTTGGTTTGTGAGTGGATTGTTTAACATTGCATAGTTAGCAGGGTAGATCTTTGTCAGGTAAACATGTTTTTTAATGTATGCAAAAACTCATTTGTTTGTAAGCCAAATGGTATGATCAAGAGAATGAAAGAGCAGAGGCAGAATACGGCTCCGTGGGTAAAGCGGCCGAGTCCCCAGAACTCAGGAAAAGCTGAACAGGAAGTTGGCGTGAGGCTGTAATCCTAGCGCTCCTGTCAGATACGAAGCCTAAGGGCCATCTGGACCAGAGCACAGAGTAACAGATCAGGAACCCTGTCTCAAGCAGAGCGGAAGGTGAAGGTGAGGACCAGCAGCTGAGGTCCTCAGACCTCCGCACACATGCCATGCCCCGAGTGTGCAGGCTCGCACGCGAGTGTACACACACGCACACGCGCACACACAGGCTGGCCTGGAACTCACCATGTAGACCAGGCTATCCTCACATTCACAGAAATCTGCCTGCATCTGTATGCCGAGTGCTGGCATCAAAGGCACACTGCTACACCCAGAAGAAAAGACGTTTGCATAAAGAACTAAAGGGCAGAATGTGAAGAGCTGTGTGGAAACAGTTATCTCAGGCCTCCACAAAGGGCTTGCTTGGACCAGAAAGAAGGAAGGGAGGGAGGAAGGAAGAAGGAAACTGGATGTCATCGTGTGAAAGGTCTTGAATGTCCCTCCAGGGCATCCCAAGGGAGCCGCTTCAGACCGTGTCTATTCCCATGTCTCCAACTGCAGGAGGAGACAGAGGTGTCACAAGGAGGAGGGGGACACCAGTGGGAGTATTCTAAACTAAAATGAGGGGTCATGACTTTGAGGCTACACTCCCTCTGTGGGGCTAGGGCCAGAAAGTCCAGGGCCTAGCCTTAGAGGCCATGCAAGGGAGCCATTTTATTCAGCCCAGGCACAGAGAGGCTATTTTCTTTTGCACCCTGTGAGCTCCACTTGTTCAGCAGCTGCAGGCAAAGGCTTTGGAAGTGTTTGCCAGGGGTTCATCTCACCATTGCAATTAGTGCAATTAACACATGTGCTAATGAGGGCTCCTGTTGACACTCACAGCCTCACCTCTGCCTGCTCTCTGCAGACAGCGCTCCAAAGGCCTGCATTTGTTAGTGTTCTGTGTGCAACGTGGATTCCTGCAAATAGCAGAGCATGGTCCGATGTCCTGGAACTTAGTACAGAGAACAGGGTTCAGGTAGGACCTCATCCAGGAAGTGCTTAACTCTTTTAAGTCAGATGAGAAGCATCCTGGAAGCTTACTGAGTGGGTTCTGGGGAGGAAGTGTGACAGGGACCTCAGTCTACCTTGGGTTTCCTTCCTTCCTCTCTTCTCTTTCTTTTTATCTTCTTTCTTTTTCAGACAGAATCTTATGTAGCCCAGGCTGGCCTCAAACTCACTATGTAGTCAAGTGAGTTTGTAGCCAACCTTAAACTCCTCATCCTCCTGCCTTCACTTCCCCAATGCTGGGATGGCAGGCATGTGCCAACCATCCCTAGCTAATTAATGCTGGGGATGAAACTCAAAGTTTCCAGCAAGTGCAACCAACTGAGCCTCATGCCCAAGCCCCTAGATTTGAATTGCACATGCCTTGTTTGTGGTAAGGTGGACTCTTGACACTCCTTACTGAACTCAGGACAAAGGTGAGGTACCTGGCTAATACTACCTTTAATTACCTTCTGCATGGAAATTCCAGATATATTAGTTGCTGGAGAAATGGCTCAGCAGTTAAGAGAACTAGCTGCTCTTCCAGAGGACCAGGGTTCAAGTCCCAGAATCCATATAGAGATCCCATAGCCTTTTCTGCCCTCTGTGGGCCCCAGGAATACATGTGGTACACAGACATACCTGCAGGCAAAACACCCACACACATAAAATTTTGTTTTTAGATTGCAGCTGGAAAAGGCTTTTCCTATGCTTTGGGAGGGTCACAGAAATGGGAACTGGGCCTTTGGAAAGATTACTGGTTTTGCTGTGTGGATATAGGTTTTGTCCCTGCTGTGATAAATGTCTGCCATGGGGATAAGGGCTCCATATCTCTGACCTACTCCTTACAAGTGCAGCCATGAGACAGCTCATCGTGGGGACAGGGGGATGGGGAAAGCAGCTATATATTTAGCTCTACTTACCCAGGGTCTCTTGGCTTCTAATTCACGGGACACAGCTCCTAGATGATATATTTTTCTCCCAATTTCAGTAATCAAAAACATAAAATACATCATTTTGCTTATAAGTTCATGTTTCTGAAGCATTAAGTATTCAGGGCTGAGTGACTAGCCCCAGCGTTCCCCCCAAAAAAAGTTTCCATCTCCCCGACAAAACTGTTCCGGTTAAATACCAATTCACAGAATTTAGGGTTTTGGTGACTGGCTTCTTCCATCTAGTTAATATCCTCCCAGTTTAATCATGTGGAAGCAACATGATTGAATTTTTATGGCTGAATAATAGTCTACTGTATGGATATACCATGTTTTTGTTGATCTATTCATTTGTTTGTGGACACCTGGGTTGTTTCTGCACTGTGGTTATTGTAAATGATGCTGCCATAAGCACTGGTGTTCCAGGACCTGAGTTCTGGCTTTCTTTTTTCTTTTCTTTTCTTTTCTTTCTTTCTTTCTTTCTTTCTTTCTTTCTTTCTTTCTTTCTTTCTTTCTTTCTTTCTTTCTTTTTACATCTATCTGAAGAACTGGAGTTGCCAGGTTGATTAGCAAATCTATATTTAACTTTAAAATTATTTATTGTTTATTAATATCCACGTGTGTTTCTTGCATGAATTTCTGTGCACTGTACGTGTGCTGGTGCTGACGGAGGACTGAAGATGGTGTCGGATGCCCCGGGACTGGAGCTACAAGCAGTTGTGAGCTGCCATATGGGTGCTGGGAATTGAACCTGGGTCCTCAGCAGAAGCAGAAAGCGCTCTTAACTGCATATATCTAACTTTCTAAGGGCCTATGCCTGGTTTCAACAGCAGCCACGTCCTATAACTGCCCTCCACCAATGCCCACATCCACAACGCTCCTTCTGTACTTGCCAACACTTGTTCTTTTCTTCTTTACTTTGTTTCTTGTGATGCTGGGGATTGAGCCCAGGGCCGTGCATGTGCCAGGGAAGCCCTACCACTGAGGTGCACCCCAGATTTAGGAGTTTAGAGCTGGGCCCAGAGGTACTTGCCTGTGATTCCAGCCCTTAGTAGGCTGAGGCAGGAGGAAGGTGAGTTCCAGGCTAGTCTTTGCTATATAGCAAGAAGCTGTTTCAAAAGAAGAAAAGAAAAAAACAGGATGTGGGTGCTTTGGGCCGGCATCTCAGGAGCTGCACCAAGCCTTGGATTTAATCCTAACATCAATAATGATAATAATTATTACGATATTTTATTTATATTATTTACTTATATTAATATTTACAATCTTATAATACAATCACTTTGTAATATTATAATATAATAATTATGTTTATTATAATTAATAATTATTATGATCGTTTTGAGTTATACAAAATCTAAAAGTTGAAAAATCGTCAGCAGATCTCAAGGGATCCATGTGACTCACTGAACAGCTAGCTTACTGAGGCCCAGGAAGGCCAGTGCTCAAGGACAAGTCAGCACTAGGAACCCACACAGCCCACTACAAAGCTCCACCTCAAGGCCCCGCCCAAGGCTTTCTCCTCCAGCAATACTGAAGGTGTCCCAGCCACCCTCCTTCCTCTCAGCCCCACAGTATGGGTGTGGTCCCTTTTCTCACCTCCCCTAATAACATCCTCAGGATGAGCAGGGTGAACATGTCACCTTAGCCCCAGCCCCATGCCAGTCACTTTTTAGCATCAGGCTGAAGAAGGTGGTCCACAGAGACCAGAAACCTTTCTCTTCAAGCAGCCCTGTGTTCTCTTTTAAAAGAGCCTTTTAATTAGATTCTAGTTATTAAAAAAAATTCAATCTGCTTTCCTTTATTACTCGTCTGTTGTTTGGGATTGTGCCCTTGGTTCTTGAGAACAGTGATGAGCAGAGGTCCACAGACAAAAGCAAGCACCCTCAAATTGCCTGTGTCTAAGACAGCGAGACACTCTGCCCTGAAGGCTGGGATTCCTCACCTCCTAGGCAGCCCCTCTGGAGGCCACTCGCCCACTGGATGCTTGTTCTCCCCTCCCCCTAATGACAGACCCTTGATGCTATCCTTTGTGCAGTGTTAATAGGTGTTGACATTGTTAACAATGTTGATGTTAGTGCACTGTTGTGTCCCAAGCTTCGTCTGCAGCTGGACAGAACCACGTGACGAAGCTCCGTCCAACAAAGCGCAACCAAATCTGATCAAACAGATTTATGAAGAGGCCTCTTCTTGTTTGAGATGTTGGTGGGAGATGACACTCCAGACTCTCTTCTGGCTCATGAAGTAAGATTGAAGTTTCAGGCCAAGGACGTCCGAAGAGAGAGGCAGAGGAGCCACCGTAACTACCAAGGACAGTTGAGATATTTTGACCTCTGCAATATTTAAAAAAATTTTTTAAAAAGTAAACTTATGTGTTTATTTGGGTGCCAGGAATGAGGGACTGCACATGTGCCAATGATACACGTCTGGAGTGCAGAGGGCAACCTGCAGGAGTGGGTTCTCCCCTTCCACCGTGTGGTCAGGAGAGGAAATCAGCTGGTTTGCAGTAAGTGCCTTCACCTGCTGAGCCATCTCCCAAGCCCTCTGCAGTAGTTTTAAGTGAAAGAGAAATGAGCTCATGTTTTTCTGAAGACTTCATTCACCACTGAGGCCCTAACCCCAAGTCCCTCTTGGGGACCGGCCTAACACAAGGTTAGATGGACCAACTTTCAAAGATGTGTTTCTTCAAATGAGGTCCTTGTGATAGGCCCCGGTATCACACCAGTGTTGTCTTGTACAAAGTCTTAAACAAAGAGACAAAGACAAACAGAGGGACTTGAGGAGAAGATGCTACCTTCAAGCCAGCCGAAATGCCCCAGGAGGAAACAGCCCACCAACCTCTTCCTCTTGAACTCCCAAACCCCAGAACTGTGAAAAGAATAGATTTCTGCTGTTTCAGCCCTCCAGCACAGGGTTCTCTGATATAGTAGCAGAAACAGGCAAACACGATCATCAGGATGGAAGTTGGTGGGAAGCCAGCAGCTGGCCAGCAGGGAAGTTGTCATGATAAGTCTATGATGTCACTATTATTTGTTGAGGGGGCATCGCCCTCGGGCTGGTTTCCCAGTGAAGAATCTGCACAGCTCTGTTCTACACAGGATACCATCCCACGGAGAAGAGTCAGAGCCATGCATAAGCCAGCAAGTCAGGGAGCCCCAGACAACAGAGGCCAGGCCGTAGGGGCTATGGTGAAAGGCCTGAGGAGCAGAGATATGGAAGGAGGCCCCTGTGGGGAGGGGCCAGACCGTCAGCTGACAGCGTGAGAGCTAGACCTTGCAGCCTTTAGCCTTGGTGAGGCCTTCCTTATAATCTAAGCCGGAGAGCCCATTTTGAAGGAATGCAGAGTTGCAGAAGGGGACGCTGCAGGAGCCAGCACTCCCGGCCTGTGCCTTGGGACATGGCAGGGGCTACCTCCATGTCTGTGGCCAGCAGCTGAGACACATAAGAAGGAGCTTTCACTCACAGTGACACATGAGAAACTTGCAAGTAGTGTGAGAATACAGATTTGCCTGGATTTGAGCAGTGTAACTCCATCTCATAGAGATGGCCAGAGGCTTCTCTGTTTATACACAAGAGCCATGAGGCCCAAGCGTGCTCCTGGCCATTGCTGGGGGCTCAGCAGGGTTGGAACAACCTGCAGGGAGACAGGAAGATGACCTGTCAGCAAAAGGCAGGTTCAGGGGACATTTTGGTGCAGATGAAGAAATGCAGGCACATGCGCAAGAAGGTACTTAAGGGCCCTGGAAGGCTGCCCTGTGATAACAATAGCTTCCATTTGGCTACTGGGGCCTAAAGATGCACCCACCATTCCTTTTGTAGTTAAAGTGTCTTTGTTCTCCTGTTAAGCACAAACCCCCTTGGGAAGAATGTTCCAGAAGCCTGTTAACTCCCAACTGCTTAGCAGAACAGCTTAACCAGAGAAGTGCCAGTTAAGACTGTACCTGAGCTGGGATGGAGACCGGGGAGATGGCAGCAAAGACCCTGTGGCCAGAGTTGTGCTTCTCCTCCACTCTGCACATGGCACCTGCTTAACATAAACAATGAGCAAGCGAGGAGTCGCAAAGATGCAGGTGCAAACTGGCCTGTCTGCTCCTTGAATGTGCAGGTTCTTCGTGAGCACCGAGGTCCATAGCTGGGAACGGAAGAATACTTGGTGGGGGTGGGAGAGGTCTCGCCAAGGGTGTGTGCATTTGGCCTTGTCACCCTGGCTGAAGCATCTCCATGTGTAGTCCTCAACATAAAGGACATAAGAGCCCCTGAATGACCACGGCCGCCTTGTTTCCCTTCCTGGTGACTGTGGTTTTGTGTTGGTGGAGAAAAGGTTGAGGTGCTGAGGTCATCTGACACTTTACTCAGCAGGAAGGGAAAGCTGTGATGCATTTGACTTTTCCCTCTCCCCATCCAGACATTCAGTAATCCACAGGCCCAGGGACTTTTTATGATTTAATGAAAAGAGAATCTCCCAAATCCAGTGGCAATCCTGGCTTCCCATGACACCAACCCCAGGCTTCCGGATTGTGAGAGCCCACTTCATCCTTAAAAGGGAAAGGCCCGGCCATTGATGGTGACCTTTGGCCAGAACTTCCCCTAGCTTTAGCCTAGTTTCCTCCCAAGGTTGCAGAAAATAAAAGCCGCAGTGGCAGCTGTACCTGAGGCCCCACGCTTGAGGAGAGCTTGACGGTATGTGTGGTGCCTCCTCTGTCGTTGTCCTAGACCCCAGGGCTTTGTCTTCTTACCAAGGTGTTAGCTGACTGAGTCATTCTTGTGGCAAAGCTCAAAGATTCGGCGGCTAAGGAGAAATCTAGTACAGCTTACTGCCCAGAGGACCGCCATTGCCCCTCAGCTTCTGTTCTCATCCGTATTTCAGAGTGAATGGTTGGGGCTGGAGCTACGGCTCATGGTAGACTGCTTGCTTAGATTGTGAGAAGCCCAGTGTTCCACTGCCTGCACTATAAAAGAGGGAAGGGACGTTATAGGAGGAGGAGGAAGATGAGGGTCAGAGGGAGAGAAGGAAGAATAAGAGAAGGAAGGGGGGGAGGAGAAGGCAGAGGAGGAGAATGCAGCTCTTGCCCTCTGGTTCAGAACTACCCAGCCAGTGTTCTGATAACACATGTATAGATAGGATTCTAGATTCTGTTGCTCCCAGCTGACCAGGCTCAGTGTGCAGTGACGGCTTTCTTCCAGTCTTGGTCTTAGTGTGACCTTGGACACATGCAAAGATCCATAAGTTAAAAGGCGCCAGAAGCCATACCCAGTGAGGCTTGCAGAGGAAGAAACTGTGAGACCAGCTTGGAGTACCCGTCCAAAATGCCCCAAGAAAGACACATGTCAGAGGTGGCTGAAAACTGCCAGCAAGGCGTTCAGACAGAAGCATCTGCAGCTTGAGCTGGCAAAGCAGATGCGTGGGTAAGAGCCAGGTGGCTTCAAGCCTGCCGTTATTACCCTGTGACCCAAACCTTTCTGTGCCTTAGTTTCCCTTACTGTAAAGTGGGGTGATGGTAACACCTGTGGAGAGGATTGTGGGAGTCAAAGGAGTCAATACCAAAAACACAAGAGAGGCCAACATATGGTTTTAATCAAAGGGGTCACTGTCACTGCCCTAGTGAAGACTGATGGGATAGGGCTGCCGCATCTCACTGCCATTTTTCTGAGGAATTTTATTGCAAGGTGCAAAGAGGTTAATTATGGCCAGGCAAAGAGAGGTACAGCTAGAACCTGTGAGTACATTCTGGCTTGAGTTCACTAGTGGTGGGAACTAAGAATTTGCTGCTCTAGATTGCCGTATGTCTGGCCACCTTTGGTCATAGGACATACACTTGAATCTTTCCTGCTTTCAGAGACTTGGAGTTCCTGTGCTTGGGTTTGCACATAATTGGTCATATCATTTATAGGAGTAATTTCTGTAGCAAAGCAGAGGTGAATGTCAATGTCATCTGAAGTCAAAGCCAAGGCTCATCACTCACCCACAATGATGATGGGAACAGCAAGAATTTTACAGGATCAAGAACCCGAACACCTACAGTCTAATTCAGGCTGCAACTCATTGGCCAAGTGACCTTGTGCGAACCCCGTCAATTCTCAGGTCTTAGGTCCTACCCACAAAGGGGGGGAGACTTGGCTGTGTGCTTTCTGGGGTCTCCTCTGCTATGGCATCTCAGCGGTCTCTGTAGTTTCCCTCTCCTCAGCCAGGAATGATTTAATGAGGAGGAGAAGGCTGTATTAGTCTGATTGTGGGTGGCCCAGGGTTATGTCCTCTGGCATAGTGCAGGCTGTGCAAAGCCTGCAAGCTAGGCAGGTGGGTGAGGATGTTGGCACAAGGTTGTGCCCATTGGCCACGGTGCACTGCAGCATGGCTATGTGTCAGGCATGCTGCAGAGGCTCCCCTCCTAGCCTCTTACCTCAGGACTGAAGCAGGCACAGACTTGGTGCAATTGTTTCTACTGAGCAGGCTTTTAAAGGGGGGAGTTTTACTCTCCCTTGCTGAATGTGTGCATGTGTGCACACGCACATACACAGACATACACACATAAGCACTTTCTCCTTTGCTGTCCTTTCTCATACCCCAGGTTTAAAACAAATTGAAAACCCAAGAATACCTACTTCCCCTCCCCACTCCCTGCCATTTCTCTGTGTGTCTGTTCTGAGCAATCCCCTGTGGGTTATAGCAGAGTGAGCTATTTAACCATATCTGCATTTAAAGTGCATTCTCTCCTGGAACTTTCTCAATTAAATCCCTGCCTCGATCTTAGATGATATTGGCTGGCACAGAGGTGGGGGCACAAACTTCAGGAACCAAAGACATCTCAGGATACAAGGGACACTTAGTGGCCTCCTCCTCCATTTCATGTGCGCCCATGTTTTTATTTTTATTTTTATTTACTGCTTAGCAATAATGTAAAAACAGGTGCTTCCCAAACTGTTGAGAATTTGCTGGTGGCCGGAAAGGAGCCATCTTCTTTCCCTCCTTGGAGAAAGCACTGAGGTCCACCTGTCTGAAGCCTAGGAGACTGTCATCTTTGCCTTAGCTCTGGACAATAGTGAAAAAAGTCCAGTCCTCCCTGAAAAGTCGGGATTCCAAAGAGTTCCACCCTTCCTCTTCCTCCTCCTCTTCATCATCTCCAGGTGAGCAAACCTAGACGGTAGAACAAAGCCCCAGACCTGGAGTGTGGGGGAGGAGTAAGCTCTGGAGTGGGCATCCTGCAGTGCCAGGGCTTTACATTAAACTGAGGAGGGCTGGGGAGAGACCGCCCCGCCTGCAGCTCTTTACTCCGCACCCAGCTGACACTTGGATTTTGGGTCCTGCCTCTCCAGCGGCAGTCTGCAACTTGCCAGCCATCCCGACTGTTCAGCCGCTGAGCAGGGAGAGAGGTAACTTTCGGGCATGGGTGTGCTAGTTACGGCTCCGCTGCGTCCTGCTTAGGTAGTTACCTCCCTCTGGGCTGTCCAAAAGCCTTCTCTTCTAAGGAGCTGGAGTCCTCTCCCCTGTACTTTGCGGGAACTCTGGCTTCAATGAACTCCATCCAGGGTCTTCCCTGCAGCCGAGCAGCAGAGAGAAAGCTGAGTCAGTTGCTCGCGGGAGTCAATTTAAAAATAATTTTAAATGCTATTTAAATGCTTTGGGGTGAAAAAGCATGCGGGAGGGGGTGTTCTTTCTCATGTGGGTTTCACGTGTGCATCTTGTGTTTTAATCAGCTGTAGAAAATGTAAGTGTGTGGAGGAAATCATGATGGGGAGTTATGATTAAAAAAAAAAAAAAACTACTCCATTGCAGTCTCCTCCGCTGCAGTCCCAGCAACCTGGTTCGACTGCGGAGGCTCTCGGTACAGTCTCCTCTCTCTTTACCCTCGCCAGAGTCCGGGCCGCTGATCCCCACCTGCAGGGCTGCTCCAAGCTTCCTCAGAACGGCCTCGTCTCCTTGCCCACCCACCCTCTGCAGAGGACCCGGTAAGTAAGCTGATGCCGAGGGCAGCTGGGGTTTGAAGGAGAATTTGGACACTGCAGCTTTAAGAACGGCGTACTGCGAAATCTTTCTCCTTCAAGTGACTGCAGAGCCTCAGCAGAGGCTGCAGTGGGAGGAGGTGGCTGGAGGTGGGGTGGAGGTAAAAAATGAAGGGGGGTGCCCACTCCCGGGTGGGTCAGCTGGTCGAGCACTTTGACCTGGGATGCACCCAGCTCCAGGCAAACCCAAAACACAATTGGGGCGCACTTTCTCGGCTAGTTTCTTTCTCACACGCTGGGGGCGGGGACCCTGCGGACTTCCTCATGAGTTTGGGCTCAGTCCTGCCTGGGTGCGTGTCATCTGCTGCCTCGCGCATTAGTGTGGCTCGCTGGCTCTTTAAGCCGTGTGGGGTAGAGCTGGAGAAGGCTGCTCTGATGTGGCGGTCCTCTTCAGCCCGGCTTGCACCGTGGGGACGCAGACGCAGCCTTCATGGCCTTGTTCGTCCAGGTTTTCTTTTCCTGGATCTACTGAGTGGGGCGCTGGAGGGAAACTCAAACAGAAGGATTTTTCTCCTCCTGGGGGCAGAGGCTTCCATGTGTAAGAGAGAGGTTGAAACCCCTTTGGTTGGCAAAAAGTGCTGACTGGGGAATGGGGGAGGGGGCCCCAGGAAGAGTTCACCCAAATGGACTCACCTGCACAGAAAATGAGTGGAAATGCACTCTGTTATGGGTTCTTTCTGGGAAAGATCCAAGCACCCTGAGGCACCCAAGCTGTGTCTCTGGTACCCAGACTTCTGTGTGTCCAGCCAGAGTGCCACCCCAAAGCTGAGGTGCCAGCTGGTAGAGGCTCAGGCTGGCACTGCTGGTGTGGCCTCCCGGACACACAGCACTTGGGTCCAGGTCTGCACTGGGGGGCAGGAGGGGGCGTCCAACCAGTGACATCTGTCTGGCACTGAAGGACTCTCAGTTCCTTGTGATTTCCCCTTTTGATCTGAAGGGAAAATCCCGGGTCTCATAAAACTTCAGTTCAAAAGCTATGCAGCAAAGCTCGTAGATATAAATTATCAGGGCAGCCTCGGGAACAGCAGTTGGGCAGTAGCTGCTGAGCTATGGAGGGAAGTGACCTCTGATGGGGGTTTGCATGGTGTTCTGGGCGTGCACTCTGCAGGGGGCTGCTGGCAGGCAGGTAGCACACTCACACCACACACTGCAGTCTTCGGGGACGTGTGTACCTCTAGACCAATATTTTATGGGGTGTTGGACAGCATACTTGTCTTGCCTGGAGAAACAGTAGGGGCTGAATGCAACTCCCTATGGCTTTGCACACACTTCTCTTTCTCCTTACAGCCGACTTTCTTGGTCTATTTTCCTGCATATTCAAAACTGTCTTTGATTTCTGCCCACTAATCAACAACTTTAATTCTTTGGGCTAATATCTTTGGTGCAATTGTTTTTTGAGCCAGACCAGTGCACCTGTACGTGTTATTAGAGTCCCCCACACCAGGGTCTTTTGAGGTCAATGTCCCATGATGCGTAAGATGGACCTAACACGTAGGCCCAATTCTAGCTCGTCCTGGCTCCACCCCACAACCTCAGAAGCTGCTGGGGCGTGTCATTTGGCTCTGGACTGATCACACACCCCCATCACCAAGATGGACATCTCTGTGACCTCACCAACCTGGGGGAGGGCAAGAGAAGGGAGCAGGTGTGCCCAGGCAGAGTCCTCTGTTCTGTGCCTTCCTGCAGTAGAGATGACAAATGAGCACCCTTTCTATGGGTAATTAGCCGAGGGAGAAGCCTGCATGTATCAGCTGCAGAGCAAATGCCACCGGGGCTCCAGTGGTCCCCTAAAGGGACATCAGATGGTACAGAAAGTTCTGAGTGGGAGCAGGTGACCCGCTGCCCAGCATTCTGGTACTGCTACAGCCGGTGAAGGGAGCAGTACATACTGCCAGTGTGAGATGAAAACGCGCAGCCACCTAGCTTCTCTAAGTCGCACTGCAAAAGGGCCTTTAGACAGACACTGTCAGGCAGGGCCAAAGTGGCCACACCAGCCTGGGTGAGGGGAAGTGTGCATCCAAGCTTAGACAGGGATGGGGGCCGCTGAGCCCCTGCAACCTTGGTCAGATTTCTCTCTCAGCAGCAGGACAGGGGAACCACAGAGGACAATCCAGTGCAGGTGGTGACGACCTTTGCTCCACCCAGTGACCCCCATGACAGCCGTGGGGGCCGTCTCAGATCTCACAGCCCTGCGCTTCACTCGGTGGTGCAGGTGGGGACTTACATGGTCTGAGGAGAACTAGAAAGGGCTCTCTCTGCATCAGCCAGTGCGCTCAGGGCAGTGAGTTATAGTACAGCAACGCTAATGAGGGGAAATGAGGCTAGCACAGTTTCCCTGAATCAGGTGGGAGGTGCCGTAGGATGCCGAAGCCTGTACACTCTGGTCCCAGGTCAGAGCGAGCACAGGCTGTGTGGAGGCTCCCGGGACACCTCAACTGCACCAGCGCTGACTCAGGGCCCTTTGCTCCAGCTCTTCTCCCCTACCCTTTGCCAGTCAAGCCCTTGAAGCTAGACTCTCCCAGGCTCCTTGCGCAGGAGCCCAGACTGCTGCAGCCCCCCCACCCCTCCCCTTCCCGGCCAAGTCAGCAGTGCTGGCGGCTGCGGGGCTGCAGCAGCGGCGGTGATGCAGAGACCCTGCACCACTGCTCAGGGCGGGCACAGCGCTCTGCCCGCACCCGCGTCCCGACGGCCACCTCCTGGCGGCTGCGCGCAGCCCGCGCCTGGTAGACCCGACCGGACGGCGGCGCTGATTGGTGCAGCGAGTGAGTCCCTGGCTTTATTTAGACCACCTTTTCTGGAAGACAATACTTCACTAGAGTAGAGGGCTGGGGGCAGGAGGCAATCCTCCCCGGCGACGGGAGGATGATAAATGAGCAGTTCTGCGCCTGGTGGCTGTTAATTCCACTGGCTTTGCGCATCCTCGGACCGACCATTTCCACAGCTGCTCTGGGAGTGCACACCCAAGCGCCGGGCATGCTTTGAGGAAACTCCAGTCGAGAACAAGACAGACCCTCGGAAGGGTTAGGAGGGCTTGGGACCAGCCCGGGAAAGCTGTATGCAGGCACCAGCTTTGAATCTTCTGCTGCCTTCTTGTTTTGGGGGTAAGGATGGGGTTTCCAATTCGGGCATCTGATAGGTGAGGTGAAGGGACTTACTGGGACCCTATTCTTGAATGTTTCTCATTTGGCATTTCTGAAACAGTCTGCGGCGAGAAGGGCTTGGGAAAAGAAGCGCGCACACCCTGTGGCGTGTGGTCTACAGACAGAAGCTGAACTTGAAGTCCAGCTTCGCCTACGGAGGGAGAGCAACCCAGGGAACGTGGGTGGGGTCCGATAACTGCTGATTTTCTTGGGTGATTAAATGGGCTTAAGTGGCAAGAACCAAGGGTTCTGGAAACAGAGACGCCTCGGGGGTCCAGGAAGCATCTTCTACCCAGAGTGAGAAGATGGTGGGGAAAATCTTTATTCAGGCAAATAGCATGAAAGTGTCACTCAGGAGCCAATGTCTGGAAAAATCTTGGTTTCCTGGCCTAGTGGGGAGTCATAGCGTGCTGCATGTTGCAAGATTGTTTGTTCACAGTTGTGAGACACTTCAGAGACTGGGGCCTCTCGCTGTCCTGGACCCCGAACTTAACGCCGGAAGACACACAGTCCTGTGGCTGGCTTTCCTGATTTGGATTGAGTACCTCCCCCTCAAAGGTTGCCCTTGAGGCCTGCTTTGTGCTGGAGGAAGGAGGGAAGTTGGGGAGGAGGTCCTGGGGTAGCCAAAGGACCTGGGCCAGCCGACCCTGTTCTGCCTGTGCTGATGTAATCAGCGTTAGGGACTGTTCGGGCCTGTGGCTGTCCCAGAACTGACACCAAGAACCCTCTTGTTCAGCCAGGACAGCACAGCATTGCGGCTGTGTCTCCCTGCCAAGGACGCAGGGTGAGGTGGCTCTCCAGAAGAGCTTCACCCTTCAGGCAGAGCCAAGTGGTCACTCTAGAGTCTAGGCTAGAAGAGAGAAGAAGGCTACAAGAGGTTGGCTTCCACCTGGCAATGCAATGCTGGTGCAGGTTACCTGCCGAAGAGGCAGCACCAGACGCTGGGAGGCAGGGGTCACAGGGAGAGAGACTAAGCTGCTAGCTGGAGCCCAGGCCTGCAGCACTACATCCTGTCCTCTGCACCCCACACAAATATTGCTTTGTCCCCACAGTGGGCAACAGCCCCCACTGTCCCTCCTCTGCAGATCTGGCAAAAGATCTTTTATGCACTTAAACTTTAACCCCGAGGCTCAAAGCACAGTAACTTTGCAGACACTCTAGACAAACCTGCAAGATCTCTGGAAGTTATCCACCCAAGCCCCGAGCTGATCTTGGTGCTGAAGATAGTGAGATCCAGAAGGGGGCTGCCTTTTCCAAGGACACAGAAGGCTCGGGGCTGACTTGGGATCCCCTAGGACACAGAAGGCTCGGGGCTGACTTGGGATCCCCTAGGACATGTTCTAACCTGGCATAGGAGGTTCAGATGAATCGCCCCAATGGTGAAATAGGACGAGGTAAAGAAACGGGATATGGAGGGGACACAGGCCCGGGATCCTAAGGACCATGAGCCAAGCTGGGTGGGTACAAGGCAATTCCTCCACTCCCTTTGAGCTTCTCTGCAGTTCCCCTGGTTTACAACTGTCACTGGGCAATGTGCCAAAGGGAGAAGCCATTCTGCTGCTTTTATAGTTCCTTCTCTGCAATTCTGGAAAATCAGGGCCACTTGGGTCTGGCGGCTCACTGTCTGGTTATTAGCTCTGTAATTCAGACTTTGTCCAGCAGGTGGCTCCCAAGGACACGGTAAGGAAATGGAACCAGTCGGCCTGGCAAGGCGGTTTCCAAGAAAGGGGTTTTCACGGTCCCGTGATAGAAGCAAACAATAGTTTTCGAATTTTTCTCTCAACTAATAAGAACAAAAAGTTTGCTTAGAAATGTCTGGAGAGGTTCGGTATCTGTGTCACTTCTTGAACCTACCCTTATCTTATTTTTGCTGTGCAGAGCATGTATTTGCAGGAATTTCACCGTGGTTCTCATTTCTTAGAGCCTACCTGACCTGTCATTTGTGTGTCAGAGATAATCAGAAATTTAGCAATATTCTGAGAAAGGTCGATCAGTCTATGGGGTGGTCAAAGCAGGCCCTGAACTCAGCCCCTGGGGGCTCTGTCCACCCCATGCTTGCAGAATATCAGCAAAAGACAGACGTGAACAGGAGTCCTCAGGAATGAGGAACCGGCTCTGGTGTCATTCCAATCCCATCAGCCTCTCCCTCGAGGATCAAAAACATTTTGGTCTTCGCGCGTTTCTGTTGGGAGTCTCAGCCCACCTCTGTAACCAGAGAGGTCCTTGCTTCTGCTCAGATGGTTCCTTGTCACCAGTGCACCTTGACGACCTTCAGCTGTACAAAGGTGAATCACTGCAATTCTCTAGAAATAGACCCATTTGTTTAAATCAGATTGTCTTGCTTCTCTGAGATTAAGACACATTTTTTAGACTGCAGGGTCTGAGTTGGGTGGTCATGTCTTGGTCACTTCCGGTTTAGGTTGAAGCAGGAGTCTATGTGGTAGCAGCCTGAGTGCACTGCAGACCGGGAAAGCTGCCAGACCCCTGCCGAGATCTCTGTGGCATTTAGGTGACCTTGACGGGGTTGCAGGGAGGTAACCTAGAAACTTGACCAAAGCCACCTTAAATGGGACCAATACACAAACAGCAGTTTTGTTTGTTTGACTCGATTTAAAAAACATTTTCATTCATTGTTCGAGTGTTGGGGTACACATGCATAGAGGTCAGAAGACAAACTGCAGGAGTCAGTTCTAACCTTCTCTCCGGTGGGTTCTGGGGACGGGACGAGCCGCCAACGCCCAGATGTACCCTTTTACTAACTCCCCCGTGTAACACAAAGAATTTACCAGAAGCTGAGGTTACGTCTCTGTAGCAGAATGCTTGCCCAGCTTGCACAAGGCCTTGGGTTCAATCCTCAGCACTAAAGAAAGAAAAGAAAAAAAGAATAATTGATTGAACATCGGTTGTTGAGAGATTCATGGAAGGGTGTCTGGAAAGCAAGGTCTCCATCCCGTCAGAAGCACACAGGAAAGGCGGCGGCTCAGCAGGTACCTGTTACCAACCCTGATGATGTGCATTTAATCCCCAAGAGAGGACTGACGCCCACAAACTGACCTCTCACCTCCACACCCACAGCATAGCAGTGCCCTCACACTCACACCAAATGAATTAATCAATCAATAAAAGTCAAAAGATATTTAAGTCAGCGTAGGGGAAGGCTAGGGTCGTGGCTCGGCTGATTCAGTGTTTCCCTAGTGTGTACCAGCTCCTAGGTGGCCAGGGGTGTGAAGAGGTTGGTGGCCCGATCCTATAATCCTAGCATTTGGGAGTTGGTGGCAGGAAGATGGACAGTTGTGTAGTTTCTTCACGTGGTAGGCAAGCCCTCTCTACCAATGAGCTATAGCCTCAGCCTTCGCGTTATCTCTTTTTTATATTTTAAGACAGGATCTGGCTAAGTTGCCCAGGCTGGCCTTGAATTCACTGTGTATGTAGCCCAGGCAAGCCTTGAGCTGTGGTTTTCCTGTGTCCTGAACAACTGGATTACAGGCCTGACCATCATGGCGGGAGTCTGAGACCTGCCTGGTCTTACCAAGACATTCTGTGCCATCAGGAGCTGGATACTGAGACACTTGCAAAAGAGCAAAACAAGTTCTGGGCAGTGGTGGCACACGCTTTTAATCCCAGCACTTGGGAGGCAGAGGCAGGCAGATCTCTGTGGTTTCAAAGCCAGCCTGGCCTACAGAGAGAGTCCAGAACAGCCAAGGCTACACAGAGAAACCCTGTCTCAAAAAAAAAAAAAAGTGGGCTCAGTGGCTTACTGCCCTAGTGTTTGCTTACTATGTGCAAGGCTCAGGGTCCATCCCCAGCTCAAGGGTGTGTGTGTGTGTGTGTGTGTGTGTGTGTGTGTGTAAGAATCAACAGTATTGCTCTTTCTCACAGGAGAGGGACAGAAGACCAGGGCACAAGAGTGAGCTCTGATAACAGCTTCTGGGTAGCTCCTGTGGCTTCCTTCTCGGTCCATGTCCTGGGTAGGGAGCGTTGCCGGCTGCAGGCCCCATCCCGGCGCTAGCTTTCCCTTTGCACAGTTCCTGTGTACATCCGTGTGGTTCGTGTTCTGGGCATCTGGCTGTGGGCTCTCTGCTGGGGGCGGGGTGGCTCTCCTGGGCCTGGAGTCTGAGTAAACGGCACAATTACACCACGCTCTGGCTGCATGTGAGAAAAGCCTTCCATTTCAATGTTTAAATCATGCTTTTTCTTCTTCTTCTAATGCTGTTTTGACATTTCTCTCTTTGGTAACATCTCAAGTCCCCTAAGATGTGGCTGTGGCCTCAATGACTCATGTCATCTGAAACACTGTGTCCCAGCATCTTCTGTTTGTGATCCAAAGGTCACCTTGTCCTGCAGCTCAAATCTTGTAAATAGCCCATTCAAAGTCTCCAAGAGTCTAGGCTGCCTCTGTATGACAGGATTTTGTTTGTTTGTCGGAATATATAGGCCTACCTAGCCTGAAACTCACTAGATCAGGCTGATCTTAAACTCACAGAGATCTACCTGCCTCTGCCTCCGAAGCTCTGGGACTAGAAGTGTGCGATACTGTATTAGGCAAACGTTGGTTATTTCACATTGACAGCCAGCAAAGGCAATATCTTCTAAACACAAAAACTTGGCTTTTCTTCCAAACAGGAGCCCGATGGACTAGCTCATGGTAAGACTGTATAATGGAGCGGGGAGGGGTGGGTCCTTGCCTGAGAGTCCCACTACTCAGGAAGCTGAAGCCAGAGGACCAAAAGTTCAAGGTCACCTGTGAAACTTAGTGAGCTCCGGTCTCAAATTAGTACAAAAGAACTTTAAAGGGCCAGGCATGGAACTCAGCTGTGAGAGGACTTGGCTGGCCTGTGAGAGAGCTCGGTTTAACCTCCAGGGAATTGTGGAAAGGCCTGTCTGTGATGTTCCTGCCATCCTTGACCAACCAGCCACCCAGGCCACCCAACAGGTTCAAAAGGAGCCCAGCTGATCTTACTGGGCACATCTACTTAGCCTAGTGTCCCTAGAGCCACACCCATGTCACCTCTGAACCACCTCTCTGTTCTTAAAAGTTAATGCTTCTGTTGGGAACATGGTTATTCCTATGTCATTGCTAAGGTGCAGGGTCCTTCAGAGATGGTCCAAGACTGCAGCCCTCTAGCTGAAAGGAGGGAGGGCCCTCCTCCTGGGGTGGGAAGGCGGAGAGGTATGTTCTTAGGAGCCCTGACAGTTACCACAATGTCCACCTGGCCTTAGAACTGGTTACACCTTCCTAAGAGCATTGCTCCTTCGCTTCTTCAGGTCCCAGCAACCCGGAGTGGCTTCTGTTCCAACATGTTCCTTTAGAGTGACAGAGACGAAGCTTCAGCCAGAAGCTGGGTAAGTGTTCTTAACTCAGGAGTCCTGATGCTTTTAAAGTGCAGTTTTCTGACAGTTGCCTTGAGCATTCTTCTTCCTGTAGAAGAGGGGGTGGGGCTAAGCCTCCAGCTTCCCGATCGCTGGAACTCTGTGGCTGCTGTCTGTCAACTGACAGGCAGGACAGAGGGACCTGAGAGTTGTGAGCGGCTTCCCTGAGGGTCTCGTGTTGGAAGTATTTCCATCTTGGGAGCTGCCGTTGTTCTTTCCGGCTTGTTCTTTGGGCCTCTGCTGTCCCTTTAGAGTAGATCCACCTTGGGCAGGAAACCTTTACCTGAGCTCTATTTCATGACTAGCCTATTTCCATACTTAGCCCTCCTATGTCTCCCTCCTCCCCCGACTCCAGAGCCTCAAAGCCAGGGCTTCCCCCTCTGTTCTGCAGAACAATCTCAAGTCCCCCAGGCATGGGCCCCTTCCACTTCCCGAGTAACGGATGGAGCCCTATGGGTACGCATGAGAGATCAGGTGTCTGCACTGATGTTGTTTAAATTAGGAGAAAACTATGTCTTTTTGGTGAAAGGAAATGTGTACCAGGTGGGGAGGGGCAGGGGGCTGGGATAGAGCTCAGTTGACAGAGTGCTTACCTAGTCTTTGTGGCACCCGGGCTCTACCCCAGCACGGAATAAATCAGCACAGTGGCCCCCAGGAAGCTGAGCCAGGAGAATTAGAAGTTTAATGTCAACCTCCATTACATAGTGAACTCATGGCCAGGCATGGTGGCCCACACCTTTAATCCCAGCACTTGGGAGACAGAGGCAGAAGGATCTTAGTGAGTTCAAGCCAGCCTGGTCCACATTTCCAAGCTACAGGATAGTCAGGACTGAAAAGAGAACTGTTGCCCCCATCCCCACCCACCCCCCAAAAAAGAAAGAAAAGGGAAAGAGAAGCCTGAGACAGGCAAGATGATTCAGTGCTGCAGAGTGCTTGTCACCAAGCATGATGGCCTGCCTACAGTTCCCAGAAGCCACACCATGAACCCAGTGACAGACCTGACTTCTGTAGATTGTCCTCTGACCCCACATGTGGGCTTTATAAATAAGCGTGTATGTGGGTAACCACACCACACTCTCTGCCTCTTCAAGAAAGGGCATGGGGAGTGAGGAAGAATTCAGGATTGTCCCTGTGCAAAGCATGGCACCCGTCTGGAGAAAGCTAGATGCTATAGAACAGGAGGCTGAGAGATTCTGTTCGTTTACAAATGAGGAAGCTGAGGTTCAGGAGAGTTAAGTCAATGTTTCAAAGGCCACCATGAAGCAGCTAAGTGGGTAGAGGGAGGACTAACTCCCAAAAGTTGTCCTCTGACACACACACTTGCAAGTTGTGCCTTGACCACACTCACTGCATAAGTGAATAGATCGATGGATATATGTAAAGAGAAAGGAAGAGAGGAAGAAAAACAGGTATAGGTGGTGATGTCTAAAATCCCAGCTCTTGGATGGTGAAGGCAGGAAGATGAGTTCAAGGCCGTCCTCAGCTACATGGAGCATTTGAGGCCACCTGACATTTGAGACTATGTCTGCAAAAACATTTTTCTTTTCTTTTTAAGAAAATAAGAAAGAAGGAAGGCTTAGAGTTAGTTGGGGGAAGTTCATTTGGGCTTTGGCTCTCGGTGAGACGAGGATTCACAGGAAGGTTTCTCATAGAGGAATGATGTGTGTGTTCCTCCTTCCTTATAAGTCACTCCCAGACACTGTGTTGAGCATGGGCTCTGGTGAGCAAGGGTTCAGTGAAACCGGATAGGATACTGTGATAGTCAGCCCTGGAGTGATGGTGATGGAGATGAAAAACAATGTGTGTGTCGGGAAGGGAGAAGAGGCCTGAGGGCGAGCGCTTTGGGTGGGAGCAGCACGCTTGCCTACGGACGGCCTGTGCTATGTGTGTGTCTGGGGCTCCGGAAGGAGGGGGTCACTGTCTTCTGAGCCAGGGTGACCCCAGAGGAGTTCTGTGTCTGGGCGGGATGCAGGTGGGACCTTAGCTTTTCGTGTGATATTACTCTGCACACCCTGGGATTTGCACTGATAATTGTTAGATTTGGAGGATAGGGTCTGATTTCAGGGTGAATGTCACTGAAAGTCTGGAGTGGACAGGATCATCAGGGAGGAGAATAATGGTGTACAGGCCCAGCCCTGGCATCCTCCAACTGGAAGAGGGAGGAGACCAGAGGAGGAGCCCACAGAAGAGACACGTGAACGAGAGGTGACACTTCCGGGGGCCATGAGAGTGGTAGCTGCCATGCAAAGACCAGGATGAAACAGAACTCCAAAGAGCAGGAAACAGAAGCCACTCATTGGGTCAAATGTCCCATCAGCCCTCCAGACCAGGGACTTGAAATCAATGGTTGGGTTAATTGATTGGGGGATGCCTCCAGACCTTGACAAGATATAAATAGAATAGACAGGGATTTTGTGTGTTTGTTTTTTCCACTCTCTCTCTCTGTCTCTGTCTCCCTTTGTGTATGTGAGTGTATGCACATTTACATGTGTATGGGGTATACTTGTGAATGTGGGACCAGAGGTTGAAGTTGGGAATCATTCTCAAAGGCTCTTCCACCTTATTCAATGAGGCAAGGCCAATCAAACCCAGAGCTCATCAGTATGGCCAGTATAGCTCCTCAAATTACTCTGTAGATCTCTTGTCTCTGCCTTCCAAAGCTGGAAGTACAGGTGGGCCAACATGCCCACCCAGTATTTAGGAGAGTTCTGGGGATTTGAACTCTGGTCCTCATATCTGGGCAACAAGTGCTTAATTGCCAAGCCATCTCCTCAGCCCATGAGTTGTGTTTTTTCAGTTTTGTTTGATTTTGGTTTTTAAGGCAGGGTCATTCTATAAAATCCAGGCTGGTCTGAAAATGGCAATTCTTCTGCCCTTCTGCCTCGGAGCCTCATGTTCTGGGATCACAGGAACACACCACCGCACCAAGATTTGATTTTTGTTTTTGTTTTTTGAGAGAGGGTTTCTCTGTGTAGCCTTGGCTGTCCTGGAACTTTCTCTGTAGACCAGGCTGGCCTCAAACTCACAGAGATCTGCTTGTGTCTGCCTCCCAAGTACTGGGATTAAAGGCATGCACCACCACTGTCTGGCTCCACACCAGGATTTGAATCAGGCTTTAATGCTACCTACCTCTCTAGACCCACTAGACATGAAATTAAGGGTCCCCTAGTCTTGGAGGCAGGGGTAGTCAGGAGAGCAGAATGGGTCCTGGTCAGTGGGCTATGCAATCTGTAGACCCCATTTGTTGGTGTGGTGGGGCCGGGCTGGCCTCCACCAGGAACTTCTTGCAGAAAGGACTTCCAGTCCCTGGTCCATGCAGCCGCTAGATCCTCTGCCAATACTGCTGGGATCGACAGACCTTGATGGCTGCCAGGCACAAAGATCCATCAGGGCATTAGAAATCACCTGCTAGGAGAATTAAGGATGGCTCAGTGGATAGAGGTGCTTGGCACATAAGTGTGAGGATCTGAGTTCAAACCCCAGAACCCATAGGAAAGCAAGACATGTAGCCAAGTATCTGTGATCTCAGAGTTGCCATGCGGGGATGGGAAACAGATACAGGAGAATCCCAAAAGCTTGGGACCAGCCGGGCAGGCATACACAAGGGCAAACAACAAGAGAACTTACCTCAAACAGGGTAGAAGGCTGATACTTCAGTCAGGATCTCTGACTTGCCTGAGATCCTCCAGACTCACATACGAGAATGTTTACGCACACACACACACACACAATTTTATAAAAATGATAATGTGCTAGGGCTGAGAATATGGCTTGGTTGGTAGAATGCTTTTTCCTGGTGTGCACAAAGTCCTGTGTTCAACCCCTAGCACTGCAGAAATTGGCATGGTGGGCTGCAGAGGTGGCTCAGTGTTTAGAGTGCTGGCTGTGCTTACAGAGAACCTGGGTTTGGTTCCCAGCACCCGCACGGTAGCTCACAACTATCTGAAACTCCAGTCCCAGGAGATCTGATGCCCTCTTCCGACTTCTACAAGCACTGTACAAATATGGTACACATATATAATATGTAGGCAAAATACTCACACACATCAATAAAATGAAACAAACCAGATATGGCAGCCCATGCCTACAATCTGAAAACTCAGAGGGTAGAGAGAGGCTGGTGGCTCAGAAGTTTAAGGACATCCATCTGATTCATAGGGAGTTCAAGGCCAGCCCAGGCTAAAGAATCCATGTCTTCATTCTAAGCATCCCCTTATGGTAGATTTCAGTGTCTTAGTTGTAATCAAAGTATACTGGGTTGTGGTTTGTTTCTGTTTGTTTGTTTCTAAGTGCTTCTTTGATGAATTCTTTATCCAAATAAGCTATTGAAGAAAATGGTTTTCTTTCTTCCTTCCTTCTTTTTAAAAAAATATTTTATTATGTATACAATATTCTGTCTGCATGTACATCTGCAGGCCAGAAGAGGGCACCAGATCTCGCTATAGATGGCTGTGAGCCACCATGTGGTTGCTGGGAACTGAACTCAGGACCTCTGGAAGAACAGTCAGTGCTCTAAACCTCTGAGCCATCTCTCTAGCCTCTCTTTTTGTTGTTTGTCTGTTTGTTTTTTGTTTTTAGAGACAAGACAAGGTCTTTCTATGGAGCACAGGTGGCCTCAAACCCATAGTAATCTTCCTGCCTCAGCCTCCTGCCATGCCTACAAGTAGCACAGGACCTCACAGGAGACTGTGGCAAGTCTCCTTCCAGCGTGTGGGATCTGGGGATCAAACTCAGTTCATCAGGCCCTGTAGCAAGCACCTCTCCCCTCTGAGACAGCTTGTCAGCCCAAATTGATCCATCTCATAGAGCTGCAGAGGGAACAGGCTCCACAGTCTCTCAGACACAGCACAGTCTTGAAAATGGTATTTATGTACCCATATGCTTACTACCTATCTATCTACTGCTCATAATCAATTCTGTCTCAAAACAAGGTACTCCTTGGTCCTTGCTCAGAGAAAGGTTGATTTGGCTCACACTACAGCCTTAGGAGCTGGCAGACTGGCAGGACCTTCAGGCTGCTGGAGTTCAGGTGTTCTGTGGTCGGTGCTGGGAGCACAAGGAAAGCCTGGATCTGGCTCAGTGTTCCAGCGGGAGCACCCATCCCCATGCCACACATACACATGCATGCACACATATACACACACAAGTATGTATACTGGCCTGTGTGTCGCCTCATCAGACACATCTCTGATGTCAGGCAGTGGTGAGGAAAGGCCCTCCCCCAAGTCACCTTTCTGTGCAGGGGTGGGTTTGGGACAGAATCCCTGGAGCCCTCTCTGGGGGAGGGTAGAGACAGGCTGCCTGGGCCTCTTGACCCAGGGCCCCAGCAGAGATCAGCTGCAGCCATTGAAGGCCTGATTTCCTGTCCCCTACCACAAAACGAGAACTTTTAGGTTCTAACTTCCACCTTGCTTGAAACAGGGTCTCTTGTTTTTGCTACTGGCTCAAGAACTTGCAAGGGTACTCCTGTCTCTGCTCCCATCTTGCCATAGGAACGCTGGGATTACAAATGTATGCAACTATGCTGGGTTTACATGGGCACTGGGGAGTCAGGCTCAGGTCCTCACACCTGCACGAAGGTGCCTTTCTCCACTGAGCCGTCTCCTCAGACCTCTTTCCCTTCCAACCGATCAGCTTGCCATAACCTCATCAGTGACCCTGTGCAAAGATGGTCACGAAGTCCAATGTCTCAATCTAGTTTTGCATCGCTATAATAAAACACAGAGACAAAGGGCAGCTTACAGAAGGAAGGGCTTGTTTGGGGTCCTGGTTCCAGAGGGAGGAGAATTGTCCATCGCTGTCACAACCGTCCAGGATAGTGGCAGTAGGCAGGCGTGGCAACAGGAAGAGCTGAGAGCTCACGTCTCAAACCACAAGCAGGAAGCAGAGGAAGGGAACTAAAAATGGCATGAACTCTCAAAGTTCATCTCTAGTAACAAACTTCCAACAAGGCCACATCTCCTAATCCTTTCCAAACAGTGCCACCGACTGGGGACCAAGCCTTCAAATGCCCCGGACTATGGGGAATATCACATTCCAGCCATCACATTATGCAAACATCACTGTTTTTTAATTCTAGGACATTTTCAAACTCCTTTGAAAATCTTCCTCTTCATATAATACCTATTCTCAGGAGATCAGTACTCCCAGGGTCCCTGGCTGGGCATCCTGGACAGCTTAGATCTAGAAACATCTGGAGCTCTTTAGATCTAGAAACACCTGGTCGTGTTAGAGAGGAAAGCCAGCAGGAACATGACCTCCTCTGGGCGTCAGTGGCCATATTAGAGATACCAAGGTTTCCTGGGGCACCATATGACAGCTGTGTCTGGGGACATGGGTTGGTGCTGCTGGGGGCTCGGCAGACATTGTTCCTGCTTCTCTGGTATTCCCTCTCCCCAGAGACCTCCTGCATAGCCTGGAGGCCAGGTGTGGGGCTCCAAGTGTGGACTGATTATTGTGAGGTTCTAAAACCAAAGCAGGGAGATGTAGGACTGAGCTTGTGGAACAGAGAGGCCTTTCAAAAACAGTCCTTCACCAGGCGTCAGAGAGGGAGCTGAGGCGGGGGACCATGAGTTCATGGCTAGCCTGTGCTATATATACAGCCTCAAAAATAAAACAAAACAGAGAGCTGGGGACATGCTTCTTAGCAGTGACAAGGCCCTGGGTTTGTTTCCAATCATAGGAGAAACAAGTCATTTATACAGTGATATTATAAAGAAGAAGGAGGAGGAGAAGAAGAAGAGGCCTAGATTGACACAGCCTCTGAGGATGGAAAAGTAAGAACTAGGTAAAAACTGGGCTTGTTTAGTGGTCAGGTTGGTGGAGTCTAGTGTCTATACAGTGTGTCTATCTGACTGTTAGTGCCCACATCCAGGCATTTTGGTGGTCCTCAGAGAAAGGTAGGGTTCAGGAGAGCCAGTGGGGTGGAGCACCCAGTTGTGAGTGTCCCATGGGTCTGTCCCTATGGAAGAGAATGAAGCTCCTTCATGCCTGTGGCCCAGCAGGTGCTCCCCAGAGCTCAGAAGGTGAGCAGGAGACTGCATGGGGATGTCTGCTGCGGGCTGGCGCTACTGCAGGGTGATGTCTGCTGTGGGCTGGAGCTACTGCAGTCCTTGTGACCCCTCCCCCATGCAGGTGGAGCTCATAGATTCATTCATTTTCTCCCCTTTGTGGCAAGGGCCAACTTTTACTTTTCTGGTCCTCACCTGTAAATTAGAGACAACTAGGTGTCGTCTCAAATGGATTCTCTGAAAAGCTAACCAAAATCTCCAGGGGAGAGTTAAGATGATGCCTAGTGCCACAAGAGCTTGCATGGGGGAAAGGTGTGTGTTTGTGAACTCATTAGTGCCCAAGGTCACACAGTGAGTCAGAGAGGGAAACCCACTTTGGCTGTTCACAGAACACTTGCCCTGGCTGCCAGGGTGGCACACCCCTTTGAGCTCATCACTCAGGAGGCAGAGGCAGGCAGATCTCTGTGTATCTGAAGGCAACCTGGTCTACAGAGTGAGTTCCAGGCCAGCCAGGGCTCCATAGTGAGACCAATCTTGAGTAACAAAATCTTTGCTGAGAGCAGCCTCCAGGGGATACTGAGGACCATCGTAGGTCTGGTACCTGGGGTGAGAATAGGAGTATGGAATCCCTGCCTCCCTTGAAATGGTTGGGCCTGCCCAACAATCACTCACCTGTGCCTAAGCAATTGCAGTGAGTTTCTGGGCTCACTCTGGTTCTCTTGAGGTCTCCCAGATACCAGAAGTTTGGGAAAATAGGAATACATAGACTCATTCCCATGAGCGTCTTCTGCAAAATGGGGACAGCTCATATGGGCACTTCCAGACATCCTGCATGCCTGGGCCTCACTTTTCTCAGAAGAACCCCCTTTGCCTCCCGTGTCGGAAGAATGGGGTCTCTCCCTCTCTCTTTAGACAGCCTTTCTCTGGTGACCAGGGGCAGATTCCGTCTCAAGTGTTGTGCTTTGTGCTTACAGAGCCAGGACGAAGTGTGAATTCCAAGTGTGTGGAGGGCTAGAGGTAGTGTGTATGGGTGTGAGTTTACAAAAAGGATCTGCTGCTGTGGAACGGATTTCTGTCATGTGACCAACAAACCAACTCAGAGATTTTTATAACAGGAGTCACTGTGAGCCTGTGGCTTAGTACCTGGGCACAATGGACCCAAGGGCATTTGTCTCTGGAGCATCCTGGTTGAGTCTGGAACCCATAATGCCTGGGACAGGATGATAGGTTGAGTCCCCCCTTCCCATAGGGCAGGGCAGTCTTCAGGGCTGTCTTGCACTGAGCCTCTCTACCTCTCTCAAAGGGGTCCTGTGCCACACGCACTGGATAGAGAAGCAGCTGTGAAAAGCGGGAGGCGTGTGCCTGGCCCGCTGCCCAGACTCCTCCCTGCAGCTCTCAGCTCCCTACTGAAGTACAAAAGCCCTGCCCCACTCGTGGTCTTCTGCCCTGCGCTCCCAGCTCGAGAGCGCCATGCGCCCGCACGTGTCCTTCAGTCCTGGGACCAGCTCGCAGAGTTTTAAGACCTGGTAGCCACAGGGTCTGGAAGCGGCAGAACTTGGGGGTACAGTAAGTGGAGACAGGACCCAGGGCCAAAGGGCGGTGGCCACGGCAGGGTGCTTGTTCCTGGCGTTAGAATATGGGACGCCCGAACCCGCTGAGCTGGCAGCGTCTCAGGGGAGGGTCTTCCGTACTTCAGTGACCTGGTGAGACTCTTCTGACCGCTTCCCAGGGCGCTACCCCACAGGCTGAGCGTTGTGGAGAGTGTCTCCGTGGTTTCTGTTTGCTTATTATAGGGCCGCTCGGGCTTCGGTCTCATGGCGGAGAGGCCAGGGGGTCCCCTGAAGGACCATGACGGCCCGGAGTGCACGCGACATCGGCTCTAGGGTGGTGCGCCCTGGAACTAGGCAGGCAGGGCGCGCTGCGCAAACTCTGAGCTCTCGGAAGAGTCGACCCGGGCAGAGCAAAGGCGGAGGCGCGGGGCCCGGTGTCTGCAAGCTGCGCTCTAGGACCCCAGCCTGTCTGCCTGGGCCCCTTGCGGTGACTCGGCTACCTCTCTCCCGGCCTGGCTAACGCAGAGACCAGCGTGACCCCGGCGCCCGCAGTGCTCTCTGGCACCGCCCTCGCGCGCCCTGCCTTTCGCCCAGCTCCGTCCCCCTTTTCCTCCCAGGTGACGGAGTCGCACCGACCGACCGTCTAGAGCGACCCCATCCCTGGTGATGTTCGGCTGGAAAGACGCGGCTACCGCCCCGGGAGCCTCGCGGTGCCTGGGGCTATGCCTGGGCTTGCCTGGACTTGTTCAGAGCACGGCTGCGCCCCTCGGTAACTGCACAGACTGGGGGCTTTTGGAGACGTTGCCAGAGTCCGGAAGCCAAGGCCGGGAGTTACAGACGCCCAGGGTCTGCGCACCTGCTCGTCGCCGAACTCAGGTAAAACACTGAGTCTGTGTTTCTGTCTGTGTGAAAGTGTGCGAAGGAGGCAGGAACTAGGCCGAATACTTTAGTGATAATTACAGAAAACTGCTGGGTTGTGCAGCCCTTGGAAGGCGAAGAATTTCCAAGAAGTAACAAAATGTCCTTTGATATCATCATCTCTGGAGAGAAAAGATACCATTGGGGGAGTTTTGCTTGGGCTGATTTTTTTTTTCTTCCTTGATCTGTCTTGGGCACGAGGAAGGCTTTGACACCCCTTGGGCTGCTCAGCCTGGGAGTTGAGATAAATTTGGTGACTCCTAGGACCTCTTTCCCAACTGTTAAGTGGAGCACTGACCCTGTCACACAGAGTTGTCCTGAGAATTTTATTAGGCAGGAGAAAAAAATGCTTGGGTCACTAGAGTTTTGCTCAGTTTGAAGGGGTGTGTGTGTGACAAAACATTACTATGAAGCCCAGGCTAGTGTTGAGCTCAAGGCATCTTCCTGCCTCAGCTTCCTTCGTGGAGAGTAATATTCTAATGTTGGTGCAGGGCGGTTTCAGCCTCCATCCCTAGCCCCCCGCGGTGAGTGTGAGCGCCCCTGCTGGCAGGAGCGCTGTCTAGCCTGACAGTGTCTTACCATCCTTCACTGCCCTCTGCCCCTTCCCAAAGCAGCAGGGCCAAGTCCCAGGCTAGTGTGAAAGGTTTCTCTTCTGGGTTCTTGGTGTCGTTAACAAGAGAATTTAACGGACTCAGAAGGCAGCTGAAGGACAATTTTATTAGAATGTGAGAGAAAAACAACATGGCAGGCAAGCTCTAAGTGTTGCCAGGAGGCGGGAGATGGAAGAGAAGAGAAAGCCATGTCTTTTGCAATGGAGGCAGGCAAGCAGCTGCATGGCAGCAGTGGAGGGCTTCAGAGAGGGCGAGAAAGCCCCGGGTGCCAGAGAAAGCAGGCGTGGGCCTTAGCCAGCATCCAAGAGAAAAGGTGATGGAGAAGGAAGAGATCTGCCTTAGACTCAGAACTCCAAGCAGGCCGGCTCCGAAGTTCCCCAGCTCAGAAGCTTTGTAAGATGGAAGGAAGCTAGCGGCTGCACGGAGGGACAAGTGCATCTTTTCATTAAGGGGATAATTATTTCTCCCATCTCCTTGGCGAGTCTTCTGGAGAATCTGGTTTCCTGGATGTGGGAGCGGGAGGGGCAGACTTCTGGCCAGTTGATTGACAGGTCCCACTGGATTAAATCTTAAAAGAGGAGACAATAGTATGAAATGTTTTGGGGTAGCTTAGGGTGTCAGATCTCCACCCCCAGCCAGCAGAACTTCTGTTTTATTCTTTAGACTAGGAGGAATTAGCTTTCCCTTAATAAGTCCCAGCAAAGAGTCCTCCACTTTCGTATATTGGTATTTTAAATCTTAAGGAGAAATTTGAATGTTTACATTTGTAGCATTACCAAGGAAATAGAGAGGGGTTCATCCTCAGTGGCCTCTAAGCCTCCCCATATCTAGCTACCTAACCATGTAGGTGACGGTAGGTCTAGCAGCACCCATAGCGTGCATGGTCCACATCAGGCAAAACAGGAGCAGGGAGCTATAGAGACCCAAGACCTGTGGCTCCTGACAGTCTGTGCTTGGGCTCAGGAATCTAGATGTGGGGCCTCTTGTAGAAAATGTCACATCCAGGGACAAAGTGGCACAGTGTTAGGCTTTGTGTGACCAGTGCTGCCTCTGCCTGCAGTTCTGAGAGAACTCTGGGACAAATGGTTGCCCCCTGAGCCACGGTGCTATGCCGTGTGGCCAGCATGGCTTTGCTAGGAAAGAGAGGAACGTGTATGCATTTGAATATTAACCTTGAAGGTTCATCTGGGCTGTTTGGGACAGGATCAGCTGGTACCCCACGACCTATTAGCACTCTCCTGAGCAACGCCAGCCTTCAAACCAGTGGGTGCTGCCTTGCTCAGTCAATCTAGCTTTCTTCCAAGTCTCCAGGATCTCTGACTAACAGATTTGGAGGCCAGAGGGCATTTTTGATTCTCACTCTGAACTGGTGGAACATATCACCAACTAACAATGCTAACCTAGACAAGCCCCTGGATTGTCTGCTCATAGCATCCAGGAAGTACCTCTCAGTAATATGGTACCTTGTTGTTATATTGGACTACCCTTGTGACTGGAAATTGGCCTAGAAGGCATAGCAAGATGCCAGGGTTAAAAAAAGCCACTGTGCTTATAGGACACATGACCTCTGACTTCAGGAGATTAGGTAGATGAACAAGAAAATTGTCAGGCAGGACTCATTTACTTCTTCACTGGATGGTTGCTGTGTTCAGGGAGTCACTAAGGATGAAGCTGACAGGAAGGTGGGAGCTTGGTAGGCAGAAAGGCCAGTACATACAGATGCATTTGGTGCATTTGAGATATGTGAAGGAAGCCATGAGGTGGCGGGTGATTTTGTGTGATACCTGGAACAAACATCAGAAGGAAGAGACAGTAGAGATTAAACTCAAGACCCGCTCTTCCCAGAGAGCACAGCTCAGCTCCGCAGGTTCAAGGTTCCTCAGATCTGCAGACCCAATGCACAATGGGAGGGGTCTCTGTGCAGGTACCTATGCCTGCTGCAGCCTCATTTTTCTCCTCCCACAGGGCGCCCCTTACGAGCCTCAGCATTCAAGTCTAGACATGACTTAAGGCTCAAGAACCTGTCACGTCTTCCCATCTCTATCATTAGCTTGCTGAACCTGGAAGTAGAAATTGACCCTCTTGGTTCTGTGGAATTGGGCTCATGAGCTAGCTGTCACAGTACACGCCCATAATCCCAGTACTCAGAAGGCAGAGACAGGCCAAGACTACAGACAAGGGAAACCCTGTCTCGAAAAAATAAAACAAAACAAAAAGAACTAGTAGTCCAGCAGGATGCTCCTGCAGTATGGGCAGCACTTCTGTGGTAAGTTCTTGGCTTGTGTCCATGGTCAGTGCATCCATTAAGACAGAAGGAACATCCTCAGTGATAGAATCCAGGGAGTTTGGGTGTTTTTTGTTTGATTAAAAAAAATTTTTTTGCATTGCATATATTTCTCTCATTCCCTTCCTAAAAGTTATTGCTTTAATTTTTTTTTTAGACCTAGTACTGCAAATATTTCAGTGAAGTAAAATGCCCTGAATTGGTGTTAAAAAAGACAAAGAAAGGTCTCTACAGAGATCTTTTGTGTGTATGTGTATGTGTATTAGGAGTCCAGTGTTAGTTGACTTTTGGGAGCACATTTGTCCCTAGTCCTGGCTTTGTTCTTTTTAAAGTTAGTTGGCTTTGGTTTTATTTCTTGTGGATGTGTGTGTCACGTGTTTGAACATGTGTGCACACATGACTGTGTGAGCTCATAGTGGCCTGAGAAGGTCCTTGGGGGTCTTCTTTTGTCACTCTCCCTTGAACCTGGAGCTAGGCTGTCAGCCAGCAAAACCCAGAAACTCAGAGAACTTCCTGTCTTCATCCCTTCAAGGCTGGGATTGGGAGTGTGGTTGGCCTTTTTATTTTATTACTGTCTGTCTGTCTGCCTCTGTGTGTTTTATGACAGGGTTTCTCTGTGTAGCCCTGACTGTCATAGAAATAGACCAGCCTAGCCTCAAACTCACAGGGATCTGTCTGCTTCTACCTCCCAAATGCTGGGATTAAAGACACATGCCACCCTGGCTTGGTCCTTAATCCTAGTGTTAAGCTACCTTAGATGGTCACCTCATCTTTCAACATTATTAATTAAGATGGACTAGAAATGATATTGAGTAAGACAGCCGCACCCACTACTGTATAAGGGCAGCTGTGTTCACCACCAGTAAGGGAATAAAGCAAGCTAAGGTCGTGAATCATGAGGGCCCAGTGGTCCCCATAGTCCCAGTGAAGGGCTGCAGAAGCTTCTACTCCAACCTCTAGCAAACAAATTCCTTATGTCCCATCCCAGGAGTCAGGGCCCCAAACATGCTGAGGAAGCACTCTGTCACTGAGCTGCACCCATACCCTCTTTGCCTTTTTATAATTTATTTTTATTTTCAGTTTTTATGTGCATGCATGAATGCATATGTAGATACATGTTTGCATGTGTGTGTGTGTGCCTATGCATGTGGAAGACATCCTCAGTGTCTCTTCTATCTTATTCAGTGGGCAGGGTCTCTCAATCAATCTCAGAGCTCGCAGATATATATGGCTACTCTTGTGAGCCAGCTCTCTCTGGGATGAGATTTCCTGTCTGTGCTTTCCAAGCTGGAACTGCAGGTCTCCTGCTGGGCCCACCTGGCATTTATATGGGTTCTGGGGATCCAAACTCTAGCACTAGGCTTGCTCTGTATATGCTCTGACCACCAATATCCTCTAATTTTTATTCTGAGTCAGGGTCTCCCTAAGTGATCCATGCCAGCTTTGTGCTTTCCATACTCTGTCTGGATTACAGACAGGTCCATACTATTTTCCTGGCCAGATGGCTGGTTCTTGAGAACTTGCTGGGGACAGCAGCAGGTTTCAGGATGTGCTGAAAGTACAGTTGGGTCCCTCCTGGTGCTCTCCCTCCTCTGGTGCAAAAGGACCCTGCAGAGTTAGAAGACAGATGCAGTGGCCTTTCAAGGCTCAGGTGTGGTCTGTGCTTGGTCCTGTCTCTCTTGTTTTTAGGTGTAAGCCCCAGATATTCTGTGGGGCCAGTAGCTGTACAGGAGCCCCCACTTTGGCATCTGCTGAAGACTTTGCTGGGTCCTCAAAAAACATTTAGAGGCTGGGGACATAATCCAATAATAGGTAGAATACTCACCTGGCAAGCACAAAGCCTTGGGTTCAGTTGATCCCTACCACCAAATAAATTGGCACGTACCTATAACCCCACAACTCAGAAGGTGGAGGCAGAAGGGTCAGGACTTCAAGGTCATTTTAAAATTTCCTTTAATTATTTTTATTATCATAATCATCATCATCATCATTATTCTGAGACAAGGTCTCACTCTGTAGCCCTGTCTAGCCTAGAACTCTCTATGTAGATAAGGCTGGTCTCAACTCACAGAGACACACCCACCTCAGCCTCCCCAGTGCTCACGAAAGCTGCCATGCCCATTATTCAAGGTCATTTTTTTAAAGATTTATTTATTATTTATACAGCACACCAGAAAAGGACACCAGATCTCACTATAGATGGTCTTGAGCCCTGTTGCTCAGAATTGAACTCAGGACCTTTGGAAGAACAGCCAGTGTTCTTAACCTCTGAGCTATCTCTCTAGCCCTCAAGGTCATTCTTGAGTGTGTAACAAATTCCAGGCCATCCAGAGCTAGAGACTCTGTCCAAATGAGTTGTAGCTCAGGGATAGAGCGCTTACCTGGCATGACCAAGGCCAGTTCAACCCCTGGGACTATAGAAGACCCCAGTGCAGCAACATTTTTATCCCTTTGAAGCTACTCATAAGCTACAAGAACAGCCCACACTGAATTGGGGTAGGGGTAGGGGCAAGCTTCCCTGACACCATCATTCTCTCTTTCCCTCTCTCACTCACACACTCTCTGTCTTTCTCTGAAGAAGCACACTTCTCAGACTCTTCCAGTAATGCACGCTTGGACAGCGTACTTGCACTGCTAATTATTTTCACTTAGTGAATTGTTTTCACGGAAGCCTGATGATCATACAAAATCTATGAAACTATGTAAAAGCACCTAGTCTGGGCAAGAGAGAGTCCCTATTGTGCCCCTCATTTTCTGAGTGATCCCGGGCCAGGGCCCAGCGTCTCTCAGCTGTGTGAACCATTGCTTTCTGCTCTCCCTCTCAGAGCTGCTAGTAGGTTCGAATGAGAAGGGTTTCTCATTACTAAAACCCCGTCCACCCACATCCAAGGCTCTGTGCTCCAGGTTCACAAAAGGCACAACATTGTTTGTGTGCCCTCGGAGCTTTAGAGCGTGGTCAGGTTGATGGAAGGTGAGGTAACGTGTTTATTGAGCTGCCCGGCACAGTCATTGTCAAGTATGGCAGGTATTACCTTATTTAATGGGGGCAGCGATGCTCTGGAGGCCCTGATGTGTCCCTTTTTTGAGTGTATGAGGACACCGAGATGTCTGATCTGGAATAAGTGTGGTCATAGTAGAGCTGGCTTGGCTTCGTGCCATGTGATTCAGTGTGGCTCAGTGAAAGAACCGAAATGGGTGTGAAGGTACCGAGGACCTCAGGCCACAAGATTGGTGGGGGCCATCATCACCGTCATCGTTGTCGTCATGATGGGCGGTTAGTTTCCCGTTGCTGTGTATCAGACCACCACAAATTTAGTGGCTTTAAAAATACATTTCCGCCATCTCTCCACAGGGTCAGGAGTTAGCACAGCTTCCCTGGGTCCCGTTCAGGGCTGTCTTCGAGGTCTTATCTACTTGGAGGTCTTATCTAGTGACTTGCCTGGGTACAGCTGTTCAAGGTCACTCAGCTGCTTGGCAAATTCATATGTTCAGCTTCCACTGTTGACAGGTCCTGAAGGCCTCTGACCCCATGTGGCCCTTCCCTGCCTCTCAAAACTCAGCAGCTCATTTCTTTAAAGTGAGCAGGGAGAAGGTCTTCAGTGCCCATCTTCCAGCAAGAGAGGGAGTTGTTTGCTGGTTTTGAGATAGGGACTTGCTAAGCTCAGATTCAACCCCACTGGATGAGACTCCTGAGTGTTGAAATCACCGACATCTTCCACCACGCCCAGCAAGAGGCTGTCCTGGCTTTGTCTTGGCAGTGCTGGGGGCCAAACCCAAAGCCTTGCACATGCCAGGCAAGCACTCTACCACAGAGCTGTCTTTCCAGCCCCAGAGAGAGTCATATATGCTGTGGCAATATGGCTGCCTTGTGTGCCGTGTTCTGTGGGTTAGAGGGAAATCACATCTAGTATATTATGATGTGTGTGTGTCAGTATTGTGCTGGGGGCTCACACAGAATGGCCACGTCCCTACGGCATCCAGGGCAAAATCGGCGAGGAAGATGGAGTACCCCTGCCAAATGTCATGGGTGGTTTTACTCCTGGTAAAACCCTGGAGTATACTTCAGGAGCCAACAGGCAAAGGGAACAGTATTTGGGAATGGTGACACGGTGGCAACCCTGAGGTCCCTGTAGTGCTTCTGGCAGGGACAGCATGAAGTGGCCGCTGTTATTGAAGTGTCCCTTTGTCTCAAAGCAGATGAAATGGTTTGGGTGACAGCCTATAATCTGAGCAATTGGGTGGTCTAGGCAGGAGAATTGCTGCAAGTTCAAGGCCAGCCTAGACTGCATAATGACTTCAGGCTGGCTTGGACTGCAGAATATAAAGACTGTCTCCAAAAAGGAGGTGAGGGGTAAAGCTGGGGCTGTTGCTAAGTTTGTAGAGTGCTTGCCTAAGTGTGCGCAGGTTTGATCTCCAACCCCACATAAGCCAGGCATGGTGGCACACACGTGTAATCCCAGGATGAAGAGAGGGAAATGGGAGGCCAGCCTGGACTATGTGAAACTCTATATCCAAAAGCCAAACAAAAACAAAACAAAAAAAGTCTAGCAGGCTAAACACAAAATTCCCTCTCCCCCCTGAGCCAGACTGAGCCTGAGTCAGTGGACTATGGCATGGCGAACAGCCTGAAGGCCTGGCCTTGGGCCACAGAACTTTTCACACATGCCCACGTGTGTTCTGAAGTATCTTCATTGCTTCTGTTGATCTCGCCTTCTCACTTGTATCCTTCCTGGGTCTCAGAAGTGAAGGTGATTCCAGCAGACCTCTCCTTCCCTCCCGTGTGGCCGCCTGAGCCACTGAGGGTCAGCACTTCTGTCCCTAGTTGGGTTGGCACTGAGTCTGGAGTTCACCTACAGGGTCAGGAGAAGAGGTGGGACCAGCTGAAAACAAGGCTTGCTTTCACTCCTCGGGGGATGTTTAGTGTGAATTGTGCTATTCACTTACTCTTGCATTTCAGCTAACTGCAGAGTTAGGAAGAGCGGTGTGTGTTTGTCTAAGCAGAGTACTGACTAACAGAACCCCACGTGGGGGGAGACAGTGTGCTGAGGAGACAGGAGCAGGGGTTTGGGCTGGCCAGAGACTCTTACCCTGCCTCACACCCCCTCTGCACCACTGCGGTTGTTGAATGAGCTTGTTCTTGGCTTCAGGGGTGTGCTCAGACAAATAACCTCAAACCCGACGGATTGAAGCAAAAGCAGCGTATTCTCTAGCAGTTCTGAAATGCGGCAGTGTCCACCCCTCTGTAGTCTCCGGGGAAGGAGCTTGCCTCAGCTTCTGAAGACTGCCTGGGTGTGTAGATGCATCCTTCCAACCTTTGCTGTGTGTCTGCCTTATATCTGTCTCAGTCTGCCTGCCCACAAGGACGCTTGTGACTGGATAGGCTCCCACTGGTCCAAGAGAGCCATCCCAAGAGCCTAGTTTTACGACCTTAAAGATTCACCAATGCAGGCTCCAGGGTCTTTGGGGACAATTCTTTCCATTGGTGGTGAGGAGTTGTTTATTTTTTATTTTATGTGTATGGGTGTTTTACCTGTATGTGTGTCTGAGTGCCATGTGCATGCAGTTCCTATGGGAGCTGGAAGAGGGTGTCAGATATCCTGGGACTAGAGTAACCAATGGTTGGGAGCCACCATGTGGGTGCTGGGAATCAAATCCAGGTCCTCGGCTCCTTCAGCCAGAAGGCTTAACTGTACTCCAGCTCTCTGTCCTCCTATACTGCATGATTTGAATGTGACACTTTTATGCCCACACATTGTTCTTGATTTACCATTCATGTTAGGAGTCATAAAAGCCCTTCATAATGACAGAGCACACACAGAGCTGTCCCCCGGATCCCCCAGTTCTGACCCTGCCTCTGAGTGCCTGGACAGATGGACAACTATGAGAATATGAATGTATTTACCCATACTGGTTATGGACAGCTGAGCAGAGGAGGGGGTTCTGAACTTGGGCCTTCCTGAAGCAGCAGAATCACTGGAAAGTGTGAGGCCTGAAATCGGGGTGAGAGCATACATAGAGACAGATGTTGGGTTTGGAACATGGCAGCAAGTGTGACAATTATCAACAAGGGTTGGGCAGGGAGGCCATCTTGCTGTGTTGTCAGAGCAGAGTGGGTGGTGAGGAGGCCCCGGGCCTCCTGGGCCGAGCACAGGATGGGGTGCTGCTCTTCTTGTCACCAACTTTGGAGGCGAGCAGGGGTTCCAGGTGGACCACACAAGCCTCCCTGTGCAGTCAGCATTTACGCTAAGAAGTGGCTCATTTCACTCCTGAGCCCCAAATCCTGCTTTCCTGGGGGGATCACAGCCTCTCTAATTTGCCTGCACCCCAAAAGGGAAATTGAGGGCCTGATGCCAGGGCTTGGTGGAGAGCTGGGGTTTCCCCACTCAGCCATCCTGCTAGATGTCTTGATTTGAGGGGACAGGCAGTGGTGGCTTGCAGCAGATGTGGGAGGCTGTGGCAAGCTCCCCGCTCCCAGGGTCCTCCTGCGGAGAGCGTATGCTCCTGTAGTTAGCGCCTGAGCTTGGCTAGAGATGAGAGATTGCTCTCTTCTAGGTGCTGTCTTTCCTCCCTTCAGCCCTCTGGGCCTCTCAAAGTCCCACTTAGGGGCAGTTTTCTGCGATCCGATGACCAGGATCAACAATGTCTATTTTCAGCTAAAACAGCTGTGGGGAGTTTCCTAGGCAAGTGAAGCTCTATTTCCCAGGATGGCGGGAGCAGCTACCTGACGGCCTACCCTTGTTATCTTATTTTATTTTTAATGTGTGGGTTGGGGGTGAGGTGTTTTGCCTGCATGAATGTCTATATACCCACCTGCATGCAGTGTTCATGGAGGCCAGAAAAGGACATTGGATCCACTGGAACTAGTGTTACAGACAGTTGTAAGTCACCAGGTGGGTGCTGGGAATCAAACCCAGGTCGTCTGGAAGAGCATCCAGTGTGTCTAACCCCTGAGCCATCTCTCCAGCCACCCCCATCCCACCTTCTGATGTCTTGTTAAAATTATAAAATAAATAGTAGTATAATAAAATAATAAATTTTATAATAAAATAACCATTAATAAAAATAATTATAAATAGAAAATCAGCTGAGGCTGGAGGTGGAGCTTAGTTGGTAGATCCAACTAAGCTACACCTCCTAGCTTGCCTAGCATGCACAGACCCCAGGTTTGATTCCCAGTACTGTGTAAAATGGGGCATGGTGGTGCACACTTGTAATCCTAGCAGGTGGAGCCAGGAGGATGAGAGAAGTTCAAGGACTTTTTTTGGCTACACAGAATTAGAGTTCAAGACCAGCCTGAGCTTCATGAGGCAGCAAAGCAAAACAAAAACTAAGTAACTCAGTTGTAAACGAAGGTTGCAGGCTGGGCCTGTTTCTGCTCTTGAGCCCCAAGTGTCCAAGACCACTGTCTATCCTGGGTGTCTGTCCTTCCTACCCGTAGGCCTGCTTTCTGTGTATCTTTGCTGAGCCTTTGGCAGCCCTCCAGGGAGCACGATATGCGTCTTGGGTTTTTAAGCCTCGACCTCAGTAGGACTTTTGTATCCCAGCTGAGAGCAAGGTCCCCATTGCAGGGCCCTACCACAGACACTTGGGAAGTCTGTCTATTCCAGGTGCCCAAGACAGACAGACTGCCATTGTCTCTGCCCAGTTCTGTGCTTTGAGATTTCTCTAGGCCAGTGTGATTGTCAGCACTGGCATCTCCTGCTGTCCCTGCAGGTCCTGGAAGTCCTCAACTCCGTTTTCTTCCATGCACTGTAACTGCTGTGAGAGCAGGCACAGCTTCCTACCCTTGACAGGGCAGCCACTACGGGTCAGAAGCGCAGAAGGATCGATGCTGTGAGGTGAAAAGAGCCAGCCTCTTCGCTAAGACAAAGTTTGAGTTCTCCTTGTCATCTGGGAAGCACCTGTCAGCTGTGAGGTCACTAGGGTAACGGTGCTGAGAGCCATGGGATCCTTGGGGTTGGGTGGCAGGAGGTAACTTGGCCTGGCAGATCACCCCAGATTGGTGTCTATTCCCTTCCAGAGACACTGAGCCCACAGGCCCAGCCTTGCTACAGGGAAGAGCTCTTAACACCCAGGACCTGCTGAGCTGAGGGTCACATGGGTGGCTATAGGTGAATTCTGCAGAAGGAAAGGGGCTTTCAGGGGACCAGGGCAGTTTCTCTGCTTCAGGGGTGTTGGCATTTAGCTCTTACACCTTGTTTGGGGGGAACTATCCTGTGGGCTTGGATGCTGAACATCTCCAGCCCCGCCCAGTGCAGCAATCCCAGATGCCCTCAGACATTACCAAAGCCCCTTGGGAGGCAAACTGTGCTCTGCTGCTCAGCTCTGGGTCGTGGCTTCAGCAATGGCCTTTCTGGGACCACTGCCCAGTGCCCAAGTGGCCACTTACTTGGTGCAGCTTCCTCTGTTCCTTCCCAAGAAGCTGACCTCATTGGCTTGGTAGGTGCTTCATTGACTCAGCAGCTGTGACCACAAGCAGCCTTCCTACTTGGGGGATCCCAGATGACTTATAACGGACTCGGTATGTAAATACAGAATTCTTTCTTTTTTTTCTTTCTAAATTGAAGCTAGTAAACATACCCCCAACACATGCACACACACATTTCTTTAGCTAAGCCTGGTAAACGTTTCCTTAGCCCATTCAAGGGCATGCTGCCCCCCACCTTTGCCTTGAGGTTTTCTGAGCCAACAAGCATTTTGCTCTCACTGGTTTGGGCTCTGGCCCCAGGGGCTGGTAGATGATGTAAGAGCCAGGGAAGTCTGAAGTTGATCATGATTGTGGGTTTTTTTCAGGGCTTTGATCTAGGGTCTGGTGTGGGAGGAAGGGCAGAGTTCTGACTATGAGAAGAGAGGGGTCAGGATCCTATGTGGATGACAGGAACCTGCCCAGTGTACTGACAGTGCCAGTGGGGGGCACTGGCTCCTTGAACGAGGCCAGGTGTGTCTGTCAGTTCCTCTTGAGGTGGAGAGCGAAGGTTGAGGCTTCATAAAGTGTTCCTTGGAGACAGGCACAACCCAGGTGAGGTCTGAGACTTGCTGGGCCACGCCCAGCAGCAGGCAGCTGCCTCCTGTGGCCGGGGCTGTGTGAATTCCACCACGCAGCTTGTCTCTGCCCCTTTGCCACCTTAGGAAAAATGGGGTCTGCTTTTCTGGTTTGAGTCTTAGAGTTTGGAGCCCATCCTGTATCTGTTGGAAAACCCTCCTTGTGTCTTCCGTTTCCCCATTGGGCTCTTGCTGTTTCTCTTCTGCTGTGACTCTTGAAGACTCCTCTTCTTTGGACAGCTCAGAAGCACATGGTCAGAACCCGAGTCAGATGTCCAGCTGGCTCTATTGCAGACATTGTGTCTGTGACCTTCCACCCAGACAGGGCTATGTGCTCACGCTCCCGTTGACTTAGACTGGCCAGGCACACGGGCCAGAGGGCAAAAGGGAAGGGAATCGAAATCTGCCTGCTCAGGAAAGTTGATCCTGGGTAACAAGGAAATTGCCAGTGATGCCACCAGGCCCAGTGCCCCTGACCCTAGCTATGCCCATTGGCACCCTGGTGAATCTATCAAACCAAGCCACCCCCCCGCAACAAACCAGCAGAGCTCAACAGCCCAGGGATTCATTTTTGAAGTCTAGGAGCAAGAGGCATAGGTGGGCCCTGTGTGCTCAGGGCAGAGTTTAGGGGAGGGACCTGGTACAGCTGGCGACAGCCTCTGTGCTCCCGGAGCAGCTGCCCTGCCCTTTCGATGACCATGGGCAGCTCCAAGGCCTGTGGACTCCTCTGTCTGGGGCTGAAGGAGCCAGACCACGGATGGACAGTGAAACTGCTTTTTCCACATACCTGCCCACAGAGAGAGAGCAGCCCTGAGATTTGGCCCTGACCATGACCAAGCACAGCTCCAAGCTCCACCCCGCCTCACCCCCATGACCGACTGGATGGGCAGGCGTGGAGACCTGGGATTTTCCTCCCTCTCCCTCCTCTCTTTCCCATTGTCCTGTCCATAGCTTCTGGGTTAGCATCCGCATGTGGAAGGCATCGCTCCAGTACCTGCTTCCCTGGGCACAGGAGCAGTGGGGGAAGGGGCAAGGGACAGGTGAGTGCATACCTCTGGAGGGGCCCAGGTAGCTGCTGGCAGCTAGCCCAGCTCCTAGCAGCTGTGCCACGCCTGAGGGGCCAGTGAGCTGAGCAGGTCAGACAGGTGGAGCCAGCCGGCCCGGCTGCCATCCCTAGCCACATGGGGCCTCTTCTGGCATACTGAACAGGGAGCCACCCTTTCCTTTCTTCCACCGACTTAGTCCCTGGGCACTGCTAGGGACCATTTCCAAGGTCTGAAAAGGACATCAGGCGTGGGGGATGGATCAAGAATTTGCTTGGAGAGACAGTGGTTGAGTTCAAATGTGGAAACATGATCTTGGCCTTGGAGAAACACTCCTGGTTTTCAGGCCCTTGTTTCTGAGACACAGATCTCACAAGGAACCCAAATGCTTAGTGACAGATTAATGAGACAGGTCCAGAAACCTTAGGAAGATTTGTCCCTGGAAGAGAACTTGTAGAAGCTTTATTGGGTAATGTGGGCTTCTCCTTCCTTAGGGTGGGTGTGGGTGATGGCTGCGTCTGCTCAGCACCAGCACCTGGATTTATTGGGGTGACCTTTTTTAGTTCCTGTGGAGGGAAGGGCTAGACTTCCTCAAATATAACCGTAACCTACAGACACTTATGGGGGTTGGGAGAGTGGATTCTCCAGGGTGTGGTGTCTCCTCTGCTCACTGATGGTGGAATCTCAGCCGGTCTCTATTTCTCCAGACAGTCTCTGGCGACCTCAGGCCTGAGGAGGGAGGGCGGCAGCAGGGTGGGTAGTTTCGGCAGAGGACCAGCTCATGGTGCCTCCCCTGAGAACAGCCGGCTCCTCTCCGTGGGTCACGCCCTCTTCGCCACTTTCGTGGAGTGTCTCTCCCCACAGGCCAAGTTGTGAGGGAGAATAGCCTCTTGGTGGTGTGCAACACTGGGAGACAGTGTTGGGTTTGTTGTTGCTGTTTGGTGAGTTTTGGTTGTTGTTGCTTGTTTCTTTGAGGACAGAGTCCTACTTTATAGCTCAGACTGGTTCGGAGCTCACTTTGTAGCCTAGGCTAGTCTTGAACCTGTGACAGCCTTCCTGCCTCAGTCTCCCAGGAGCTGGAGTTTCAGGTGTGCACAGCTATGTCAGCTAGAGCAGACACGAACAAAAACATGCCTTTCAAAGTTCTGCTGCAGACAGGGACAGCAGCAAGAAAAGCTTTGCTGAGTAAGTGGTCTGTCTCGTTTGGTTTGAGTTTTTTGAGATTGGTTTCACAGTTGATCCTCCTGCCTTTTAGCCTCCAAAGTAGATGCACGGTAAGTAGGCAGGTAGACACTGTTGTGCCTGACGTAAGCTAATCTCTCTCTCTCTTTCTGTCCCTTCCTCCTCTCCCATCCCATCCCACTAAACCTAAAGCCTCAGGCTTGCTAGCTCAAACACTGAGCTACACTCTCAGGCCAACACATTGATTTCATAAAGCAGGAAGTCCAGGAGTAGGGCGGCTTTGTGACGACTCTTTGAGACATTTCCAAGTTCTGACTTTCATCTCCTGCTGGACCCTCCTCACCCAGGTTTGGTTCTGTCTTCTCTCTCTCTCTCTCTCTCTCGATTGCTGGGAACCTTTCCCAAGAGTCCAAAGGTTTTTCTGTACGTCTCATTGGTTAGAATTATATTTCATGCCCAGCTCCTAGCCTGACAGTGTGGAGGGAAGGTATCACCAACAGTTTTGTGACTAGTGTGAGCGCAGGTACCAAGGAGGCCAGGAGAGGTTGTCTGGATCTGCCAGAGGTTCAGTTACAGGTGGTTGTAAACCACCTGCTGTCAGAGCTGGGAACCAAACTTGGGTCCTTAACCACTGAGCCTTTGAGTTTTTGTTTTTCTTTTTTCTTTTTTTTTTTTTTTTAGGTTAGCATACAAGGTGATGCTTCCTCACTGAGTCTTCTTCATACCTGTGTGTCATTCTACTTTGTTCTCTCCCCATCCCCCGCTCCCAGCCCCTCCATCTTTGTTTCTCTTCTGCTTTCTTACATCATGTACACCATGACTACCTCTGTTTCTGCCTTAAGATGTCTTCCTCTCCTCTTATGATCCCCTTTCTAGCTTCGTGGACCCCACCCCCACCCACCCACATACAGACATGTATTTTAAGCATTGGTTCTACATGTAAGAAACATGCAGTGTTTGTCTGAGTCTGGCTGATATGGCTTAACATAATGCATCCATTTCCCTGACATTGTCACAGCTGTATTTTTCTTGACAGCTGCATAAAATTCCATCCTGTAAAGCCAAGTATGGTGGTATGAGCCTTTAATCCTGGCACTTGGGAGGCAGGCAGAAGGATCTCTGTGAGTTCGAGGACAGCCTGGTCTACATAGAGTGCCGGGACACCCAGGGTTATGTAGTGAGACCCTGTATCCATTATGTAGACACTCCACATTTTCTTTATCTGTTTATTCCTCTGTCCACATACAGTTATGCTGCTTTCACTGTCTGGCTCTGATGACTAGGGCAGCAGTGACCACAGATGTGCAAGCGTCTCTATGATAGGGTAGAAAGTCCTCTGGGTAATACCCTTAGGGTATGTATCTGGGTCATATGGTACCTCTATTTTTAGTTTTTGAGGAACCTCTATACTAATTTCCATAGTGTCAGCTCCCTTTTCATATGATACCCTTAATGCAAAGGCAGTTCAAACAGCATGTTCTATTCTTAATCCTTCACTGCCCAGAGATACAGCCCGCTTCTTCCAGTAAGTGCTTTTTCTCTCTTCCTCTCCCTTCTCCTCCTCCCTCTTCTCCTTTGCTTCTGCTTTTCCTTTGATAAACCATCCACTGTTGGCTGTTTAATAACCCATCTTTAGGACCCAGTAAAGGCTGAGGCTAGAGAGCTGGCTCAGTGGTTAAGAGTATTTGCTGCTCTTGCAGAGAACCTGGGTTTGGTTCCCAGCACTCTATGGCAGCTCTCAACCATCTATAAGTCCAGTTCCAAGTCCTCTTCTAGCCTCCAGAGAACTGCATGCACAGACAAAACACTCACTACACAAAATGCTTTGAAAAGACCCAATAAAGGAAAAACATGAAATCTTAAATGAGAGATGTTGGAGGAATGTCTTGTGCTCTGTGTTTTCAGATGCTGATTTCAGTGCCCTGATATCTGGTTACTGCCCTGCCTTGGGCATTGTTGTTAATGTTGAACCATCTCCTGTACCCATGTGATAAGAAGGAATGGTCTGCAGTTATCCCTGATTGGTTAATAAAGATGCTGAGGCCTGTGACTGGACAGAAGAGAAGTAGGCGGGGCTTAGGTTCCCTGGTTTAGGATCTTGGAAAGGAAGGAGGAAAGGAGTCACCATGGGAGGATGGATGATGAGCACATGGTCATGAAGACAGACTGATGGAACAGAAGCAGACAGAATGACTTATTGACAGGTGACTGGTATGTGTAGCTTAGAGGGTTGGTATCTGCCCAGCTCCTGTATTTTAAGCTTATAAAATAAATCATAGTCTTTCTGTGTCAATTCTTTTGGGAGATAACCCAAAAGATAAGGACAAACTGTTGCTTTATTATTTATATGTTACACTAAGGAGGTTGTCCGTTGAATGTCCAGCTCCACTAGAGCAGAGGCCACAGGTTGCTGGCCAGCAGCCCCAGGAAGTCATCTGCCATTTACCAGGGCCTGCCTTAGGAACCAGTAGATGACAGACATTGACTACCTTGCTCATTTCTCCTGGAAAGCAAAGGCAGCCCCTGGAGTGCCTGGGCTGGGCAGCAGGGATTGGCAGTGTCTCCTCATTCCAAGAAGCAAACCTGAGAGTCTTTCGTTGTTTCTGTATGGGTCTCCTGGCTTGCCTGGAGCTCCCTATGTACTCCAAGGTGGCCTTAAGCTTGCCCTGCTCTTCCTGCCTCTCCCTTCTGAGTGCTGGCATTATAGGTAGGCACTGTCACACCTTGATCTTACGCTGATTTTTTTTGCATTTTAAAATTTATTTATATTTTTATTTATTGTTTAGATTTTTTTTCCTGCAGCATGTGTGTCTGTGCACCACGTGCAAACCTGGTACCTGTGGAGGTCAGAAGAGGGTAACAGATCCCCCTGGAACAGGAGTTAAAGATGTTTTTGAGCCACCATGTGGGTATTGGACTCAGGTCTGCCCGGTTCCTTCGCCCTCAGCCACGATCATCTTTCCACTTACCAGCCTTTCCAATGACATCTGTGCAAGGGCAGAGCAACCAATGTCTTTGAGCTCTGTGGTGGTAAAGCCCAAGAGAATATGGGAAGTGCCGCCAGAGCCACGAGATCGTCCTCAGCGCTGTCCTCCCTCCAAGTTGGATGCTTCAAGCTCTTGTCCTTGTGCTTCCCAGAGCTAGGGAAAGAACACTGCTTCCTAGAGACAATTAGAGAGGGCCACAGGCCAGCCTCAGTGGGTCTCTCACGAACGTGGCTTTTCTTGAGGCCACCTCTGTGACCCCTCCTCAGCCAGGCCTCATCAGAGGACATTGATGTGGCCTTTGGCTTCCCCCCACTCAGGGGAGGGCTCATGGATTTTTGCTTTCTCACACAGATTGTGCCGATGGGGCTGTCTTGGTGAGTCGGGTGACTGCCACAAGGCTCCTTCCACAAAGTTTTTGTTTTGCTTTGTCTTTCTTTTTTAAGGCAGTCTGATGTAAGGCAGGAGGTTCTCCTCCTGCCTCTGCCTCCCGAGCACTAGGATGACAAGTATTCAGACAGTATGCTAGGCTCTTTTTAAAACGTTTTTCATTCATTCATTCATTCATTCATTTTATGTGTGTGGAGGCATGCGTGTAGAGATCAGAGGAAACTTCTGGGAATTTTTTTCTTTCTATTCATCATATGGATTCCAGGGAACAAATTTGGGTTGCCAGGCTTGGTGAGGATGCCCTTACTTCAGCAGCTTAGCTGCTGAGATGCTGCCCCCTAACCCCATTTTCCCTGAGACAGTCCTGGTGTATAAGCTAGGATGGCCTCAGGCTCCAGCTTCTCTTGCCTCGTGGGACATGATCATGTACGGAGCTCTGCTCTGTGTCTGGCATTAGGTTAAGAGCTGTTGTGGGGATGAAGTGGAGATGGAAATGACGCCACGTCCTCTGAGCCTGAGCCTTTCTGTTTGGGTGGCAGCACAGGGTCAACACCAGCGACAGTCTGGGACAAGTCAGGGGACAGTGAGAGGACAGAGCCACAGGCAGGGTAGCCAAGCATGCTGGGCCCCAGCTCCAGAGGCCCTCTCTCACAGTCTCCTCCCACCTCCGCGTGCTGTTTATTTAAGCCCCCTCAGGCTTCTTAGTGCTGCCTACTTATGCATGGGTGCAGCTCTGTTCACTGAAGGGAATCCCCAGGGCCTGCAGAACCTGATACCCCTCCCCAGCAGCCACCGGTTGCCCCTGTCCATGCTGGGCTTTCGGCTGCCTTGACCTAGTGCGGGTCTTGTGAATGCAGTGACAGCCACCAAGTTCATGTGTGCAGTGGCCCCGGTCATGCGTGGCGAACACTGTTTCTCTGCAGACAATCACTACCTCCAACTCTTACAGTCTTCTTGCTCCGCCCCCTTCTGAGATGAGCCCTGAGCCCAGAGGAATGTGATCACTGCCACATCTAGCACTGGACACCCCCACGGTCTGTATCTGTCCATGGTCAAGTTGTAGGTCTCTGTTAACTACCATCCATCACAAAAAGCAGCTTCTCTGATGGGCTTGAGAGATGTACTAATCTGAATCTTTTTTGTGTGTGTTTGTTTTACAGGGCTGGGAATGAAACCCAAGGCCTGGCACCTGCCAAGCAAGGGTTCTATCAACTGAACTACTGGCCTGGCCCAGCCCAGCCCGGCTGCTGCATGTTAATGCAGACTACAGGTAATGGTCAGTTTTCTGTGTAACAGCAGGCAGGAGTCCACAGCCATCCAAACACTGGCCTAGGTGTTGGTGTGGAGGGCTACAGCCTCCTGAGTCAAGGGTACCCTCTACCCTCCAAGAGGTGGGCTTCAGCCAACCATTTGAAGGACTATATGAGGTGTCACGGAAGAAGAGACACTTCCTTTGAGCCCAGTCTCAGCTCTTCAGGCCTGACCAGCCCCACTGGTTATTTGGGTCTGGTTGAGGGAAGGTTGTTGTTTGACATCACTTTATTGGGATTGGGGGTGCATGTGCAGGGCCTAGCATGTGTGTGTGGAGGTCAGAGGACAACTTGCAGGAATCCGTTCTCTCCTCCCGCAGTGTGGTTCCTGGGATCTAACGCAGGCTGCCTTGCTTGACAGGAAGTACCTTTACCCGCTGCCCATCTCACTAGCCGTTTTTATTTTTAAAGGTTTGTTTTGTTGTTTTCGTTGTTGTTATTTGGTTTTGTTTTGTTTGAGACAGGGTTTCTCTGTGTAGCCTTGGCTGTCCTGGACTTGCTTTGTAGACCAGGCTGGCCTCGAACTCACAGAGATCCGCCTGCCTCTGCCTCTGCCTCCCTGAGTGCTGGGATTACAGGTGCGAGCCACCGTGACTGGCTATTTTTAATGTGTAAGTGTTTTGCCTGATGTGTTACACTGTGTGTGTGCCTGGTTCCTCCAGAGGTCAGAAGAGGACATCACACTCCCATAACTTGTTACAGGTGGTTGTGAGCTGCCATGTGGCTGCTCAGAACTGAACCTGGGTCCTCTGGAAGAGCAGCCAGTGCCCTTACCCACTGAGCCATCTTTTCAGCCTCTTGGATTTTTTTGTTTTTGTTTTTGTTGTTGTTGCTGTTGTTGTTTTTCAGTCTTACTGTATTGCCCACACTGGTCTTGAATTCCTGAACTCAAAGGAACCTCCTGACTCAGCCTCCTAGTGGAAGCCGGGAGGTACTCCTGAAGCTCTCCTGGTGGTGCTTGCCCTCCAACTGAAGTCTGACTGTCCTCTGTGGGTGCTGAGTCGGGGAGGCACCGATGCACCCTGCTGCTTCCCTCCTGTGCCGGCGTGCTGGCATCAGAGGGCTGGAGAAGTCTGTAGTGCCTCGGCCGTGTCTTCTCCACACCTCAGCTTCCTCCCGCACCCTCTCCATCCTCCAGCAGCTCTGGGCCGTTCGCAGAGCCTCCGCCAGGGCCGGCCGGCTGTGAGTGCTTCTTTGGCAGTGTCTTAGCTGGTTGTTGTGAGTAATAGCGAAGGAAGCAATCAGCAAGTATACTGCCCTAGAAGTGCTGCACGTTGTTGGGCCGAGAGGGAAGAGAAAGGAGAGAGATGCACAGACCTTCGAGAGCGGCCGGGACTTTGGAGGCTTTTCCACCATGCTGGTCGGTAAGGGATGCTGGTGGGTAAGAGACGCTTGCGGAGGCCAGCATCAGCATCCCGGGAGGAGCATGTTTGGCGGTGTTGGGATGAGGAGGCGGTGCACAGGGACTGGGGTGTGAGCCACTTCTGGCTGAGGGAAGCTTGCATGTAGGGGCAATAATTACAGCATTTGTGGAGAGCGCGTGTTGTGTTTATCCTCCTAGCCAAGCAGCTGCCATCTTGGGGCATTCAGCTGCACCCCCTTGCAAAAGGGTTATCCCAGCTGGGCTTGTTGACTGTTTACACTTCCTCTCGGAGGGCTGAGGAGGGTCACAAGACCCTCACCTGCTGCTCCCTTCCACCTGCTCTATGCAGCTTTAAGGGCAGGTGGCCTCGGGGAGGGGCTGGGGAGACCAGGGGAGACGGCTCACAGCTGCCATTTGTGCAGCTGCACGGGAAGTCCTCATCCCTGCTGGGGAAAGGCTTTGTACATGTCGCCTATGAAAGAGGCACACCCACACCCTGTAAATAACTCCTCATCTATGTGCCCAATAAACTCATTGGTTTCCTGGAGTCAATGTTGGCACAGACATGCCTAAGTTTGTCTGGGTGGTCTTAGGAGGAGGCCTGGATGTTGCGTCCATCTTCTCCTGGGAAGGAACGGTAAAATAGCTGGGAAGCCCCGTGCTGAGTGCCCTCAGCACGTGCCATCAAGAGTCTGCTGTGCTCTGCATTGTACAGACAGACACACGGCCCCAAACACAAAGATAGCCAAACACACAGGTCACAGCGAGGGACTGAGTGCAGGAGTCTTGGGCTGCTGTCCCTGGAGATGGCCCACGCTCAGATCTGTCTTGCTGAGTGAACCCATGTTGTCTGCTCTCATGATTCGTATTTCAGATGCATCTCAGAAAACCTGGATGAGGCCTGTGGCTTAGGCCTGCAGTCCTAGCATTCAAGAGGATGACTAGTTCAGTCGTCTGAGCTACAGTGTCAAACCCTCAAGAGGGGTGAGGGAGAAGTACCTCATGAAAGTTTTCCTTTTTAGCCAAAGCCAGACTCAGGATGCTTTGAGGACCCTGGGGGTAACCTCTGCCATTTGGGGTCTAATCTTAGACTGAAGATAGACACCTTTCTTCTTTCTCCAGTGTTTTTCAGTTATTATTTCTTTGCATGGTGTGTGTGTTGGCTCATGTGTGGAGGTCAGAGGACAGCTGTATGAAGTTTTCTCCTTTCACCTTTATGTGGATTCCAGACCAGGTCGGCAGTCCGGTCACACTTGTGTGGCAAGCTCTTTTACCCACTGAACCATCTCGGTGGCTCTCTGAGCCAGGTTCTCAATGTGTAGCCCTGGGTAGCTTGCAGCTTGTCACAAGGACAGACTTGAAGCAATCCTCCTGTCTCAGCCTCCAAAGTGCGGGGATTACGGGCATCTATCATCAGACCCGGCCCCGGCCCCTGAATCCTGGCGTCAAGGGGAGGTGTGCAGCCACATCCTTCGGTGAGCTCCTTCCCACAGGAATTGTTCTTTCCATGTGTAGACCTTGCACTGAGGGCCGCCTTTAGAGAGGGCCCCTTTGTAATGAGGCCTGGTGGATGGACCATGCCCTGCGCCCACTCAACCGCACACGCCCTCAGCTCCCCAGCCCTGGGGAAGCAGGCGTGGGCTGAGTGGGGCTGAAGAAATGTCAGGAATGCTGAGCAGTGACAGGAGAACTCAGTCTCCCGAAGGTTTGCCTGCAGCCGCATATGAGGGCCTTCTAGCACAGTCTTCACTTTTTTTTTTTTCAGCTTTCCACTAGAAGTCAAGAATGTCTGACCCTCCCTCCCCCAGTAATTGACTACCCCTGGACTTGTAAATTAAAGGGGCCATACTCTGGCTTCTGCTGTGCATTAGCCTGAATTCAAGTGAAGTCATTTTTTTCTATGTCATATATATATATAATTTTTATTTTATGTTCGTTAATGTTTTACATACATATATGTGTTGTGAGGGTGTCAGAAGCCCCGGAACTGGAGTTGCAGACAGCTGTGAGCCGCCATGTGGGGGCTGGGATTGAGCCCAGGTCTTCCTGAAGAGCAGACAGAGCTCTTAACCCTGAACAATCTCTCCAGCTCCAAGCAAAGACAGTTTCAAAAAAACTTATTTTCCAGACCAGCTTGGCTTTTATTTGTTCCAGTAGAAGAACAAGAAAAATGTTCTTTTTAGAGATTATCCACCTGCAAAAATGCCTGGGTTGCTGGGTGAGGTGTCATTAGCCTTTAATCATAGCCTCTGGAGGCAGAAGCAGACGGATCTCTGCAAGTTTAATGCCCACCTGAACTGTGTATAGGAGCTCCAGCCCTGCCCAAGCTACATGGTGAGACCTTATCTGAATACACACACACACACACACACACACACACACATAAATACATAAGAAAGAAAAAAATCTAGATAAAGGATTCAGAAATGGCAGCTGGGTGGGGTGACTCATACCTGTAATTCCGACACTTTGGGGGTTGAAGGCAGGAGGGTCAGTTCAAAGCTGATGGGATTACACAAGATCCTATCTCAAGAAACAGGAAGGTGGACCTGGAGAGGTGGCTTAGTGGTTACTGCTTTTCCAGAGGACCTGGGTTCAATTCCCAGTACCCACAGGGTAGCTCAGCCATCTGAAACTCCAGCTCCAGGGGATCCGATGCCCTCTTCTGGCCTCCGTGGACATTGCATGCCTGTGGTGCATAGACACACATGCAGAGAAAACACATAGGCATATAAGATCATAACATGATCATTAAAAATAACAGAAAAGTAATATGCTAGTGTTGGTTTATTCAGTGCCAGCGGTTAGTGCAGGGACTCAGTTCTGCGAAGTAGCCTGGGACCCCTGGGCTCCACTCCCAGCCCCTGGGTTAGCGACTGCATTGGTCCTGGTGTATGAAGGTCACACCGCAGGACGCTAGGTGTCGGGCAGGTGTGGAAGCTCTGTAATGTTCTTGTTCCATCTATGATTTTTTCCAAAATAAAACATTTATTAAAAACAAAAATGAGGATCGTATGTGTGTGCACACATATTCACACTTGAATACATCCAGGCTCCTGGGGCCTTTAAAGAATGCTCAGTCCTTGGATCTGAGTTTGAGGCCAGCCTGGTCTACAAAGCGAGTCCCAGGCCAGCCAGAGTTACAAGGTGAGACACTGTCTCAAAACAAACAAGAAATGAATGTCCTTTGGTGCTGGAGGGGTGACTCAGGAGTTAAGAGCACTGGTTGCTCTCCCAGAGGACCAGGGTTTGATTCCCAGCACCCACAGCTGTCTGTTAAGTCCAGTTCCCGGGGATCCAACACTATCACACAGACACATATGCAGGCAAAACACAGGATAAAAGCATGTAGAATAAAAATGTATCATTTAAAAATTTTACACTTTCCAAAAGGAACGTTGTTTAAGATTAAGGCAAAAAATCAAAACAGGATATCAGTTAAATGGGGGCCTGCCTGATGACCTCATTTTAATCTAACCATCTTTTGAAAAGCTCTGTCTCCAAACAGTCGCCGTATGAGGCAGGAGCCAGCATCTCAGTATATGAATTAGAGAGCAGGCATGCAGGGGGACCCCACGTCCACACTGCATCTTTCTGGGTACTTCATAACCCAGTTGTAATATCTCAACAGTATGCTTCCGGTCCGAAGTATAGGCAACAATCCAGGGCCTGTGTCCATCCCCAGGAAGAGGCCTTGGCAGAGTCTGACACAGTCATGGTGGTTGCCAAGGCTGTGAGGCTGCAGGAATTCATCCTGGCTCTCGATTGCTGCCACCGGGAGAGGGCCTGGAGAGTGCCAGTCAGCGGCTCCGTAATTCCTGAGGGGCGGGGCAGGAGGAAGTGAGTGGGCACTGGAGGATTCCGTCAGTCAGACACAGGCAGTGTGCAGGCTTGGAGAGGAGAGGGAGGCTTGGGATCCTGCTGGGTGGCTTTCGTGGAGGTCTGGGAGGCAGGGTCAGGGATGGGAGCAGTCAAAGGGAGCCTGATGAACTTGAAGACTCCGAGGCCGGATCCTGAGTGTGTGGGGTCCTCACAAAGAAAATGGTCCAGGAGCCCAGCTCTTCTTTCCAGGACAAAGGAGTGGGGAAGAAAGCTCCAAACCTTTTTGTCTTGGGAGGGTAATGCTCTCTGACATGGGGGCAGCGTCGCCACCTGCTGGCAAGCAGAGGGCATTGCCAGCACAAAAGCGTGAACGAGAGTTGGCATCCAGTGAGGGAAAGGAAGGGAAGGGAAGCCAGCATCGCTTTTTCTTTTTCGTCTCTCCTTAATTTTTAAATTATATTTATGTACAGAAAACCCGGCAGTGTACAGTTACTCCAGTTTAGTGGTGAGTTCTTCGGCCTTTGCCTTTTCCAGCTTGGCAATTCGAGCCACCGATTTAGGACCCAGCACCCTAGTGGCGGTGGATCTCATTGTAAATGGTCCTGATAGCTTCCCCCAGTTTACCCAGAACACCCTTGTCTTCCGAGTTAACCTGTGTGAAGGCGACAGTGGTGCAGGTCTTCCTGTGGACCAGTCGTCCTGGCCTGGCCTTTCCCTTGATGATGCTGTAGGGGACCCCGCTCTTGTGACACTGGGCAGGGAGCAAGACCACCAGCTCAATGGGGTCGATGTCGGGGGCTATCACCACCAGCTGAGGCTTCTTGCTCTCCACCGGGGTGAGGGCTGTACTTGCCCCTGCACGAAGGACAGGTGGTCTCTTAGTTGGGACGTCCCTTTGCCAGCAGCCTCTGTGTCTTCTCCTTTGTCTCTGGCCGGTACTTGCGGGAGAGCTTAAGCAGCCTGTAGCTGTTCGCCAGTGCAGGGTCTGTGTGAACTTGGTTAATGCAGGAGGTACTTGGAGCCACTTGGCCCTTTGCCGCTGCAGCCTGACATCATGGGGTCATTTGAGAAGCGTGTGAGATCTCTTTTGGGCTGGATGTCCTGCCCAGTGCCAAAGTTCTGAGGTCTTCCCTCAAACAAAGGATTCACCATTTCTTTGGCCTCTTGTTTCTTTTCAATGTCTGTGGCCTCCTTCTTCCCCCTGGCATTCTTTCCTTCTGGCATCTTGCTCAGCTGGAGGAGAAAGTCCCTCCCCCTCAGTTAGACAGGGTCTCACTATGTATCTTTAGCTGGCCTAGAACTATAGACCAGGCTGGCCTTGAAATCATAGAGCTCCACATGCCTCTGCCTTCCAAGTGCTGCTGATCCTTCCTCCTCCTCCTCCTCTTCTTCCTCCTCCCGCTCTTCCTCTTCCTTCTTTGTTACAGGTTCTCACAATGTAGCCCATACCGGCCTTGATATCATGATCCTCCTGCCTCAGCCTCCTGAGTACTGGGATTACAGACACCCACTATCATGCCAAACTTCAGAATAATATTTGTATTCCCTCCCTCTCCAATTTTTGGGATGGGATCTCAGTATGTAGGCTTGACTGATGGCTTGCACTCCTGATTTTCCTCCCTTTACCTTCCCAAGTTCTAGGACCAAAGTCCTTTGCCATCACACATCATCACACATCACACCTTTTAACTTTGGTTTTTCTTTATGCCCCTCTAGCAAAGCCTATGGGTCCTTGAAACAAAAGTGTCAGTCAGAGGAAGCTATGGTGGTGCCTTCCTGTGGGAGGCTAAGGCCACAGGACTGCAAGTTTAGGCCCAGCCCAAGCTACTTAGTGAGACCCCATTCCAAATTTTAAAAGTATGTCATAGAGCCTTGTGAGATGGTGCTGTGGGCAAAGGGGTTTGCTAATGAGGCCAATGACCCAAGTTTGATGCCCAGGACCCATGTAGTGGAAGGGCAAAACAGACTCCCAAAAGATGTCCTCTGACCTCCATGTGCACACGCAACCACATACAGAAATTCACAAATGAATTCACAGTGGTGCATGACTTTAATCCCAGCACTCAAAAGGCAGAGAGGCAGGCAGGTCTCTCTGAGTTCCGGGCTGGCTACGTAGTGAGACCTTGTCTGAAAAACAACAGCAAACAACAGCAAACAAAAACTCAAGATAATAGATAAATGTAAAAAAGAAGTATATTGTATGCCTTGGGCTTTCGGCTAAGATCGAATGTAAAATGACAGGAGTAACTGGGTGATGGAACACCTGTTTAACACAGGTGAGGCTCTGGGTTCAATCCCCAGAACAAAAGGGAAAACACATGGTTCACAGGACTAACCACTTACAGGGAACACCAGTACTCAAATATGTGATGAAATCAGTCTGGTGTAGAGTGGTACCTGCTTCTTGTTGACACATTACGTGCCAGAAAGCAGCCTGTCTACTAAGACAGTGATGAGTCAGACATGGTGGCACTTGACAGGTGAGGGGACAGAAGGATCAGGAGTTCCAGGCCAGCCTGGACCCTATTTCAAAAGCCCCAACACTCAGAAGGCAGAGGCCGATGGATCTCTAGGAGTTTGAGTCTGGCCTGGTCTACACAGGACAGCTAGGGCTATACAGTGAAACTTTTGTAATTACAATTACAAAAAAATAATTTGTAATGATTATAAATTTTATCTGAGCATTGGTGACTTTTTAAAAAGATTTATTTATTATGTATACTGTGTTCTGCCTGCTTGTACACCTGCATGCCAGAAGAGGGCATCAGATTTCACTATAGATGGTTTGTGAGCCACCATGTGGTTGCTAGGAATTGAACTCAGGTCCTCTGGAAGAGCAGCCAGTGCTCTTAACCTCTGAGCCATCTCTCCATCCCTATTGGTAACTTTTTGAGAATTTGAAACATAATAGAAAACATGCAGTATCTTTACTCTTTTTAAATTTATATCATTATTTTTAAGGAAATACCTCCCTGAGTTGCCCAGGTTAACCCCAAGTTTACTCTTAGATCAGCTTATGCTTCTGGCCAGCCTCCGGAGTTGCTGGGATTATGAGCATGCACCATTGTGCCCACTTTAGGGTTTCTGTTGCTAACATAACTAAGTATTGTAAAAGACAAAAGAAAAAAATTGTGTTGCTAAGGGCAGGAAGTGATTCGTGGTGTGAGCCTTGGTGAGCAGCCGCCCTCCAGATTGCTGGACTGCAGGCCGGGCCCTTAGAAGAGGCAGCCAGGCCGGCTGTACTTCCCTCCCATCCAGCTGCCAGCACGGGCCATTTATCCTATAGGTACTGGTGCAGGGCCAACTGATCTAGGCCAGCTAGTTCCCTGCCCCTACCCATCACTCAGCTCAGGCAACACACAGGAACACATGGAACCTGCTCTACAAGCTGAACCAGAAGGGAAGGAGATCCTACTGAATATATTAATGTGCTATGAAACAGTGTTTGGGGCATGATTAACTAGAATTCTTATAACTGAAGGTTTTCTTTCAATCCCCTTTGCTTTAAAACCATGGATTTGGACCTAGCTTAGTCCATTTGGGAGGCTGAGGCAAGAGAAGCAGGAGTTGAAAGCCAGCTTGGGCTACAAGAGATCCATCCTCAAGCAACAGCAGGGCCAGGGCACTTGTTCACAGCAGTGTTCACCATGCCAAGAAGCAAAACAACCTGGTCCATCAGTGCCTGAGAGGATGGAGACACATGGTCTCATTTCACAGTAGTGCATCCTGGGACCCCAGCTACTCAGGAGGATGGGGCAGGAATTAATCCCTGAAGTTCAAGGCCAGCCTGGGCCACACAGAAAGACCACATCTTAAAACCAACCAGCCAAACATAAACTCCCACACAGAAACATGATCTGGTCACCCATTGTAATAGTGTTTGGCCCTGAGAAGGCATGGGATACTAACCAATGCCACAGCAGGGGTGAACCTGGAAGACAGTGCACAGAAGTAAGTGGATGCCAGGGGCAAATGTCATGGAGACAGAAAGCCAAGCAGGAGGAGGGTAAGGGGGAGCTATTGCTTAAGACATATAAAGCTTCTGTTGGGAGTGATGAAAGTGTTTTGGAAATAGATGGTGGTGATCATTGCACAACATTGAAGGCCATGGCATGAAGGCTGCTGTGTTGTGTGTTTAAGGAATGTTAAAAGGCTAGGTGGGGGAGATGGTGCACAGACACAATCCCGCTGCTTCGGAGGCAGAGGCAGGAGGATCAAGGTCGTCGTCAGCTACATCGCCAGTATGAGGGTTATAGCCTGGGATACACGAGACCCTGCCTCCAGATAATAATAATAGTCAGAACAGCACATTACATGTCCTCTTTAATTTCTCCTTATAGACTTTATGTGTATGACTGTATGGGTACTATGGGTGTAACTGGTACCCGAAGAGGTCAGAAGAGGGCATTGGATCCCCTGGCACTGGAGTTACAGATGGTTGTGAATTGCCATGTGGGTGCTGGGAACTGAACTCAGGTCCTCTGCAAGAGCAAGTGCTCTTAACCATCAAGCTCCATCTTGATGCTGGCTGTTCACTGCCAAGGTTCTACTGCCCTGATAGAACTCTGGACATGTCCCCTTGGCTTTTCTACTAGAAATCTAATGTACTTGAGCTGAGAAAATTCAACGGCCTCTTGTTAAACCTGCTCTCTGGAATGGGGCATGGCAAAACACACCTGTAATCTCAGCATCGTAATCCTAGAAGTCTAGATTCTCCCTTTGCACATTCTTTACTTATACTCACAAATGACCCGTATGGATCTTATCAACCTCCTGATCACAGCCCCCCACATTTCTATTTGATTGAATAATCAGGGGATTGCAAGTGTGGCCTGGTGGAACGGGGTGGATCTCTACAGTCCTGCCCAGAAACATGGACAGGACAGGACAGACAGACAGACAGAGCTAGACCTGGAGTCTTCCTCTATACCCTTAAACCTTTCTCCTGCTACTACCTAGATCTTAGGGCAGTTTTACCTGCAGAATGAGACCCTGGATAGAGGAGCCATCTTCCCCTTTGGTGGCTTGACTAGTCTTTAACTTGGCCAGTTCTCTTTTTCCCACGCATTGAGGAACACTGAGGCATTGGCCATGCCCAAGAGCTAGGCCTGGGAGGACCAGGGTCAATGTACAGGTACCCAGCAAGTTGGGAGCAACAATCTTAAGTTAAAGGTAGAGATAAGGATAGCACCAGGTGGGGGGGAGTGGAATTTAAAATCCTCGACCTCTTATCAGCCACTGGGTGGTGTTCCTTGAAGACCAGGGCCCCTAATTCCAGAAATGCACTGACTAGGTTTGGCTGAGTCACAGTCTTCTTTGGGGATCCTGGAGACAGGGGAGAAGTAGGGGAAGGGGCCCTGTAGGTCCTGTTTCCTCTTCCTGAGGTAAGGCTTGTGGGTGGAGAGAAAGACTAGCTGCTTCAAGTCCTGACCAGGGCAGGGTCTTTGTCCTGCTCCCCTTCAAATGGGGAAGTGGAACCCAGTGGCCATGGTAGCGTCTCCCAGGAGCACGAGGAAAGTCCCTCTCTGCTCTAGTTCCAAGAACCTGTGGCCTGTTACTTATGTCAAAATCAAACTCAGAAAGTCACTTGGTGCTCCTCCAATTTAGAGGGCCTGACATGTCAACCTTGCACACACACACTCCACCTCTACCGCTAACTCTGACTTCACCGGAGCCTCTTCTTGCAGTGAGATTTGTAGGAAAGTGCAAAGGAAGCTGACCTCCTTCTGGGGCAGCTCGCCTGGGTGATAGGGCTACAAGGAAGGAAGGAGCAGGGCATTGGCCGTGGCTCCTGAGGACAGCGGTCAACAGCTGTCAGCTGGCTCAGTACAGCCACCGGAGAAACACCTCAGGGTCAACTCCTCTGAGTACACAGGCAGGGTGCCAGAACACTGAGGGTTGGGACTGCAGAGGCAGCTCTGAGCCTGGGGCTTCCCTTGGTTTGCTGTTCTTGCTCAGCCCCTGCAGAGGAGCAGCAGAACCTCGGGGGCCTGGGTCCTTAGTCTCTGGCTTTCTTGAGTAGAGCCTACTCTGTATGGTTTAGCATCACCCAGCAATCTGGGAACCAGGATCCTCCCTGATGTGAGCATCAGTGAGCCTCAAGGGTGGAGATTTGGCTTCAAGCTTAAAGCCACATTACGCACATCTCAGGGGGTTTCCCTAGGAGGAGGGTTGTTGGCCAGCTGCTTCCTCAAGATATCAGCGGAGGTGCTGGCACCTCCATAATGCAGGAAAGGTGCAGCCAGTACTGATCGGACAAGCCAGGCACACCTGTGACCCCAGCCCTGGGAAGGCTAGAAGTCCAAGGCCAGCCTGGGTGGGCTATGTTGGGAGACTGTCTCAAGCAAAGGACAGCAGGAAAACACAGAATCTTACTTTGTCAGACCTCTTCCCAACTCCCTTCTCCCCCTGCCTCGTCCCACTGCACCCCAACATGCTTTAGGGGTGAAATGACCATGATCTGAACATAGGAAACATCCCAGGCTCCTGCCCTCCCTACCGCCAAGGTGCAGGGCTGGTTGCCAGACTATTCACACTAGTAAAGCATCTAAGGGGATTCAATGACAACTCTGAGCCAGGCTTAACTGTGGGAGGGGAACTTCAAGGGGATGCTAGGGGACTTTTGAACAATTCAGAGTGGCTGGGAACAAAGCAACTGTTCTTGGGCTCTCTGCAAAGCAAGCTCCAGAGATAGGTTTGCTGACGCTACTAAAAGTTGCTGTTAGTAACTTTTCTATATAAAAGAAAACACACTCATTCTTTCTTACAAGTAACTAAAACTTGGAAACAACCCCAATGTCACAAACCAACTGATATCTTTGTAAATTGTGTATATAATGTGCTACCACATGTCGATGAGAATGAATATCTACAGTTGTAAGAATGTTGGCAAATCTCATAAAACTGTGTTTAACAACAACAACAAAGTAACTGTGAATATAGCTCTATTAGAACACTTGCCTAGCACGTACAGGGCTCTAGGTTCAGTCTCCAGTATAGCAAAGAAAAAATAATTTCGTGTTTAAAAAAATATAAACTGGGTATGGTGGCACACATCTGTAATTCCAGCCCTTTGGAAACAGACAGAAAGATTGAGAGTTTGATGTCAACACACACATACACATAAAACAGTTGTGTTTGCAAAGGGGCCGAGACAGAAGGATCATTGAGATTTATTGGCTGCCAGCCCAGCTCCAGGGAGAGACCCTACCAGAGGAAATCAGGCGGAGTATGGTGGGGAAGGGCAGTTACCACTCTCCTCTGGCCTCGCCACAGGCACACGTTCCCACAACCCTCACACACACAAAATCCTAAGCATCCGAGTTAGGGTTGCTATTGCTGTAATGAAACCATGACCGAAGCAACTTGAGAGGAAAGGGCTTATGTCAGTTTACACTTCCTGGTAACAGTCCATCACTAAAGGAAGCCAGGACAGGGACTCAAGGCAGGACAGGAACCTTGAGGCAGGAGCTGACGCAGAGGCCATGAAAATTCTGCTTACTGGCTTGCTCCCCATAGCTTGCTCAGCCTGCTTGCTTATAGAACCAGGACCACCTGCCCAGACATGGCCCCACCAACAATGGGCTGGGCCTCTCCCAATAATCACTAATTAATGAAATGTTCTACAGACTTGCCTATAGTCCTATCTTATGTAGGCACTTTTTCAATTGGGGTTACCCTCTCTGTTGTGGAAATAAATGGTATCAGGCTAAATATGTTTATTGTTAGTCCCATGATTATCACAGTAGCATTATTTAACCCGCTGTCATAATCAATAAGACACAGACACCCGTTAGATTTCATGATTACCTCATAACACCTTGGGCTGGGCAAATTATTCTACCTATGCTATCTCAACAACCTCACCACCTGTCTCCCAGCCCCCACCCAGGGCCATCCCCCTTAACGATTCTCATCTGGCCTATCTCCCATCTGTAATTCCATGAATACCTGCTCATCCTTCATCTGGATCGATCCTCGCCGTGACACTGTCGGAGTCCTTCCCCCCTCCCCCGCAGACGACTCCAGCCTGTGTCAGTTGGACATAAAATTATCACAACTGACCCCTTGTCAACCTGACACACAAACACTTCATTTACTAAGATATAGCCTTTTCACTTTTTTGATTCAAGATCTCAGATTAATAATATCAGAAATATAAAACATATTACAAATGTAAAAGTCCCACAATTTTTACCAACGTAAGCACTTTAAAAGTACAGTCTCCAGCCAGGCAGTGGTGGTGCACACCTTTAATCCCAGCACTTGGGGACTAGGAGTTCAAGGCCACTCAAACTTGCTTACAGAGCAAGTTCTAGGACTCACTCATGATCTTCCGGGCTCCTCCAAAGGGCTTGGGTCACTTCTCCAGTTCTGCCCTCTGCAGCACACACAGCTTGTCTTCTAGGCTCTGGCTGGCTCGACTCTACCACTGCCATTGTCTTTGGTGGTTACCCCTTGGTACTGGCATCTCCAAAGTACTAGGGTCTCCTGCTACAGCTGGGCTGCACCTTCAACGATGGCCTCACACAGGCTCTCACAGTGCTAAGCCTCAGCTGCTCTCCATGACACCTTCATGTCCTCAAAACCAGCACCACCTCAGTGACTCTTACACTTCAAGGTTGGTTGCTAGCTCCAGTGACAGCCTGAACCACCTCTTGAACAGCTTCTATGTGCTGACCCGAGGAAACACCTCCCAGAAGATTCCATCTTAGTGATGCTGGTCTCTTCTTAACTTACCAACTAATTTCTCAGCTCCAGCTGACCAGCATCAATTGTCCCAGTAAAGCGAAGATTTCACTTTAGTAGTTCTGATTCCTGTTAACCACAGCTGACGCTTCAGCCGCAGCTGGCCAGAACCAGAGTCTTCACAGAAATGGCCCCGTAGATCTTTGCGTCCCTCTGAAGCTTCACAGCCAGACCTCCATCGTCTGCACTGCCCTCAACAGTCTCCTCTCCCATGCTCCTGCAGAACAGCTCACTGGCTTTTCTAGCCCAGAGTTCCAGAGTCCTCCCACAATCCTCCCCAAAACATGGTCAGGCCTGTCACCGCAATCCCCACTATCCTGTTACCAATTTCTATCCTACTTAGGATTACTATTTCTGAAATAAAACACCATAACCAAAGCCACTTAGAGAGGAAAGGGTTAATCTCAGTTTACACGTCTAGGTAAACAGTCCATCACTGAGGAAAATCAGGACAGGAACTTGGCTCTCAGAAACCTGGAGGCAGGAGCTGATGCAGAGGCACGGAGGGGTGCTGCGTACTGGCTTGCTCCCCTCAGCCTGCTTTCCTACAGGACCCAGGACCACCAGCCCAGGGGTGACCCCACCCACAATGGGCTGGGCCCTCCCCAGTCAATAGCGAATTAAGAAAATGCTCTACAAGCTTGCCTGCAGCCTGCTCTTATGGAGGCATTTTGTCATTTGGGGGCTTCCTTCCCTCTAGCCTGTGTCAAGCTGACATAAAACTAGTTATAAATACACATAATTTTTTTTCTAAAGAAAGGGCTAGAGGATGCAAATCTGTAATCTTAGCACCTGGGAGAGGGACAAGAAACTCAAGGTCATGTTGTCAATAAGGTAAGCCAGAGCCACATAAGACCTCGTCCAAAAAAATATGTTGAGAGAAATTAAAACCGTCCCTCCTATGCTGCTGGTGAAGAGGACCATGCAGAGGCCTTGGACTGAGGTCATGCATTCCTCACAAAGGCAAATAAAGCTCTTTACCTTATGACCCAGCAATTCCACAGCCACGTACACACCCAAGAAACCTGAAAGCATGTCCACACAGCATCTCTACCTGGGTTTTTACAGCAGTGTTATTCATCACAGCCAGAAGAAGAAGGAGAAGAGTTTCCATCAGCTGATGAGTGGATCCACACAGAGTATGATCACATATAGGAAGGAAAGCAATACAGACACATTACAGCAAGGGAATCTTGAATGTACACCAAGTGAAAGAAGGCCCCGCACTATATAATCCCATTAATAGGAAATACCCAGAGTAGACAAAGAAGTGGACACACTTGGGGGACAACTGGGGTTAACAGCTAAGGGACCATATATATATATATATATATATATGCCTATATATTTACATATATATAGGTATATACATATGTTGTGCTTGGATTTCACATTGCAATTTCACAAGAGGTTTTAAATGGCCAATCAGTGGGTTTGAACTTTAAATATTTAATACCTTCCAAATATTTAATGTTTTTTCCTTTTTATTGAAAATAGATTTTCTCATACACTCTATGCTGACTTCATTTTTCTCTCCCTTTTCCTCCTGATTCCACTCTACTTCCCCTCCTGTCCAGATCCACACACTTTCTGTCTCTCATTAGAAAAGAATGGGATTTTTCCACTCATATTTTATGTGTGTATGAGAGTGTGTCTGCATGCCTGTGTGCGTGCCCTGTGTGTGCAGTGCTGGAAGAGCCCAGAAGAGGGCTTCCAGTCCCGGGAACTAGAGCTACGGGTGGACTTTAGTCCTTGTAAGCACTGGGTCCTAACCTCAAGCCCTCTGCAGGAGCAGCAAGGGCTCTTACTTGCTGACCCGTCTTTCCAGCCCAGTGACTTGTGGGTGAGCGAACGCTGTAGAGTTAGTTAAATACTGTGGGTGCACAAGCTTGAGAATGGGCTAAACCCCAGTGACTTGTAGGGCTAAAAGGGCTGATGTTATAATAAAAATACAAACGTTTAAAAATTATGTTGTGACTATTAATTATGTGTGTGGGTCCACGAGGGCTCATGTGCGTGTGAGTGCAGTGCCCTCGGAGACCGGGGCACGGGATGCGCCTGGCATTATAAGTGGTTGTGAGTTACCTAACAAGAGAGCTGGTGATGAAAGCTGGGTCTTCTGCAAAATATCCCCCTCCCTAAAAACTGCAAAATGTTTAAACAAGAAAAAGACTATAAATTGGGAACTGTTTCGTTTATTTTTTTCTTTTCATTTTACATTTTTAAAATTACATTTTTTAATTTTATGTGTGTATGGGGGTGGGGGGGGGG
>CM053763.1:119172560-119188442 GCA_028658305.1 Pachyuromys duprasi
CTTGAGTTCCACTCCCAGCTCCACAAAAACAAAATGTTCATTATCACAAAAGTTAGAAACTTCCCCAAATCACCACCACAGACCTTTTGTAGGTCACGCTCTGGACCTGTCTTTGCCACCCTCGGAAGGAATGTCTCCAACAACTGCCCCTCCCCGCCCCAACACAGGCGCTGACCAGGAGGGAAGTAACACTACCCCTAAAAATGTCCCCTCCCCGCCAGGACAGGATGTCCTAGTCGTTTGCTAACCTCACAGGGTAGCTCTGGGAGGCGGAAGGCAACGACTCGGACAGGCCTGGGGGCTACCGGGTAGGAGGCAGAGAGGCGTGGGGAGGCACGTGAGCGTGGTGCTGAGCGAGCATCCCGGGCGGAGGCGGGCGGAGGCGTGCGCGAGTGGGGACCACGGGAGGAGCTCGGAGGGGCTGGGCGGGCCCTGGAGCTGTAGGACTGGACGGGAAGCACTAAGGGGCGGAGCGCTGGAGCCCCAGAGCCCGACGTTTTATTGCGCGGTGGCGGAGCGCGTGGGCGGAGCGCGAGGAGAGCGCGGCAGGTTACAGAGACGGGGCGTGGCGTGCTCGGAGGAGGGGGAAAGGGACGCGAGCGGGCTGGATTCTGGGCACGGAGAGGGGAGCCCGCCGAGGCGGGGCGCCGGGGTCAGGCCCTGGGCTGCCGAGCCTGTGGAGCTCAGGGGCGGGGCGTGGGGCGCTCACCGGAGGGAGGTGGAATCAGAGCTCAGGGGCAGGGCGTGGAGGGCGCCGGGTGAGACCGGCCGCGGCGTAGTCGATAGACTGGGCGGGGCTGGACGCTGGCGGTTACCCGCGGGGACGCGAGCCCCGGGCGCCCAGATGCCCGGACTGGGACGGCCGCGGGCTCGGCGTGGCCTCGACCTCTCGGCACTCTTGGACCTGTGCACCCTGGCCGCCTGCCCTCGGTCCCCAGCCGGCCATGCCCTCACCCGCGCCTCCCACCCAGCTGCTGCCGTGGGAGCGCGCGGTGGTCCTGCTGTCCTGCGCGCTGTCAGCGCTGGGCTCGGGCCTCCTGGTGGCCACGCACGCCCTGTGGCCTGACCTGCGTAGCCGGGCGCGGCGCCTGCTACTCTTCCTGTCGCTAGCGGACCTGCTCTCGGCTGCCTCGTACTTCTACGGAGTGTTGCAGGACTTCACGGGCACTTCGTGGGACTGCGTCCTTCAGGGCGCGCTCTCTACTTTCGCCAACACCAGCTCCTTCTTCTGGACGGTGGCCATCGCCTTCTACCTGTACCTCAGCATCGTCCGAGCTGCGCGCGGGCCCAGCACGGACCACCTAGTCTGGGCTTTTCACCTCATCAGGTGAGTAGGAGACGCTGCTCTGCCTCCAGGCCCCAGACCTAGGCTTTGGGTCCCTAGCCTTGCCTGCCGCACTGTGGCACCCCCATATAGGTGGTGTGTGCTGCTGGCAGCCATACCCCCAAGCATCCCTGAACCATGGAAGGATGAAGACATTGGAGCCAAACCTATCTGAGCATCTCTGAAGAGGGTAGTCGCTGTTGTCTGCCTCAGCCAGAACCTTCCAGCAAGGTGGGGGTTAGGTGCAGGGCTTGCACAGTGGAGAGAGAACCCCACCGTTTAGAAAGGAGCTTGGGACGACACCCTGCGCCGTTAGCCTCCTGCTTCACCTTGATCTGGCAGTCTCTGCTCCCCATGGAGATAAGTCCCAGTCTGCAGCAGCTCAGTTAGGGGGCTGCCCTGGCCAAAGAGCCCACAACTTTCAATTTGCATCCCACCCGCCACTCAGACCACAGTTGTCTCAACTATAAAATACACAAAGGTATGCTTTTTAAGCTTTTTGTGCCATCTGCAGACCTCAGGCCCCTATCACATACATGATTGCATGTATGTATGTGTATCACATGTATGTGTACTTGGTGCCTTCTAAGGTCAAAGAGGACATCAGATCCCCCAGGACTGGAGTTGCAGATGGTTGTGAACCATCATGTGGGTGCTGGGAATTGAACCCAGGTCCTCTACAGAGCAAGAAGTGCTTTTAGCCACCTCTCCAGCCCCTTTTAGGTGGTCTTGACTGGCTAGAATTCAGGATCTTTAAAACTGATGTCAGTGGCAAAGGGCTGGTCGGCATCAGGGCAGCCAGCCACCTGGAGTCTCTGAGAGTGGGCAAACGCAAGGCCCTGTCCTGCCCTGCTTTCAAGCAAGAAAGCTGTACCCAGAGGCCAGCCTCACTCATGTCATTTCAGGGTCTGAAACTTCAGGGTCTGTGCACAGCTCAAGGCAGGAATCCTAAGGCTGTTTCCTTGCCTCAGCTCAAGGCACCCGCGTCCACCCTAATTATAGGTCCTGTCTATTAAAAACTTGAGTGCTTTCCAAGGGCTAAGAGGATAGTCAGCACTTTGGTCGAGACGGGTCACCTGGGTGTCACACGCTGAGGCAACATGCCGGGAAGAGTCACTTGACCTCCTGTTCTTGTAGTTGTTGAAAGCCTTTCTTGTAGCTGGTCCCAAAGAAATGAAAGAACACACTTTTCTGGTCGGGCGAAGTCTGTACCATGTCACTCACAGTGCAGGGACCTGCTGAAAAGGGGACTGCGGCTTCTCTCCAACCTGCACCAGACTCCAGTCCTGTCAAGAACAGATGTCTTCCTTGGCAGGACTGGAGTGTGAACACAGGTGTGAAGAGGAGCCCAAGGCTGGACCTTTCTTTGCAAGGACCTCTCCTCTTTGTTGCAATTCCTTAAAAACTAATGAATAAAGTACATTTTTAAGTGAAGAAATGGAGCTTTCTGTGTAGCCCCTGCCGAAGATGAACTCCGTAGCCCATCTGAGTTCATCAGAGATCCTCCATGAAGGTGCTCTGTGATGCTTGGACAAGTCTTTCTAGGTAAGGCTGTGTTCAAAGGACTTGCTAAAACCTGCCGGACAGGTTCATTTATGACCCAGATCCTCCCACGCTGGCTGCTAAGGGCCTGCACTATAAAGCCTTGGAATATTAGGTTATTGTTGCTGAAAGATCTGTTCCTGTAAGAAATCTCATCTCTGAATACAGCCTACCTGATTACCCACTATGTGTTTATTTATTAGACAAGGTCTCCCTGTGCAGCCCTGGCTGACCTGGAACTTCCTGCCTCTGACTCCTATGGGTGCTCAGATTAAAGGCATTGATTATCCCTTTTTCAGACTACTAAGAATCAAGCTTCTTTAAACTTTACAGCCTTGGAAAGGCTTTTTAAAAGTCTATAGCACAGCCCGGTGTGGTGGTGCAGGCCTTTAATCCTAGCGCTCCGAGGGGAGGCAGAGGCTGGTGGATCTCTGTGAGTTCCAGGCCAGCCTGGTCTACAGAGTGAGTTCTAGGACACCCAGGGTTCTGTTACATAGAGAAACCAAAACAAAGAAACAAACACAACAAAACAACAAAAACCTAAACCATCAACAGCACAAGTGGTGGATATCCCTGGAGAATTCTTAGGAGTCGGGGCTGATGTCACACCCCTGCAGTCCCAGGGCAGGAGAATCAGGAGTTCAAAATCAGCTTCAGCTTCACATAAACTTCAAGGCCCGCTCCATGGGACCCGTCTCCTCCACCCCACCCATCCCCAAAGTTACTACGTATTGATAGAATAACGGAGTAGCATTTTTTCATTAAATTAGAAGAAAACTCACAGGAACACTAATGTGGTGATGCTGAAATGCCCTGCCGTATTGGTTTTGTAAGCTGGCGAAATCCTTGTAGGAAGCGCTTGGTTCATGCCTCTCGATCTGTTAATCCTATTGCCCAGAGCCTTGCGTAAGGAGATAATACAAAGTTCACACAGCGCTGTAGGTACTCAGGACTTGCTATGGTGCCGTTGCCATAGTAAGAATTAGAGCTAATTTCACTGTCCAACAACATGGGAACAGTTTCCATCCAAGATGTTATAATAGACTGTGACAGGAAAGGAAATCCTTTTTTGCTTGTTTTCTGGAAGTGCTGGGGATTGAAGCTAGAGCTACACTCCCAGCCTCGAGAAATCCCATCTCTAAAACCAATTACAGGTATGAAATACAGCATTCCTGAGACTCTGTGCGTGTGCGCTCTCTCTCTCTCCCCTCCCCCTCCCAAGGAAGCAACCTTGTGGCCCTGGAGCCACACCCAGTGACCTTTCTCTCTCACTGGAGGAGGACATCTGGCTCCTGAAGTTTTTGTAAGTTGCTGCCCCGTTTATTAGCTCATTGATCACTAGCTGCCCAACCAGGTGGACTGGGCAGTCACTCACCACACACAGAAGACGGATGGCCTGAGGCCACAGCTAGGAAGTGGAAGGCTCAGGGGTAGACACTAACTTTGACCCGCGCCAGAGTCTGTGTCTACCCGGCTGAAATAACAGTAACTTGAACAAAACTTATTTTTAGCTTTGCAGATTTCCCAAATGTTAGTCCTTTATCCTCTCCTGTTATTTTTCCAGATTCTGGCTTATGCGTTGACCTATTTTTCATGTCCTTTAATTCCCCCTCAATTCTTCCCTTTGCCCCATCAGTCTTAGTGTATAACACTGACCTTAACTTTTATTTTCACTTATTATTATTGCTGAGGGGCTCGTGTGTTGTGGCACCTGTGTGGGGAGTCAGCCGACAGCTTTGTGGAGTGAGTTCCCTCCCTCCCCCTTGACGTGGATTCAAGGGGTTGGATCACCAAGCTTGGGCAGCGGGCTCCTCGCCCGCCCCCCCCCCCCCCAGGCATCTTGCTAGCTCAGCATTGGCCGTGCTGTTCACTTCCTTTTGTTTTTGTTTCTGAGTCTGATCCCCGTCCCCACTGTGCTGTGGTTACAGCTGTGTGCCACTAAGCGGTGTGCTCTGCTGAGGATCAGGACTAAACCCAGGCGAGCAAGCTATCGCCTGGGCTGTATCCTCAGCTCCTAGTTATATTTCGTTCAGACAGGGTTTTAGTCTGTAGTCCAGGCTGGTCTGGATTTCCCTATGTAGCCCAGGCTAGCTTCAGATTCAGGGCTAACCCTTTGCCTCAGCTCCTGCTGAGATTGCAGACCTGTGCCACCACGCTGGACGGTGACAGTGGCCTCGTGAAGAGTGCAGCAGTCTGCAGCCTGGCCCTTGATTTGGGTTGTGTGCTGCTTCCTTACTGGGGTTTCCAGTTCTGCACTTTGGTGGGTTTCAGAAGTGCTTTGGAGTTGACGTGGCAAAGTGACATTGGGCAGGCATGGTGTAGCTATTGCGCTCTCTCCCTTCTGTATGGGTGTTTTGCCTGCACGTATGTCTATAAAACATGTGTGCAGTGCCTAAGGAGGGTATTGGGAAGATGGTATTGGGCCCTGGGACCAGTGTTCCAGTTGGCTGTGAGCTACGATATGGGAGCTGGTTATTGAGCCCTGGCCCTCTGTTGGAGCAGCCAGTGCTCTTAGCTGAGCCTCTCTGCAACCCCTGCTTTCTCATCTCTGGGAATGTGCTCTGTGGTCATTGGTTTGCAGTGTCCACCTGAGGTGGGGGCTGGGTTGCAGGGATGGGTCGTTCCCATTCTTTATGGTAACTAAGAGAACAGTGGCACTGCTTTCTCTGCCCTCTCTTTGGCAAGGGCTCCAGAGTCTACAGGTGCCAGCCAGCCATCCCCACCCCATTCTGCCAGATCACTTCTAGAGTCCTGTGGATGGGTAGGATGTGGACTATTATCTCCAAGGGTCAGGGGTGAGGGCCCTGACTGAGCTGCCCTCCAGCAGTGTAAACTGGAGAGCGAGCGAGGGTGACTATGGTTGCTTTGCCCTCTCTCACCTACCTCTGATGCGCTCTTGGGTTATGGAGAAGAGTCTTGGGCCCCAAGTTGATTGTAAACTCTGTGTTCTTTGGAGAGTGGGAAGTCCCAATATAGTGAAAAGGGAAACAAAGGTAGGGTCCAGCCAAGCATAGTCGTATATGCCTGTAATCCCAGCACTTAGGACGCTGAAGCAGGGGATTGCCATGAACTCAAGGGCAGAGCTGGATTTTGGGGGTTCTGCTTGCTATGCCCCAGTATCCTCTCTAAGATGAGAGAGAGAGAGAGAGAGAGAGAGAGAGAGAGAGAGAGAGAGAGAAAGATTTCTTTTGTTTTGTGTTTTCTGAGACAGGTTCTCAGTCAGCCTGGCCTCAGACTTGCCATGTAGCCCTGTGTGCTGTCAAAGTCTCGGTCCTCCTGCCCCACTTCCCAAGTGCAAGGGTTAAGGATGGGTCCTCCATGTCCACCTTGGCATTTGTCTTAGATAAGGTCTCACACTGTAGCCCAGGCTGGCCGCTGTGTAGCCCAGTAGACTGGCTTTGAATTAAGGTCAGGCTTCTCTCCCTTGCCTCCCAGGTTCCATGCCCACCTCTTATTGAGTTGCTACTGTAGGGGTCTGTAGACTGGGGGGCTTTTAGAGTGCAGACAAGGGAGGGGTAGGCTCCGAAATGATGTTTGATCTCCTTCCTTCCTTCCTTCCTTCCTTCCTTCCTTCCTTCCTTCCTTCCTTCCTTCCTTCCTTCCTTCCTTTCTTTCTTTCTTTCTTTCTTTCTTTTGACACAGGTCTTACTATGTAGTTCTTGGCTGGCTTGGGGCTCAATAAATAGACCAAGCTGGCCTTGAACTCATAGAGACCTGTCTGCCTCTTGCCTAGGAAGTGCTAGGATTTAAGTAACATCCCACTATGACCTGCTCATCTGTAAGTATTTGAAATATCAAAGATTCTCTCCAGGTTCGGTACGGAGATGCCGAGGTGGACTGCAGGCAACCTTTAGTACCACTAGCCATTCACATCAGGGGCCAGAGGGCAGAGAAGGCTGAAACAGGAGGTCCAACAGCAATCCACAGAACAAAGGATATTCCTTACTCTTTAGACTTGAGAGTGGGGAGGTCTCCGTGCTGAGGGAGCATCTCTGCGGTTAGCCATTAGGTGAAAAGCGCTGGAGAGGGTGTGGCTCAGGAAGCTAATCCTATGTTCCCACCCTACCTTGGGCTGCTGGATGCTAGGATTTAGCTGCCCTGGGAAGGAAGGTACTGGATAGGAAGTAAGGTACCTGTGATCTCCTCTTCAGGGGCAGCCTCTGCTCTAACTGAAGAAGCAGCCTCTTGAACAGCACTCCAGGGCATTGGTGGCCCCCAAGTTGGAGCTGGTTTTTGTTTGTTCTACCCAATGGTTTTTTTCCCCCTCTTAGTAATGGGAAACCCAGGACAAGGGCCCCAGGGGTAGCATCGGAGGCTACCCTTGATCTCCCCAAGAGTAGAGTCAGACTGTTTTTGTCTCTCCAGGCCAGTGTGGCCAGGACCTACGTGTCTGCTGGGGACTTCGGGGTGTTGACAGGTGTGTGTACAAGACACACCCCTCCCCCTCTCACAGCTGAAGCCGCAGAATGACCTCATGGTGGCCTTCCTTCAGAGACTGACCCCCTGAACCTCTCCCACGTCTTAGCTCTGCCTCATGAGAGGGACAATAGGAGACCATTGTCCCGGGTTGGGGTGGGGGGAGCCGGCTCTTTGCAGCCTGGCTCTGTTCCGCTGGGCTTCCCTCTGGCCCCTCTCCACAGCTTTTCTCCACAAAAGTTTTCCTCTGTCCACACCCCCAATTCTGTTAACAAGTAAGGCTTTCCATAGCCACGGGGTCCTTAAACCAGAATTCGCCAATTGACAAATAAAGAGGGTGAAGGAAGAAGAACACCCCCTTTTGTTTTCTATCCAGCAGTTGCCAACCTCCGAAGACCAGGAGGAACCGAGAAATACAGGAGTCCGGTCCTGGGAGTAGCTTACTGCACAGATGACGAGGTCGAACCACTTTCAACCCGGGCCCTTGGTGGGACGGGCTGGGGCTTCGGAAGCTCTTTGGGAACCAATGGGCAGCTTTCCCACCGAACTCTGTGAGGTGGAGGAGGGATGTTCCCAGTCTGTAACAGCGGTTCCGCAGATGGGCAGAGCTGGGGGGCTGCAGGAGCTTGGTTCCCTTAGGCAGCAGCGCATTGGGATACTCAGAACTGTCCTCCGAGCCTGCTTACAGAGGGTTGCCTGTCCCAGTTGGACCTGTTGCCTGTTCACATTCCCTCACGAGGAGGTGCTGAAGTCACAAGACCTGAGTGTCAGCCATCTGCCACCTGTTGTATGCACCTCTGCCTCAACTTGCACATGGCCTTGGGGCAGGGCTAGAGCATATAGACCCAGGAAGACTCGGGGCTCCATGAGGGCCATGGGGAAGTCCTCATTCCTGCCGGCTTTGGGAAAGACTTTGTAGGAGCAGCCTTTGAGGGCAGGAGCGCCCACCCCTCTCCTCTGGTCTCTAAGGAAGCGCAGCTGACAGCCCCGAGTTTCTCCCCTCGTGGCCCTGGAGCTGGGAGTTCAGGGTGTGGTGAGGAGGTTCCTCTTGGGTCCTCTCTCCTTGGCTCATAGATGAGCATGTCTCCCTGGATCCTCACAGTTGCGCCTGGTGGGGCGGAGGCAGCCTGGGGAGACGGCTCAGCGGTTAAGAGCACTTGCTGTTCTTGCAGAGGACCTGGGTTTGGTTCCTGGCACCCACATGGCGGCCTACAGCTGCCTGAACCCCAGTTCTGGGGGATCTGAGATTGTCTTCTGGCCTCCATGAGGTATGCATACACACATGCAGGCAAAATGCCTGTATCCTTGAAATAAATTAATCTCTGAAACATAAAATTTAAAGTGTTATTAGCCCTGAATTGAGGCAGAGATGGTGCCGTGTGGGGACGGACAGGAAGCTGAGTATTTGGCGGGGTTTGTGTGTGTGTGTGTGTGTGTGTGAGAAGGTAGTCATGTGGCCCGGGAACACTGGTACCTGCATCAAAGAGGCCCCTTAGTCACTTCTGGGCTGTGTCACGTTTTCAGTTTCTTCAGACAGGGTCTCACTATGTGGGTTCAGACTGGCTTTAGACTCCTAACAGTCCCCCTGCTTCAGCCTCCCTAGTGCTGGGGTTGCACTGAGCCTACCTTTCATTTCATCTTACATGTTACAGAAAGTGAAAGTTATGAGGCTGCTTTGTGTGGTGAGATCCCCCAGTTCCTGATCACGGCAGGCTGGGGAGAGCTGGGCCCAGCAGCACTGTCCCTGGAGAGCCATTCGGCTGCCCGGGCTTGGCCTCGGAACCTGATAGAGAGATGCAAGCATGTGTGTTTTTAAACTACATTTATTTACTTGTGAGGGGCGGGCATGGGTGCGCCATGGCACACATGTGGCCGTCAGAGGGCAACGGTGGGCCTCAGTCTGTCCTTCTGCCTCTTCACTGGTTCCCCATAGTGAATTCTGGCGGAATCGTCTCTGAGTTTGGGACCTTAGGAAAAGGGCTAGACATTGCTTATGTACCCCACCCAAGGAATTTCAGCCAGAGCGGTGTTTCACGTCCTTCCTCGGTGGCCTGTGTGATGTCTATACTATAGATTTTCATCTGCGTTCTTATGGGGATTAAAATGTTACATCGAGAGGATGTGTCCGCGCATCACCCCGGGGGGCGGGGGGAGCTGGCCTCCAGACTGCCTGCCTTCCAAGTGCTGCGATCACAGGCACGCCTTGGCTCTAACCACAGTCTTGATGCACGCATGTGGCTGCCTGGGCTTGTGTGAGCTGTGTGGGTGCTCATCTGGGTTTCCTCAGACGGTGCCATCATTACCCCCGCCCTGTGAGAACGCTGGCGTGCAAGTGGAGTAATAATTTGGACTCAACCATTACCTCAAAGTCGGAACTCAGCCCATGTGTCACCTCCGTAAAAAAGCATCCCTCTGATAAGCCCTAAGGAGATGGGCAGGGGTTATTGGAAAGGGGACTTGGGACTTGGGCCCAGTTCCAGCTGTGTTGCTGTGGGGGTCTTCTCCAAAGGGACAGTGTCCTCAGCAGTGTGCCACCTGGCCAGGTATTCTAGGGTGTCACTTTGATCCTTGCCAGGCTACGTTCCCTCCACATAGAAAGGAGGCCTCAGGAACGAGGGATTTACCCAGAGCTTACGAGATTCCAGACTCCTGCTACCTCAAGCTCCCCCAGGGGACTGTTTAAGCCTAGACACGCATGCTGATGTCTGCGGACTGGCGCCCGCGCTCCTCTGGGGGCAGGGACAGGTGCTGGGCTTGTAGGAGCTGGATCTTTCTAGCCACACCCTTCTCTGAGAAGCACTGGATTTTTATCTTTGAGTTATTACAGTTTTCAACATGAGTGTTTTGCCAGCGTGTGTGTCTGCCCACTATGTGTGTGCAGAAGAGGGCACTGGATCCCGGAACTGGAGTTGGCAGTTTGTACCAGTCTGAAAATAGCAGATTTGTGTCTAGGCTTAAACTCACCCACTCCCTGGCAGCCTGGGGAGTCTGGGGCTGGAGGAATCCAGGGTCTGGATGAGAGGTTGTAGGCTTTGGGTAGGCAAATCCCCATGGCGCCAGATGGTTGTGAGTTACCTATAGTGCTTGGAATCAAACCCGGGTTTCCTGGAAGAGCAGCTAGTGAGTGATCTTGACCACGGAGCTGCGTCATTCAGGAGGTTGTTTTGAGAAAGTCTCACTCTAGCCCAGGCTAGCATCTCACTGTGTAGTCCAGGTTGGCCTGGAACTCACAGTGGTCTGTGTGCTCCTCCTCCTAAGTGCTGAGGCTATGGGCCAGTACCACCGTGCCCAGGTTCTGTGGTGCTTAGAAAGGAAGCCATTTACACGAGTTTTCTTCACACTAGCCACTATCCTCCCGACCAAGCCACATCCCCAGCCCCGAGGTCCTGGAATTCTAAATTAGAGCAGGCTGCCCTGTGTCCTTCCTGCCGCCCTTGTTTTACAGGAAGACTGGTCCGGGGAGCATTGTCCTCTTCAGAGAGGACACCGGTCATTTTTGCCCCTGCCGACACTGCAGGGGGCTATGGGCTAACCTCGGCACCTCTCTTTTCTGATTCTCCTTCAGCTGGGGGGTCCCACTGGCCATCACAGTAGCAGCGGTCTCTCTAAAGAAGGTAGGCTACGATGCCTCCGATGTGTCCGTGGGCTGGTGCTGGATCAACCTGGAGGCTGAGGACCGCGTCCTGTGGATGCTGCTGACCGGGAAGCTGTGGGAGATGCTGGCATATGTCCTGCTGCCTCTGCTGTACCTTCTGGTCAGGAAGCACATCAACAGGGCGGTAAGTGCCACTGCGCTGGCCCTGAGGGGACAGGCTGTATGTCTGAAGGACCAAACCCATGCTGGGCCATAGGATCTGTGTGCATGGGCCGAGTGCTATGGCATGGGATCATGGATAGAGCTGTTAGCTAAGTCAGACCCCGTGTACCTGAGATTTAGAAGCTGAGCGGCCTCAGAGTGGTAAAGAAGCAGGACCCTAGAGCAGCGTTCTCCACGCGGTCCTGTACTGCCCCCGTGTGGCCATCTCTGATATTACACTAAGGAGTTTAGATGACAGTCAAGGAAGCTGCCAAGTAGAGGTGGCCTCAGACAACTCAGTGCTCAGAAACGTGGGGGTCATACGTCAGTAGGGCTGTCCAGAGAGGGAAGCTGGTCCTCAGAGAGGTGGAAGCTGATAAGCTGATGAACCGATCAGTGGCTGAAGCAGTGACTGCTTCCAAAAAGGCACCCTGAATTCAGACTCCAGCCAGAGACAACCCCATTTCCTTAATGTTTTTATGTACTTTTTTTTGAGACAGGGTCTTGTTTTGTTGAGATGGGGTAGCATGCAGTCACTATACAGTCAAGGATGGGCTTGAACTTCTCATCCTGCTGCTTCTACCTCCCAAGTGCTAGGGTTACAGCCATGCACCGGCCTACCAGTTTCTGCAGTCCTGGGACTCAAACCCAGGGCTTCGTATGTGCTAGGTGAGCATGCTATCAAACGTGCTGTCCCAGAGCCCCGGAGCCAGGCTGCAAGGTGGCTGCACTGGACTGTGGATGATCCTCTTGCCTCTGCCTCCCAACTACTGAAGTTTTCAAAGGCGGAAACTGTCAGGGATGCTTTCCCAAGGACCAGCTAAGACATGGGGTCAGAGGAGAGTGATGTGGCTGGAAGCGTGAGCAAGGGAGAGAATGGGACTGAGGTCAGAACTGAGCCGGGGCTCTCCCTGACAGGAAGGAAAGAGCTTTGAGTAGAGGACTGGCCAAGCCTGCCTCAGACCTTCTGTTGGTGGGGCAAAGTGTCCAGACTTGAGGTCTGTTTTGAAGGTGAAGCTCACAGGACTCGCCTGTAGGTGGACTGGGGAAGAAAGGACTGAAAGATGATGCCCACGTCACACGGGTGACAGGAAGGATGACGTGTCATTCAGCTGAGGTGACTGTGCTGTAGGGCCTGAGGGCTGAGGAAAGCTGTTTCTCCTGCGCAGGGGTCTATGGCATCCCCTAGACAGTCCTGTGGAGATGTGGAGTAGGCAGGGCATATGGCCTGGGAGGTTGGAGAGAGCCTCCCGGTGTGAAAGGCTCCAGGCCTCCTCAGTGTCCAAGTGGAAAAGGCAGCAGTGCCCGCTCTTGCTTTCCCTGGCTGGTGCGGGCATGTGGACGTGCACAGCAGTTGTGGTAAGAGGCCCACGGAGCTCACGCCTTTGCTCCCCGTCCTCCACACAGCACCAGGCGCTCTCGGAGTACCGGCCCATCTGTGAGGGGCAGCAGCTGCGGCGAGGCTCTGCCACCGCCATGGCTGATAAGAAGCTGATCCTCATCCCGCTCATATTCATCTGCCTCCGGGTCTGGAGCACCGTGCGCTTCATCCTGACCCTCTGTGGCTCCCCAGCTGTGCAGGCACCCGTCTTGGTCGTTCTGCATGTACGTCTGTCCCCTGGGCCCTGCAGGGGCATGGCCAGATCCCTTCCCTACAGTGCATTTCAGGGCCCAGCCTGTTAGCCAGGGTGGGCGTGTGGGGCAGCATATCTCATTGTTCTCTCCCCGTCCCAAAGCAGGCGTGGCTTAGAGTGTCCCCGTGTTCTCAGCAACCTAGAGAAGCTCTGGCAGAATTGACTGACCCTGTGTTCTTCTCACTGCAGAAGACCTAAATACAAGTTTGGGCTAGGTGGTCAGTTCAGGCCTGTCCACAACTCTGCTTACGGTCTCATGTCTGAGCTCATCCCGAGGCAGCTTGAGGGCAGGGTTGTGGGATTCACAGCAGTCCACTGAATCTTCATGGCTGTTTCTAAGCTGACACCCCGTGTTTATGTCTCTTCCCCATCCCCCACAGGGCATTGGGAACACCTTCCAGGGAGGGGCCAACTGCGTCATGTTCGTGCTCTGCACCAGCGCAGTCCGCACAAGGCTCTTCTCCCTCTGCTGCTGCCGCTGCTATGCAGCACCCTCCACCCAGAGCCCTCCTGGGGCTCCTCCTCCCCACAAGATGGGAGGCTCTCAGGAATCCAGGCGGACCCCAGAATTGCGCAGCACTTGAGTGGTTGGCTTTCCTCATCGCTGTCCCCGGCGCTGCCTTCCTGGCTCCTGCTGCAGCATGCGGGGCCCAGCGTAGCCTCAGGTAGTGAAGCTGGGACCCCAGTGAAGGAGCAGCCATCTGTGGAGCTTCGTCTACCTCCCAGACTCTCAGGCATCCTGGTTCAGTGGGGTTTCTTTGTGTCAGCACAAAGATTCAGCCATGCAGGACGCTGCCAGGGCACTGGGTCTCAGTGTCCTGGGGCCACCAGCGCTGTTTACAGTTTGAGGGACACATACTGTGGACCCATACCAGGCATGACAGAAAAATGTGTCATGGATCCCAGACATCACAGTATGGAGTCCAGGCTTGCCAGGACTGAGACTCCCTAGAGAGCCTGGAGCTGTCAGCACTGCTGGTCAGTGGAGGCCGATAGCCTCAGACCAGGTCCCAGGTCCAGGCACACACTCACGGGTGTCTCATGGATTCTCTGCGTGGATCATCAGCCCTCAATATTTATTACATTTGGATTTCAGCACAGGCCAGAGTCCAGAGTCCTGCCCATCAGTCACTCACAGAGCATTCGGGACCCTTCCCAGCACCAGCACAGGACTCAGCCCAGCTCCAGGCCCTATGGCAGTGTCCTACCTGCTGCCCTCACACCCAGGGTCCTCACACATGGGTGAGGTGGGATGGGGTCTGGCTTTGCACTTTGTTTAGATTGTGTGTGTGTGTGTGTGTGTGTGTGTGTGTGTAGGAAAGGTGATGGGAGAGTTAGTGAATCGTCCAAGTCCTGATTCCTCCAAATCCTGATTCCTCCCCAAAGGCAAATGTTTTGAGGTTCAGCCTTGGGCTGGGATGTAGTTCTTTATAGTTTCCAGGTTGGGCATAGCACCAAAAATACTTTTTTTTTTATAATTATTTGGGGGTTATAGGAACATGATTCTGAGATGATTCCATTTCGTTTCACTATTTTTTGAGGCAGGGTCTCCTTATGTGGACATGCTGGCCTGGAACTTGATATGGCTTCTAACTCAGATCCACTTACCTTCGCCTCTCCTGACAGTCAAAATTTTTAAAAAAGGTTTTATTTGGTTTGTTTTGTGTTTCCTGTAGTAGGGCCTTGGGCCTGTGAGGCAACTTTTCTGCCACAGGGTCCCATCCTCAGCCCTCCTTTTGTCTTCTTTTTTGAGACCTCACTTAGTTGCCTAGACTGGCCTTGAACTCTCTGTCAGCCAGGCTGGTCTTGAACCTGCGATTTTCCTACCTCAACCTCCCAGGAAGCTGGAACTGCAGACTCAGGCCACCAAGTAGGGGTTTAAATGAGAACCTGTATCCATTGCCACTCAGTGGCTCTTCTGCCAACACTTTCCTCATTTCAGAAGGCAGTGTGTGCTGAGTCGCAGGCTCACCGAACAACGTGAAGTGTGCCTGCCGCCTTGCAGGCGAGGTGAGGTAGCACCCTTGGATTCTGTCAATACCCCACAAAGCTGAGAGGCTGTGCAGAGCCTGGCAAAATGGCTCAGGATGAAAGCAAAGCCACACCGGATTCCCACCTCTGTCAGGAGAGCAAGAGTCACTGTGTCCATTCCCTCCTTTTCTGGTTTCCTTGGAAAGCATTTCTTTAGGAAGATCTACAAGGGGTGGGCTCCCTTTTGGGAGTCAAAGAAAGCGCCTTGGCAGTGGGCTTCTGCTTACAGAAACAGCCTACGCAGGGCATCCTGAGGTCCAGTGACGATGTTTCCGCCCTTTTGTGCACTGTCAGCATGCTACTAATGATAATCTCCTTGCTTCTAAAATGGAACAGAAATTCTAGGAATTTGTTTCCTGTCGAGGAGAAAATGATCTACAAAGTACCACAGAGGAAATGATGTTGGAATAAACCCAGCTGGGCACTATGGAGCCCTGGCTGTTTGGGGCTTTGCTCAAGAAAAGGCCTGCAGAGGGAGGGGCCTTCAGAAAGCTCTGGGCTGGAGTCCCAGGCTCACCCAAGCTGTCTGTCTGATGGTTGGTGCCATTGGCCAGGACTGCTGCCTGTTGAAAACCCTCTTCAAGGTCCACCCTCGGCTTTGTCCATCTGTTTCCCACCCTGCCCTGTCACTGCAGGCGGTTGGTGGTGACCCAAGACTCTGTCCTTGCCTCTGTGAGCTCACAGACATCCACCTTAGCTCAGCTGGTGACCAAGTAAGCCTGCTGGGTGCTCAGAGTGCAGAGCTGCAGTGGAAAAAGAACCCTCCGGGCCCAGGAGGGCCTCGGCGCCTGTTGTGCTTTGCTCGGTGCTATTAATATTTATCTGTCCGTCCCCTCAGTCACCCAAACATGACGTCAGCCTTAACGGGTGCTACAGCCCTTGCCATGCTTCCCCCATCACCCTTCGTAAGCTCTTTGTGAATCTTGTTCTCCAAATCAGTTGCCAGCTGCTTCCTGCCTCTGTCCTTCTGAAGCTGTGTGTGTGTGTGTGTGTGTGTGTGTGTGTGTATGTATGTGTGTGTGTGTGTGTGTGTTAGTTTTAGATACTGGGGGATTGAACCTGGACCTTTGTGCATTCTAGACAAGTATTCTAACATTTAGCTATTTTCCTACCCCCCCCCCCCACACACACACGATGTG
>CM053763.1:119188542-119236270 GCA_028658305.1 Pachyuromys duprasi
CTCTCTCTTTTAAAATAAATAAAGATTATTATGTGTTGGAAGCTTAGAGTGCAAATGAAACCAGATATCTTTGTTTTCATATGTGTGAATGTTTTGGGTAAGTAAATGTGCCATGTGTGTGCAGGAGCCAGAGGGAGACTGATCCCCTTAAACTGGGGTTACAGAGAGTTGTGAGCAGTGGGTGCTGGGAACTAAACTTGGGTTCCCTACAAGAACTGCAAATGCTCTTAACCTCTGAGCAAGCTCTCAGCCTACTCTTCAAATGCTTTTCTGGTATAATTAAGCCTAGCATGAGATTTTTTTAATTTATTTTTTGAAGTGTGATGTTATCCCTGGCTGAGCGAAAGCACAAACTCTCACTGTTTTAAATTAAAGGAGGCAATCATTTTTCTCCTGTGTGTTTGCTAAACTGACTGCACGCTGATGTGGGGAGGAATGAGTGAGGCAAATCTGACTGGCCTGAGGGCTGCGGAGGCCGGGGAAACCTTCTGGCCACCTGCTTGGGCCTTGTAACAGATACTTAAGGAAGTGCAGGTACCCCACTTGATTGGCTGTGCCCCATTCTGTCTACCTTCTGTCCTTAAGTCCCAGGTAAGTTACACTCTGTAATCCCGGATTCACACCCCCTTTCCGTCCATCAGAACCTTTCACCTTTAGTGGTTGGTTCTTGTGGGCTGTGTTTCCCATCCTCCATGACCCTCTGCAGCCCCCAATGACCCTCCACTGCCCTCCATGACCCTCTACAACCCCTATGACCTTGCATGACCCTCCCTGGCCCTGACTGCTACGCCTCTGTCCCTTTCCATACCTCCCTCCTGCCTGACCTGACTGCCAACCTCATTCTGAAAGCCACTTCCTATCTTTGTTTTCTGCTCAGGGGGTCCTCTGCAGCACCCCAACTCCATCTAGACCATGAATCTGAACCTCAGCTTCTCATTGCTGGGATCACAGGCCTGCACATGCATGTCCCCGTTGACTGGGCTTGTTTGTGTGAGCACAAAGAGGTGGAGATTCAGGAAAGTCTACCTCATAGGAACCATGCTTCCAGCCTCTGGGTGGGGCGTCCGGGCCTAACAGGCCTCCCTGAGCTGGTACTTTCCTCTGTCTCCCAGGCTGCCTCCAACCATCTGCCTGCAGGAAATGCAGCTTGCTGCCCCTTGCACACTGATGCTGTGCTTTGTGGCCCTTTTCTATCCTTACCCAGTGGACACTCAACAGGATGACTTCTGGTTCCCATAGAGTCCCCGGGGCACTCTAAATGCTACAGTTCCTCCTGGGACCATGAGTTAGTTCCAGGGACCAGCCACGCACGCACATACGCACCTGTGTCATAGTTTCATCTCTGTTGCTGGAGGAAAATATCCTGCAAAAGAGCAGCTTAGGGGTGGAGCCTGTGCTTGGGTGGTAGAGGCAGGTAGATCTCTAGGAGTTCAAGACCAGTCTAGTCTACAGAGAAATTCCAGGCAAGCCAGCTACACAATGTCTCAAAAACAAAACAAACCACAACCAAACAAAAACAAAAAGCAACTTAAGATAAAGGTTTATTTTAACTTCTAAATTCTGGTCACATTTTTTCGAGAAACTCACAGCTGCAGAAGCTCAAAGCAGCTGGTCACAGGACATTTACACTCAAGAGTGGAGAGGCATGCGCACACATGCTTAATAATCTCAGGCAATACCGGGCTCAGAGCAGAGAATGGTACCGCTCACTTCCAGACTGTGTCCTCCTACATCTGTTAAGGCAAGAAAGATAATTTCCCACAGACATGCTGTCTCAGTGGGTAAAGGGCTTGCTGAGTGATGATGAGGACCAGAGTTAAGTCCCAACACCAACTGAAAAAGTAAGGCATGATGGTGTGCACCTGTAATCCCAGCACTAGGGAGGCAGAGCCAGGAGGACCCCGACCCTTACTGGGTAAGTCCAATCAGTGAGCCTCGGGTCCCAGGGAGAGGCCCTTTCTGGGTAAGTCCAATCAGTGAGCCTCGGGTCCCAGGGAGAGGCCCTTTCTGGGTAAGTCCAATCAGTTTGCCTCGGGTCCCAGGGAGAGACCCTTTCTGGAAAGTACAAGGTAGAGGGCACCAGAGGAGCGACACCTGCTGCTGTCCTCAGCCTCCACAGGCACAGCGAGAAGAAACTGACGGAAGCAGATGCAGGCAAGGGCGGGAGGTGTGGCCCAGCGGAGAGTAGAAAGTGTGTCCGGCCCTGCTACCACAGCGGTTCTCGCCCTTCCTAATGCCCTGACTCTAATACAGTTCCTCATGTGGTGACCCCAGCCATAAAATTATTTTTGTTACTTTTTTTTTTATTGTTGGTATCATTAATCGTAAAATATCCGTGTTTTCTGATGGCCTTAGGCGTCATTTGACGCTGAGGGGGTCGCGGCCCATAGGTTGAGAACTGTGTCACTACCAGCTCTGTAAGCCAGGAAGCCCTGGAAAAGGACTAGATTCCAGCCACAGCCCTCTCCCATTAATAATTATATCACTGGGTGAGGATGTCGGCTTCCCAAGCTCTGTTCTGTGTTAACTGGGTAATCATGAGACCAAGATGACCCCAGGGCTTAGTGACTTCAGACTTTAGTGACCCACGACCTTAGTGACCCCACATCTTAGTGACTCTACACCGTAGTGATCTCAGACTTTAGTGGCCTCAGATCTCTGACTCTAGATCTTACTGACCCCAGACCTTAGTGATCCCACACCTTAGTGATCCCACACCTTAGTGACCCCACACCTTAGTGGCCTCTACCTCCTCAGAGCTGATATTACAGTATGCACCACGATGCCCAGACGACTTTTCATTTTCATTGTGTTTCCTGGACTTCAGTCAAGCTCCAGAATCAAGTATCCACCTGCCCTTGCTGAGGTTACAGGCATGCATGCACCATGGCACCCCAGCCTCTGGCAGTCTTTCTTTGAGAAGGTCTGGAGTATAGGGTGGAGGTACAAGGCAGTTATGTTTTCTTGCTCGGGTCTGCCTCTGTGCAGATAAGATGCCAGGGAGTGCCACTCACTGGCTTGAGGGGATAAACATATCCCCTCCCTTCATCATCCCCTTGGCCACCATCCCAGGAGGAAGCACAGTCAGGCAAGAGAGCCCTCGCATGATCACTGGAGGAGCATGGAGGAGAGCCGTGAGGGTGAGTTGGCCTCGGGCTGGTCACAGGTCGGGGGAAACTGTATAGTTCAGGTGGGCCCGGACCTCCTGCTCTTCTTCCTGCCTGGACCCTCTGCTGTTGGAATCACCAGCTTTTGTCTCCATACCCAACTTGGAATTCTTGACAGGTGACATTCAGGAGAAGCAGAGAGCACTGCTTCCCAGACGCTTGGGTCAGCCTTAACTGACAGGAGATCTGCTAAAATGGAGACATCCTGTAGGGAAGCCTATGATCACTGCCCTCCCGTGATATTGAAGCACACAGTGCCACACAGGAATAGGCAGGCGGGGAGACAGGCTGCTGATTGGCTGTACTTATCCGGAGCATGGCCTGTGGATTCAAGTGGATCTCCTCAAGCTTACAAGAATCTTTTTAAGTTTATAAAAAGAGACAAATTGGCTTGGGAGGCAATTTAAAATCTGATTAATATGAAAGCTCTGAACTGTCTCACTACACCAGTAGCATAGTGGGGGGAAGAGTTTTTATGTGCCTTAAATCATTTTCTTATTACCAGCCTTAAAACACCATCTCACATCTTACATAAACCTTACACTTTTCTGAGAAGGCAGCTGAAGCCTTGGTTTCTGCTGTTAAACTGATCTTCAAACCCATCAGAGACCCGAGAAGGATAGACTGCTGCAGGAAGCATGATCCAAGTGGCCTATGTATTGATCAACATGACAGAGCTTACCCATTATCTAGACCAACTTCCCACGAGGCTCCTGTGGTGTCAGTAGCTTTGTTCTGAGCATAGGTCCTAGGGCAGCATCGAGGCATCAGTCTTTGGGGGTGCTGGGCCCAGCAAATCTGAGAGGCCTTTTTGTGGAGGAGGAACTTGGGAGAATGACTGACCTTTTTTTTTTCTAGGCGAAACAAGGGTAGCCAACTCTCCGGTGTCATGTTTGTGGATTTGGGGCAGGGCCTTGCAGCAGGCGAATTGGAACAGGCTTGCCCGGTAGCACAACCATGGTGGAGTTATTTATCATTGTGTCCAAATCTTCTTGGAGGCCTTGGAGTCACCACTAGAAGCTGGGGTCTCTGGCATTAAGCGTTTAAATGTACTTATTCTACAGATTCTCTGATCATGGTTTGAGGACCATGATCTATTATGTATAGCTGAGCTAAACAAACTTTGTTTTTAGTTACCCATCCTAGGCTTAAGCTTGAAACCATAAAACAAGAGACTATGTAATCTTGTAATTAACTGCATCAGTTCTTACCATGACTTCAAATATGTTTCTGAACTAGTGTCAAAACAAAACTTTCACTCATAGCTACAGCTCACAGAGAGACTGGCAATCCAGGTCATCCTACCACACTGCATCATTACAGACTGAACAGCAAAAGCTTAAAGACAGAAGTGGTACGTGGGGGTCAGCAAGGTACTGAACGCAGTTGGCAACCCTCAATAAAGATGGTGGTGAAGCCACGACTCTGGCTGCCAGTCATGTGACTGCCCTTAGTCAAGAGGGCGATAAAGCCATGGCTCCATCCCCTTTATCCCAAAATCAACATGGCGACCAGCCGCGTTGTAAGCAGCAGGCAGAGGGTGGTGGTGCTGCTACTGCTACTGAGAGCGTGCATGGATGGGAGGGGTAGAATAGAGCCGGGAGAGGGTGGGAGGGGCTTGGAGCTGCGTGTGTAGAAAGCAGCTGTAGAATGTGGAGGAGGGAGGAAGGAGAGGGCATGTTTCCAAAAAACCTGGACAGATGTAGTTTGGAAAAATCCCCGCAGACACCCAGTAGCACCTACCTTCCCAGCCTTTGTCGGAATCCCAAGAACATGGAGGTGGCATCCTAATTCAATATTCTGGGACCAGTTTGGTGAGGTTAACCTACAATTAGACGTCTCCAAAACATAAGGTTACCTTAAAACAAAGGCTGGGCCTTTGTTCGGACAGACTAACTCTGGCGTGGCCATGGCGTCACAGAGTGAGTCTGAGGGGTCCTGAACCCCAGAAGAAGCACCTGGTACCTCTTGACATCAGTTGTCAGACAGGTCACTCGCCAAGTGCAAAGCCGCATCAGGCAGAGGGGGCGGTAGGAGGGGAGAAGCTGGCTGGGTACTCAGCTTCTCCCAGGTTTAAAGATGACCAGATCAGAGCAGGCAGAGAACGATGAGGTGTGATAGGAATAAAATGGAATGAGCTAATGGCGAGATGGAGTTCTATCCTAAAATGCAAGTTTATTGGACGCGGCGAGAGAGGGGAGAGAGAAGAGGGAGAAGCGTGCACAGAGGGAGAGAGAAAAGAGCAACAGGAGAAGAGTGGGAAGAGGAAGGTGGAAAGGGGAGAGGAGAGAGGAGGGAGGGGAGGAGGAACCAAAGTGTAGGATTATATAGTGAAGGGCTTCTGGGAGAGGGGGAGCCCCACCCCTAGGAAGAGGGCCGGGCATGCCAGCCATGCCCGGTGGCAGGTAGGGACCTAGCGTGTCTGAAACCAGTTTTTTGACACAGGGTTTCTCTGTGTAACACTGGATATCCTGAACTCACTCTGTAGACCAGGCTGACCTTGAATCCACAGAGATCCCCCTGCCTCTGCCTCCCCGAGTGCTGGGATTATGGGTGTGTGCCACCGTGCCTGGCCCTCATGTATTTTTAGCCACAAATTTAAAAGTGATGGCATTGTGGGCTAAGGAGGAGCAGCTAGAGAGATAGCGCCATGGGTAAGATATTTCCTGTATTCTGGTGCTGGCTTCCTAATGCACCTCACAACACTTGTAAATCCAGCTCCAAGGGACATGTGTGCACATACACACAAATAACATGAAAAAAACAATACATCTTTAAAAAAATAAAAGGAACGCTTATTTAAAACAGCAGTCACGCTTAACCATCAGAAGCTGTGCAGGTTCCGAGGCGCCGGAACAACCTGGCTCTCATGCTTTGGGCCCGTGATTCTGAGGAACGCACCCTGCTTGCCTCTGTGTCCTGTGATAGACAAGGTCAAGCTCTGTTCTTGGTAGGCTAGGAACACAGCAAGCTGGTCATGCCTCTGGAACTTGCACAGCATGTGTTGAGTCAGTGTGAATGGCAGCCTCTCTGCTTCAGACACAGCGGTTCACGGCGTGGACAGGTGTCAAAATGATGACAGAGCACAAACTCCTCCTGTTTTCACTAGTCATCGTTTTGGACTTGGGTTCTCCTGGCTAGTGGACACGCCCCTGTGAAGTATACCGAGGAACAGGGCACAGGTGACAGAAGACTCGTTGGGCAAGCTTTGGACTTTCGACATCCTGTGCCAATCCCCTACCCCTGCCTCAAGACAAGGTGCAAACCAACAGCAGCTGCAGAATAGTGTGCTTGGACCTTGTTATGACCCTTTCCTTATCAAAGCCTGGAATAGAAATGACGGCTTCCCCACCGCTGCCAGGTCCTACCTCAAAGCGATCTCCAGCACACGCCCGTTTCACTCTGCGCCTTCAGCATCCTGGGTTTTCCACTCTGCTGTGCACGCTGCTGAGTGACCTGACGTGCTGCCCTATGGCATAGAAAGATAACCACTGAGGAGATGGTTGAGGCTGACTACCGGAATGCTATGCCATTTGAATGCAAACAAAGCTACTGCAATTGTGATAAGGCAAATGCTGGGAGACCCGATGGAGTGCAGCATCCCACCAGGGCCCCAGGCTGCTCCGGGAAGCTGTTTCTGTGGCTTCAAGATCTGAAGGGGTGGCCATGTGGCTCAGGGATAAAAGCTGTGAGTACCTCACACTACACTAGTATGAAAAATTAAACAAAACCCCATTAGGGCAGAGTTGGAACAAAGCCTGTGTGTGGACCTGTCCCTGAACCGCTTCATACCCTCACCAGGTAGATGAGACATATAATCCCAGCACTCTGAGCTTCTGGCAGGAGGATCAGAGATTCAAGGTCACCCTCAGTACATCTGGCCAATTTGGGTTACACGAGACAGCCACCAAGGGCCTGGAGACCCAGCTCAGTGTTGTGTTCACTCCTGCGTTACGGGGTGTGATATCCTCTTCTTGGCTTCTTCAGGCACCAGGTATGTACATGGTGAACAAAGATGCACACTGGCAAACACAGACATGAAAATGAATGTTAAAAAAAAAACAACCTCCACCAAAATCACAGATTTTATTATCCTATCTAACCTTTTCTTTCCTATTTACAGTGCAGCAGACAGAGGAACCCAGGGCCTCATTCATGCTGGGCATCTGAACTACACTCCCAGTTTCCCTCCCAAATGTTTTACTTTGAGACAAAGTCTCAGTATATGGTCTAGACACAGTTGCTACTCAAAATCTTCCTTTCTTAGCATTCCTGATGTTGAACATACACACACATACCACTATCACCACCAGCACCAGCACCACCACCATGCCCAGTGTGATGGTTAATTTTAAATGTCACCTTTGACAACTTAAAATTATCTAAGACAAGAGCCTCAGATGAAGAAGTGCCCATATTGGACCTGTGGGCATGTCGTTAGGGGATTCTCTTGTTTGCTGGTTGACAGGGGAAGTCCCAGTCCACTGTGGGTCCACTGTGGGCAGTCCCATTCCCTAGGCAGGAGATGCTACACTACACAAAACAAGAAGCTGCACAAGAGTACCAGACAACTTGGGGGTGCATGTTTCTCTCTGCTCTTGACTGTGGCTATGATGTGACTGACTACTGACTGAATTCCTGCCTTGATTTCCCCTCAGTGATGGGCTGTAACCTGGAACTGTAAACCAAATAAACCCCACTTCCCCTAAAATGCTTTTGGTCATTTTTTTAAATTTTATTTTATCACAGCAACAGAAAAGAAACCAGGATACCCTGCTTCTCCCAGATTCTAAATAAATAAATAAATAAATAAATAAATAAATAAATAAATAAATAAATAAAGCAAGCTCCTGAACTCAGGAACAGAGGCAGGCTGATTTCTGTGAATTTGAGGCCAGCCTCATCCTCATAGTGAGTTTTCTGGCCAGCTAGGGCTCTGCAGAGAGACTCTGGCTTAAAAACAACAACAACAAAACAAAACAAAACAAGAAAGAAAGAAAGAAAGAAAGAAAGAAAGAAAGAAAGAAAGAAAGAAAGAAAGAGAAAAAAGAAAGCAAAGGTACAAGCACTGACTGTCGTCTGCCCGTCCATTTCACTGTCTCCTCTCACCGTCCCTCCCATTTCCCTTACGTTCTGCAGACAACCTCGTTTTGCAATTCCTTCATTGCAAAGCACATACTATTAGCACACACTGTCCCCTGTCTGGAGCTCCCCACCACCAGAGCACTCCAGCTTCCCCCACTTCCCTGCTCACTCTCACCCCAGCTCCCCTACCGCTGCCAAGAGCCATGAATAGTCCTGAGTTGCTCAGTGTGTTCACTTGACTAAATTTTCCATGCTGCTTAGGTTTTCTTTCTTTCTTTTTTAACAATGGGCTTGGGAAGAGAGACCGCAATTGAGAAAATGCCTTCATCTGATTGGCTTGTGCACAAGTGGGTGGGGCACTTTCTTGAATAATAAGTTATGTGGGAGGGCCGAGGCGGTCATGGGCGGTGCCACCTTTGGGCAGGTGGTCCTGAGAGGTATGAAGAAAGCCAGCCATAGAGACAAGCCCGTCAACACTGTTCCTGCAGCTGCTGCTTCAGTTCCTGTTCTAGCTTTCACCTTGACTTTCTGCCTTGGCTTCACTCAAGGATGGACTGTGATCAAGAGCTGTAAGCTGAAACAAACCCTTTCCTTCTAGGTTGATTTTGGCCTTTATCACGCCAATAGGAAAAAAGTAGGGCATTCTGCTTCCCCATCCAGAGTCTGAGCCCCAAGTGACCAACGCTATTTTTGTACCCAACATCTCTCTTCTCTGTTATAGAAAAGGGCTTAGTAAATAAAAACACAGACTCAAAGGAAAATCATACATAAACTCACATCCCAGAAAAAGCAGCTTCCAGATTTAAATTTTTCCTCTCCTCTTCATTCTCCTCCATTTTCTAATTTTTTGTTTTGTTTTGTTTTAGAAACGGCCTCACATAACCCAGGCTCTCTATCCAAGTATGATCTTCTGATAGCCTTCCTTCACCTCCCACGTGCTGGAGGGATTATAGTCTCTGCCACCACACTAGGCAAGACTTAAAAAGGGGGGAAGATTATTTGTTTATGTATATGAGTGTTCTGTGTTCCTGTACACGACAGAAGAGGGTCCTATCAAATCCTATTCTAGATGGCGTGAACCACCATGTGGTTGCTGGGAATTGAACTCAGGACCTATGGAGGAGCAGACAGTGCTCTTAACCTCTGAGCCATCTCTCCAGCCCCACTGGGCACGACTCTTATTCTAAAATTGTATGCTGACAAAGTTTCTGTGTTGTTTTACTAACCATTATTTTGGAATTGAGATCTGAGACCTAAATCTTCATCCCAGGATTGTCGGCAAAGTTATTTCCCCATTTAGAAGCAGCTTAAGGGTTGCAGAGATGTCTCAGCAACAGTTAAGAGCACTTGCTTTTGCAGAGGACCCGCGTTTGGTTCCCAGCACCCATATGGCGGCTGGTAGCCATACTAGGAAGTCTACTTCCAGGGGATCCTTCACCCTCTTCCGAGCTTAGTGGGAACCAGGTGACCACAGGGCGCACACACACACACATGAAAGCGAAACACTCACATCAAATGAAATAAATGAATGTTTTAAAACATTTCGAAAGCATCTTAATCTGAAAGGTCTGAGACAGGGCTGGAGAGACAGCTCAGCAGTTAAGAGAGCTGGCTGCTCTTCCAGAGGACCCCGGTTCAATTCCCTGCACCCACGTGGCAGCCCACAATTGCCTGCAACTCACACCCTCACGCAGACACACATGCAGGCAAAACACCAATGCACATGAAATAAAAATAAATAAATCCTGAAGAGGAGGGTAGCAAAGAAGGTCCCACTAGAGTCCAGCCCCCAGGTACTGCTTGGCTGGCTCCACAGACTCTTGACAGCCTTGTCAGGGGACACAGACAACATGTCTGTAGAATAGCCTCCAAGAGTGCCCTGAAGGTGGCCTTGGGCAGGACCAGACAGAGGCGCCGGCTCCCGCTCGGGTTCCCAGGGTCCCGTGAAGCAGTGCCGTCACCCTTGGCCCCTCCCCGGCTCGGCTCAGCCATGCGCGCGCGTGCCCTTGGGACTGAGGATGAGCGTTGGTCACGCTGAGCTGCGACTGCGCAGGAACCAGATACCACCGGCTGGATAATTCTCTCAGGGTCTGACCGCAGACCTGTACTCGTCCTGTTGGGGGAAGTTTAGGCAGGTATTGAACCCTTAGCCTTCAGAACCTATCCTACCGCAAAACAGGCAGAGAGAAGAGAACTAGCTGGGGGCCAGGAAGCCTGTCTCTGGTCTCTGCATACCCAAGACTGCAAACTCGGCTCTTCGTTTCTGTACCGCCCCCCTCAACCCCAAGTAAGTGACACCGCCAGCCACCCTCAATATACGTGCTTTGTCTTTGGAGGCCCCTCTCAACCCTTTGAAAAATATGAAAAGCTCTGATTCTGCTACGCCTTAGTTGGAGACCCTTGTGTCGGAGCTGAGTGGGAAGAAACCGTGAAGGTTTTTTGGAAGGAGATGCTCCCACTGTCCGCTGCCATCTGAGACTCATAGTGGGCTGAAGGGTGAAGGTGGCGAAGATGTCGGCTAACTGGACATGAGTCACAGCAAATTGAGCACAAGAGCATGTCTAACAAGGACGAAAATCTGCGGGCCTGGTGGGACTTTGCTCTGGATTTTGACCACTTGGCCTGGTCAGCCCCGCAGCAGCTGAACACGTGCTGAGCGCAGGAGCCCGTGGTGGCCAGGGGAGGATTGCTGGACCCAGACCAACCTCTAGTGACTTATCCTGCCCTGCAAAGAAACACTACAAGGTATTTACTGCTTTCCCGGTACTGAAAGGTGTATCTCTCCGGACCACTCAGGGTTCCCTAAAAAGACAAAATATTTTCCCCTCTAAAAGTGTTACTTGAGGCTAGGGCATAGCTCAGCGCTGTAGCATTTGCACCCACGTTCAGTCTCTAGCACCAATAATGACAATAAGAGTCTCAGCATGGCTGGTTGGGCGAGAACTGACTCCGCTAGGCTTGGCTGTAGAGGACTCAGTGGGGACCACTCTCCTAAGCCCTAACAGCCCATCTGTTGCCTCATTAGCTAACGTGGGATGGGGCCAGCGACAGCTGTTGGCCTCCATGCGTTCCAGACAGAAATTAACTTTCCAATCACTCTTCCACAATGTGACTGGTGAAGACTTGTACGCTGGCGAAACGCTGGGGACTGTTTCCCCTGGATACCACGCTGAGCCTGCAATTTCAGGGGACCCGCTGGCTTAGCCAAACTCTAGATGTTTAACTTAAAAGCAGAAGTGAAAGAAAGGGCAATTTTCCGGTGCCTGAAAGGGTTATTCTGATTTAAACTGGCAATAAAAAGACAATTGGCTGGGAGTTGGCTCGGCCAAAGTACAACCTAAATGTCTTCCCTCTCTGCACAGCACAGCTGGCACTTTGAGGAGGAGAGCCACAGGCAGAGCAATGATGGATGAAAAGAATCAAGAGAAGGGGGTGAGTATGTGACTGACCACAGCGAGTGCTGTGGGCCTGCTCAGCTTTCCTTGGGACTCCCCAGGGCTACCCTCAGCTGGACATTCTGTCTGGAAGAGCGTGGTTTGCTCACGAGCCCAACGGACAGCCAAGCTTTTATAAGAGTCGGTGTGGTTTTTATAGACAGATGCCCGTTAGGAGTCATGCCACTGGAACAGCTGTTGAGAAAGGGCCTGTAACCGGGCTGGGGGTTATTGTGGAATGCTTGCCTAGGATGTATGAAGTCCAGGGTGAACCAGGTGTGGTGGCACACGTCTGTGTCTTAACACGTGGGAGGTAGAGGTAGGAGGAGAAGGTGTCTGAGGTTAACCTCAGCTATAAAAGGAGTTCAAAGCTAGCTGAGGATAGAACCCTGTCTCTCTTAAAAATATTTTTTTCTGTTCCAAACTCACAGTGTAACTGGAGGTTAGGTTGTAGCTTTCCTTGATTAAGAAAAACTCTAAGAAGGTAACACAGCAATAAACACTTTCAAGGAATCTTCATTTTAATCCCTCCAGTAGAATTTGCTTGTAAGTGGAGAGGGAGACACATGCATTCATGCAAAATATTATTTATTGAGATCCAAGGCACGGGCTGGAACCATGGCCTGAGACATGTATCGTCGGAGCTGGTTTGGGAGGGAAAAGCAGCAATCATTGGTGCCAGCTCCTTCCCAACTTAGCTGTGGCTAAGGCTTTTTAAATTATGACTCATTTACGAGTAACTGGGACTGGCCTCAAATTCCTGATCCTCCTGCCTCTACCTCCCATGTGCTAGGAGTACAGGTGTGTGCCATTGCACCTAGATGTTTAACTCTTTCAGTGCCTTCTCATCTATCAGATGGACTGAGAGCCACTCCCTCTTCTGGATGCCAGAACAGTTAGACAGTGCACCAGAAGTGCCTGGCCAGGAGTGAATCCTCCTGGTAATATTACTGCTTGGTTTGTCCTATGGAGCAAACTAACCTCGCTATTAATGTCTCTGGAGCTGTCTAGAGTGATCAGGAACATCTGAGCCTCTACTCAGTTTATTTCTGGTACAACAAACAAATGTCCCCTATGAGGCAGAATCCATTCCTCCCAGAGGACTTCACTTGGATTATCTTGTTTTGGTTCTGTTGCTTGTTATTTTCCAGTGCTGGGGATTGAACCCAGAGCCTCATGCATGCTAGACAACTGCTCTACCACTAAACTATACCCCCCAGCCATTTTCTCCTCCTCAGTTTAAAATAGGGCTCTCTAAATTGTCCAAACTGGCCTTGAGCTCATGATCCGCTTCCCTCAGCCGCCCTGGTTGCTGAGATTACAGACCTGCACTACCACCCAGCCAGTCTGAGATTGCCATCCCTGAGGAAGTGTTTGACAGGACAAGTGTTGTCATCTGGATTAGACAGGAAGGTGTCTGGGGCCAAGGACTTGAATGTTCAGGGTCACAAGAGATCCTGTGCCCGCTGCTCAAAAACTAACACGAATAGGGATGTCCCCACACGGTGTGGTCTGCAGATCAGCCCCCTGGAAGGAAACAACTCAGACAGCCACTAGCCCAGGGCATGGGTTGGTTGACCTCAGCTGCCTGCCCCTCAGTTGTCTAGGCATGAAGCCAGGCATGCAGCCTGGGGGATTAGGAGATGCCAGGGAGGCACAGGGCTGCACGGGTCTTATAGGAAGATTCTGGACTGCAGTTGGGCCCAACTCTCCCTCAGTAGCTGTGCAGCTCAGGTCTCAAAACTACTTAAGGACTGTTGGATAAAATTTTCTCTTTTTCATACAGAGTAGTGCTTTGGGCAATGAAAACATGTTTTGTGGGGTATCTCTCCACAGCTACTTTAGTGTCCTGGAGTGAATCACCTTCACTCTGTCCTCCCTAGGTCCTCACTGTTGTTCTGTATTAACTGACTAGTTAACCAGACACTCACTATAGGTCAGGCTGGGAGGCCTCCTTCCCTGGATCCTTGACTCACACCCAGCACAGGGTCTGCCCCGGTCATAGGTGTTTTTACTGAAGCCTCAAGATGTTCCCCTAGTAGTTGGGGGAGAGTGGGATGCTGCAGATGGAATCCAGGGCTTTGTCAGTGCTCAGCAAGAGCTCTGTCACTGAGCTGTGTCCTATCCCCAAATTTTGCTCCTCCTGCTCCTTGAAAGAAAGGAGGAGGGAAAATGAAAAAGAGAGCTGAGGTGAGACCCATAATTCATGTGTCACGTGAGTCAACTGTGTAAAGATAACAACTGAAGGCTCTCAGAAAATGAAAGCCGTCCTATTGCTTTGCAGCAGGGCTGGTTTGTGGAGGAGTGTGGCCCAGAAGGGCACAAGCTGCAGCCTCAGACTCAGCTGCAGCTCACTAGTGTGGTTGCCAGGGGCCTGGGGAAGAGGATAATGGGTGATGCTGGGAAGGATTGCAAGGTTTCTGTTATGTGGGGCGAGCAAGCCCTGGAACTGCAGGTCAGGGCCTGGTGACGGCAGTTAATGACAAAGATGTACAACATGCTGCCCTATTGACTGTCACTAACCCTGATTCAGGACACACACATGCGCACACACATGCACATGTACACACACACACATGCAAAGATAACGGCGTGTGGTGGTGAATATTTCTATAAGCTAAATTGTGCCGATCATTTTACAAAGTGTATACACACACATACACACACGTATATATGTGTGTGTTAAAACACCATAAAGAAAAGCCAGGCCCTGCCTGCTGCTTGGAAGGCTGGAACACTAGGAACACAAGCTCAGTGGAAGCCTGGGCTACAGAGAGTTCAAGACCAGCCTGAACCCCGCCCCCACCTCAAAATAAAAAAAAAACAAAGGGGAAGTGTAAATCTTCCTAGCACTTCTATCTTTGACCAAGAACAGAAGCCCTTTTCACTGCTGTGTGGTGGTGCTCACTCTTGTTAGCCCTATAGTTCCAAAAGGGAAAAGGACCCAGCTTGGAGGCAAAATGGTCAGTTTTGGCACCACAGGTGGGATGTGACCTCATGAGCTACACTCCTCATCAGAGAATAAAAAAGCTGCCGAGGGGCTGGAGAGCTGGCTCAGTGTTGAGGGCTGGCCGCCCTCCCAGAGGGCCAAGGTCAATTCCCAGCACCTACACTGGGCAGCTTACAGCTGTCTGTAACTCCAGTTCCAGGGGACACTTCCGGCCTATTTGGGCACCCACGTTTACATGCACATGAGCACATACAGACTCACATACACGCACACACACACATAATTATAATAAATCTATCTCTTCAGAGCTGCCAGTGAACACTGAAGGACTGCTCACAGGGTGGCTTCAGTGACTGTTTCTTTTGGGTGGTGGTATCCAGTGTAAAGCACTTATCTAAGAAGGCAGGAACTGTTGGGGACCTGCTTTGGAGGAACTGAGGGCTGCCTCTGCTGTGATGGTCTCCAGCCCACCCAGCTCACTTCTTGGAGGCTGACAGACATTTCTGGAGCTGGAGAGAGAGAGATGTGAAGACCTCAAACTCTAAGAACTTTTTCAACATCAAAACCTGTTCTTTGGTGTAGTGGCTCACACCTTTAATATCAGCACTGCAGAGGAAGAGACAGGCAGATTTCTGTAAGTTCGAGGCCAGCCTGTCCTACAGCTGTGAGTAGGACAGCCAAAACTATGTAGAGTGACTCTGTCTCAAAAAGAAAGAGGTGGGGGGAGAGATGGAAGGAGGGAAAGAAGGAAGGAAACCCAGCATGGTAACTCATACCTACAAAGCCAGAACTCAGGGGGGCTGAGGCAGGAGGATCGAAAGTTCAAGGCTAGCCTGGGAAATTTAGCAAGACCTGTCTCAGACCAAACCAACAAATCAACAACAACAAACCTAAGTGGTGGAAAGCTGGATTAGTGTGTGCATGGTCCAGTCAGTGTCCAGTTCTCATGTATCCGCACATCCACCCACCTACCAATCCATCCACCCAGCAGCCGGTTGAACTAGGGATCCATGCACGTGCTGGTGATACACTGGTCAACAACACTGACAGAAGCCCCTCCCTGCGGCTGTTGGTTATATCTGTAAAGAAGGAAGGGCAGATCAGTGTTCAGATACAGAGCAGCTGGATGACCTCGGTGACTAAATGGCCGAGTACACACTTGCATGTACACCTGACCTCTCTTGGTTCCTCCCTGGCATCCACCCTACCTCTGTCTCACAGACGCTGACCCTAGTCCTTGCCCTGGCAACGCTGATAGCTGCCTTTGGTTCATCCTTCCAATATGGGTACAACGTGGCTGCTGTGAACTCACCGTCAGAGGTAGGTCACTGTGGTGAGTGATCCGCAGCGGCTGACACAGGGGAGGGCCTCGGAGGTGCACGTGCACAAACACAGCCTTACCCTTCAGGGGAAAGGAGAGGAACATCCCTTCTCCCCAGACCTCAGATACCCACGAACGTGCACCTTCTGTGGCGTGGTAGCGTGTGGAGTCGTCTGGAGGGCCATGGCCGCAGCACCCGGAAGGCTGCAGCCATTCCAGGGAGTGAGACCCACCGCAGCTGTGTCCTGCCAGAGTTCTGCCCACGGTGTCACAACCCACACGCTGCCCGGGCAGCTCTGTCTCTGCCTCCAGCCGAGCTGTCCCATCTATTAACTCTTTCTGCAAAATGAGCTCAGCTGGCTCTGCTGGTCTGTCCCCTCTGTCCCCCAGATCATGAAGCAGTTTTACAATGACACCTACAGAAAAAGAACGGAGGGTAAACTCGATTCCTTCACCTTGACGCTCATGTGGTCCCTGACGGTGTCCATGTTCCCCTTTGGAGGCTTTTTAGGTTCTCTCATGGTTGGAACCTTGGTGAATAAGATGGGCAGGTAAGAGAAGAGTAGGTTGGTGTTTGTGTGTGTGTGCTTGTGTGTGAATGGAAGCATTCTAATGCAAGTGCAGGTATGTACGTGTGCACATGAAAGCTAAGGGTAAATGTTCAGTGTCTTTATTGCTTTTCATCTTTTATTCTTTTAAAAAGATTGGTTTATTATTTTTATTTGCACATGTATGAGTGTTCTGCCTGTATGTTTGTGCACTACCTTTATGACCAGTGCCTGGTGAGGCCACAAGAGGGCACTAGACCCCCCCAGAACTGGAATTAAGGACTGTTGTGAGCCACCGTGTGAGTGCTGGGAACCAAACCCAGGTCCTGTGCAAGAACAGCAAGGATTCTTAACCTCTAGGCCATCTCTCCATCCCCCTCTTCATCATTTTTTTCCAACATAATATTTTTATTGATTCTTTGGGAATTTTACATCATGTATCCCAACCCCACTCACTTCCCAGTCCTTCTATGTCTGTCCCCTGACCCTGTAACCTCTCCCCACCCCATAAAATAAAAATAAAATTCTTTAAAGTAAAAATTGAAATTAAGTTTTTTTTCTTAAAAAAAAAAGTCCAATTTGTGTTATTTATATACTCTCTGGAGCATGGTGTGCAGCCTGCTCCTTTAAACAGATCCGAATCCTTTCCCTCCTGAACCCCCTGCCCAACGCCATCATTGTGGAAAGCTACACTTCAGCCTCCTTGTCACACTTTTTAAGAGTTCTCTTCAATGTCTTCCTGTTTGGGCTGCTACTAGCTAACACTAATAAGCTCTTGCTCAGGTAGGGCCAAGCCTTGCTCACTGAGCTGACCACTTAGAATTCAGTCAGCGTGGGTTCACTTGTTTGCAAGCCGCCTTAAATATTTGCAGACATTTAAAAAAAAATAGCCACAGCAATTTAATTTATGGATGGTCTCTCGGCGGCAAACACTACTCAAAGTGCTTCCAGAAGTCATTCATAGCTGAGCAGCGTAGCGCACTCACAAGCCCAGCTCTTCGGAGGCAGCAGGGTCTAAAGTTTTAGGTCAGCGTAGTGAGATAGTGTTTTTTAAAAATCTCTTACATATGCGAGAACACACTGCATACACCGGCTTGCGCACACAGAGATGTGAGTTTTGCCTTCTGTCACTGAGCTGAGCCTTCATCAAAAGGCTGGAAGTGTCTATGTCTCTTGAAGCTGTGTTGAAACCTCTGTGGACAGGGTGATTCTATGTTCCTTTGATTTTTTTTTTTAAGATTTATTTATTACATATACAGTATATACAGTATTCTGCCTGCAAGTACACCTGCAGGCCAGAAGGGGGCACCAGATGGTTGTGAGCTGCCATGTGGTTGCTGGGAGTTGAACTCAGGACCTCTGGAAGAGCAGCCAGTGCTCTTAACCTCTGAGCCATCTCTCCAGCCCCCACTATCTTTCTTTGTTTATTCTTGTGTTTTTGTTTGTTTGTGGGGTTTTTTTTGGTATGTTTTGCCTTTTTTCCCAAATGTGTTTTGGGTGTGTAGGTGTTTTGTCTGCATGTCTGCGTGTGTGCCATGTGCATGCCTACTGCCCACAGGGCCACATCTCTCCCGGTCCTCTTTGCTTTTTTGCTTCTTATCATTTATTTACTTATTTATTTGTTTGTTTGTTTGCTTCCTATTATTTTAAATCTTATATTTTCCAACTCCTTTTTTCTTCATTTTAAACATCTTTCTCTCCTGCGTTATGCTTTGGTGTTGTGTCTAAAAATACATCTCAATACCACCTAGACTTTACACTTCTAGAATATTTTAGTTTTACACTTTTGTCTATTATCACATTGAATTTTGTTAAGGGTACAAAAATCTGTGTTTGGGTTCATTTTTATTTGTTTGTTTTGTATTCTCTTTATTTTGTGTATGAGTGTATTGCCTACATGTGTGTCTGATGCCCTGGGAGACCAGAAGAGGGCATCAGATCTCCTGGAACTGGAGTTACAAATGGTTGTGAGCTGCCATGTGGGTGCTGGGAACTGAACCCGGTCCTCTACAAGAGCAGAGTGGTCTTAACCACTGACCCATCGCCTCCCCCTCATTCACACACACACACACACACACACACACACACACACACATTATAATTGGCACCTACCTACCACCAAGCCACATAACGCGTCCACACTGTGCCACCAGGCTTGGCCTGACCTGCTGGGCTCCCGTGATCCACACACCTCAGCCTAGTGCTAGGATCACAGGCCAGGGACAGCATACCAGATTTACTTTATTGTATCTTACTCCATGCCCCTCTGTACACACCACCACCACCTCTGACCTTTGCTCTGCAGGATGTGCAATTGTCTCAGTGAAGCTCCCTGATGCCACTAGGGGGCGCTGCTCAGAGTGGCCATAAGGAGTGTTTGCTGACTGAACGAACTGCTGATGAATGAGTGATGAAGGAGTGAATGAATCCTTAAGCTAACCTGGCTTTTACCATAACCCTCTGCAGAAAAGGGGCCTTACTCTTCAACAACATATTCTCCATCGTGCCAGCCATCTTAATGGGGTGCAGCAAAATTCTCGAATCATATGAGCTTATAATTATTTCCAGACTTCTGGTTGGAATCTGTGCAGGTAAGGAACCCTTCCCCAGTGGCTCCCGGGGATCTGATGCAGCCTGGGGCCTCCAAAGCTGACCCTCCACAGGTGCTTGGGTCTGTGCCTTGACCTCATGGATGGGCAGTAGACAGACCTTCGAAACAGTGCTTGCTGCAGGGGAAGCTGTCTTTTGCTTGTTTTCCAAGGCTGGGATTGAACTCAGAACCCTGTGAAAGCTAGACAAGCACTCTTGTCTGTGGGCCACAATTCCCAGCCCAAGAAAGCTGTTCTCTCTAGAGTAAACTACACAACCCCGAGTTTAGAAGGGTTCTTTCAGCCTAATTCTTGTTCTCAGTAGCTCAGCATTGGCTAAAATGATGGTGGGCTGGAGGTTGGTGTCATCTATTTAGTGAGTAGTGCCTTTATTTGATAGACTGTCCTATGTCATGAGAACAAAAAGGTCTCATGATATTTTGTTTTAGTCGTTGTCCATCTGAGCATGTGTGGGAGAACAAAGGCAAACAATAGATTTCACCTTTAAAAAAAAGATTTATATATTTTTATGTGCGGTGGTGTTTTGCCTGCACGTACATCTGTGTGAAGATGCCAGATCTCCTGGAACTGCAATTACAGACAGTTATGAGCTGCCATGTGGCTGCTGGGAATTGAGTCTGGTTCCTCTGGAAGAGCAGCCAGTGCTCTTAACCACTGAGCCATCTCCAATTTCTTTATTGTTTTATTTTTTTAAACTGTGGTCTTAAAAACGTTGTGGAACTGGCTTGTCAACCACACCTGCTGGCTTCTCGGCCTTGGCTGCCTGGGATGTGCTGCACTGGTTTTAGAAAGCTTTAAAGCCACACTTGTGGCTTCCCCAACAGTCAGCCTTTGCCAATGCCCAACCAGGAGGGTCCTTCGGAAGCAGGGTGGGCACCTGAACTCTGCCCTTGTGCGACTCCTTTCAGTTGGTGTCAGGTGACCTTCTGACCTTCCAGATGCCAGGGAGGGATGGAGGGATGATTTGGCTGAATGTGAGCAAATCCCTAGTTTCATGAGCAGGCAGAGAAGTCTGGAGGTGGTGCACATGTTTGGTTCCAGTACTCAGAAAGTAGGGACAGATGGATCTCTGGGAGTTTGAGGCCAACCTGATCTACAAGAGTTAGCTCAGGCCAGCCAAACTGAAGAACTGTGAGGCAGCATGGTAGAGAGAAGTAGCTAGCCACAGCAAGGAAAAACTGTAGCCCTCGGGCCAAGTTCACTCAACACTGAGTTCTTCCTCCCCACCCCCCCCCCCAACTCCTCCTACCCTACCACACAAAACACACACACACACACACACACACACCTGCACACACACGCAATTTAAAAATCTTAACCTGGGCTGGAGAAATGGCTCAGCAGTTAAGAGCACTGGCTGCCCATCCAGAGGTCCTGGGTTCTCAGCAACCACATGGTGGCTCACAAGCATCTTTAATCTTTAACCTCTTCTGTCTGTTGTTCTCTTCTGTCATACAGGCACACATGCAAATAGAGCATTCATATACATAAATGAATCTTTAAAAAAAGAACTTAACTTAAGCTGGGCCTGGTGGCACACACCTAGTGATATCAGGTACTTGATAAGCAAAGGCAAGAGGATTGCCATTTCAAGGTCTCTGCAGAGCACAGAATGAGTTCTCAATTGCTTGGACATAACCCTGTTTCAAAACAAAACATGAGAGAGGGGAATACAGCTCAGTGCTAGAGTGCTTGCCTGCCAAGATCAAGGCTCTGGGTTCATTCACAGCACACACACACAAATAAATTCTAACCTACGTTTACAGGGATTCCTAACTATACTCTAATACTTGCCACGCTGAGGCAGGAGGACTACCAGTTTGAGGCTAGCCTGGAAGTGTTTATATGTTTGTTTTATGTTTGATTGTTTTATTTTCATTTGTTTGCATTTGCTTTTGAGACAGGTCTCACTCTGTAGTCCACACTGACCTCAAACCTTTGGTGACCCATCTTGCATCAGCCCCCAAGTGTTAGGCTTATAGGCACACATCAGCGCATCTGGCTAAGACCTTTGCTGGGGCTGGCGGGGGATGGGGGTGGAAATCTCAACCTTTACACTTCAAAGGCATGCTTTCTTTTCTTTCTCTCTCTCCTTTCTGTTTTTGGTTTTTTGAAAACAGGGTTTCTTTGTGTAGCTTTGGCTGTCCTTGGACTCACTTTGTAGACCAGGCTGGCCTCACAGTCAGAGAGATCCACCTGCCTCTGCCTCCCCGAGTGCTGGGATTACAGGCGTGGGCCACATCGATCAGCTTCAAAGGCATCTGTCAATGTTTCTCTCAAATTTTCCATTTGCATATTCATTTGGGATCGTGGCACTCATGTGCCATGGTGATCAGAGAACAATGGATAGAAGTCCATTTCTTTTTCCACCATTTGTGATCAAAATCAGTTTGTTTGTTTGTCTAAAACAAACTCAGTGTTTCAGTCTTGATAGTGATCCCCTTTACTCACTGAGCTGTCCCGCTGGCCCCTCTCTCAGATTTTTGGTTTCAAAACTTTTCACTCTTGAAATAATTGAGAGTTCCATGGCGCTCCAGACAGGCTGACAGCTCTTGCAGCTCTTGCAGAGGACCTGCGCTCAGTTCCCAGGCTGGAACTTCCACTCCAGGGGACCCAAGCCTCTTCTGGCCTCCCTGGGTGCTACACGCATATGGTATGGAAACATACACACACACACACACACACACACACATTTTTAATGAAAGATAATCAGGCAGCAAACAAAACAAAACAACTGTCAGGTGTGCTAAGTTCAAGACCTGGAGACCAGGCCTGTCTGCCTAAGATGATTCAAAAAAAATAAATAAATAAAGTCAGTTTATGTTTTAAGACAAAGGTTTTGTAAGAAGGGTGCCATTATTCTGCACCCTTGCAGATCACTCAATGTCGGTCTTAAGAGCAGACAGTTGGATTTTCTTTTTGTTCTGATGATACAAAGGATAAATTATATTTATACAGTAAGTAAGCATAAAAGTCAACACACACTATGAAACCAGCCAGCAGCCCTGCGACTAGGAGGGCTGGGTGGCTTCCCTGGAGTTCCTCAGGAAGGGTGTGGCCAGAGGCTTCTCAGTCAGCACAGCAGGTAGCAGGGCACACGCGGCTGGCCCTGGGCCGGAGGGGCACTCCCCCACCCCCACCCCGTCAGCTGGATCTCCCAGCCTGCCCCTGTGTTCAGTTAGCTGTGACAGCAGGTGGCCAGCAGCGTCTGGAAACCTCCTTCCACCAACCACGTAGCCTGAGAATGCAGTCAACAGCACAGCTGTGAGTGGGGGGCAAAGGTGGCTGGGCCTGCTTTCTGGAGGCTCACAGTTCATGAGTTTGTTATTGGTCAACTCCTTAGCAAGAAGCCTGAAGGCGTTCCCTGGCAGAAGGCATGTACTCTCCACACCACCTAGGGTCTTGCTAGGTTGATTTTCGGAGTCTGTCCCAGTAGAGCTGGGACATCCCAGGGACACCCTGTCATTTTAGCCCTGGAGGCCCGAGGCAGGGGGACCTTCAGTTTGAGGCTAGCCTGGGCTCCCATAGCAAGACCCCTTCCCCCAAGATATAAAGAGTAGAGCTTGCTTCCCGACATGTAAATGTCATTAATCAAGACACACCAACCAGGCTTTTGCGTTTGTTTTCATTTTGTCCTTGCCTTTACTTTTTTAATGTTTATTAAGTGTGGATGTGTAAGGGAGGGTCGCTTTTATGGCTGCTCCAAGCTTTGGAGGTCAGAGGATAAATTTAGGGAGTCAGTTCTCGCCTCCCACTGTCTGGGTCCTCAGGATCAGGCAGTGAGGGCCTTCACGTGGAGGACCATCTTGTCCAGCCCTCTTGTTTTGTGTGTGTGTGGCAGGGTGTGCTGTGTGGTCCTGGCTGGCCTGAAACTTGCTATATGGGGCAGACTGGTGTCGTCTATTCTCAAGTTGAAGTGAGAGGTGCACACCACAGCATCAGGCTAAATTACAAACTTCCTCATCTGTTTACTTTCATATTGGGGATGGAACCCAAGGCCTTGTGCGCACTAGAGACCCACTCTGCCCCTGAACATAAGTCCCAGCACTCCACCTAGCTCCTTTTTAAAGATTGAATATTGGGGGGCTGAAGAGATGGTTCAGTTCAGTTCCTAGGACTCCACGTCATGCTGCTCATAACCATCTATAACTCTAGCACCCAGGGGCTCTTAAATGTCTAACCTCTGAGGACATCTGTGTTTGTATAAACATAGCCACAGACACATAATAATATTACTAAAAACAACAAAATAATCTTTTTTAAAAAAGATTAGATAGTGGGGTTTAGAGTAGCCTCAGCATACATAAATTTCAGAAATGCAGATTTTCAAGAATACATGCTAAAATTTGCTCTTATTTTTTGCGTTTTAAGCACTTAGAAAACTTTAATATATTTATTTATTTTTATGTATATGAATGATCACACACCAGAAGAGGGCATCAGATCCTGTTACAGATGAGCCACCATGTGCTTGCTGGGAACTGAACTCAGGACCTCTGAAAGAGTAGCCAGTGCTCTTGACCACTGAGCCCTCTCTCCACCCCAAGCATTTCTTCTTCTAGATTTATTTTGCTGTTCTGTGTGTGCAAGTGTTTTGCTCATACGTACATCTGTGTGTGACATTTGTGCTTGGTGCCCAAGGAGGTGGGGAGCCTTACATCTGTATGCTTGGAATCGAACCCCTTGCAACAACAAGTGCTCTTAACCACTGAGCCAACTCACCATTTGAAGCTCTCCTAAGGCATGTCGTCCCTCTGTATCCCACGCTGGCCTGGATCTAACCCTCTGCTTCAGCCTCCCAGATGCTGGATGGTTGGTGTGAGCCACTCCTTTCCCCACACAGGAAGTGCTGTTTCTAGAAGGTGTGTTGGCCAGAGGGCGTGGCATTGTGCCCCTCAGTGACAGGTTCTTTTCTCCCTGAGGCAAAGTTGAGGAGCATGTCTTCCTCTCTGAGACCTAGGCCAGTCAGGAGTGAGGACATGGGGTCTGACTGGACTGCACACCCAGGCGACACAATCAAGAAGCAAATAACTTTGTCAATGGCTTCTCCAATGTGATTTCTTTCCTTGAAGTTTAAGGGACTGAGAACTAGAAGAGATGTTTGCCATCCATCCATCCATCCATCCATTGTGTTATGGAATGTTGTGAGAGGTGGGGTGCAAGGTGCATACAGGTGTGTGTGAACACATGTGACAGGTGTGTGGATCTGAAGGTCCACCTTGGGTGGTGTTATCAGGACTCTCCTTGGTCAGGCCAGGCTGGCCTGCAGGCTCCAGAGATCTGCCTCGCTCCCACACCTGCACTGAGATCACCACTTCGGGCTCCCATACCCAGCATTATGCGGGTTCTGGAAGTTGAACTCAGGTCCTCATTAACTGACTGAGTTGCCCCCATTTTAAGGGAGGGCCAGGCCAGATGCCGCCCTTGACTGGTACGGTGAGTCTTTAAAGACACAGCTTGTCCCTCCCAGGCTGTCTCCTGGTTGTCTGCTTATCTCCTGTCTCCTTCCAGGCATATCTTCCAATGTGGTCCCTATGTACTTAGGGGAACTGGCCCCTAAAAACCTGCGAGGGGCTCTTGGGGTGGTTCCCCAGCTCTTCATCACCATCGGCATCCTTGTGGCCCAGCTGTTTGGCTTTCGTGGTCTCTTGGCCAACGAGAAAGGTAAGAAGGGCCCCTGCCCCTGCCTCGTCTCCCCAAAGCCCCTGTTTCCGTTTCTGGAAGCTTCTGCCCACTGACTTCCCTGTTCCATCCAATGAAGACGCCCTCTGTGGCACACTCCATCCGGAGCTCACGGTGCGCATCGTAGGTCCGTAACAAGTCTAGGAGACCACAGTGTCTCCACCAAACAGGAGGGGACTGCTAAGTGACCACCCACAGCTCAGAGGACGCAGGGTCTCGGAAGAGCGGCGGCGTTCTTTCTGCCTCAAGTCTTGAGCTATTTTTTTTCACTTTTTTTGCGACCACGGTCTCATGTAAGCTGGTCCCAAACTCACATTGTAGTCAAAGCTGACCTTGAACTCCTGATCCTCCGGCCTCCAGCCCACAAGTACTGACATTGCAGGTGTCTTATGCTGTGCTGGGGGCCAAAGCCAGAGTTCTGTGCACACCCTGCCACCCGAGCCCAGCCCTGTCCCCAAACACCCCCCCCCTTCCTTCTTGTCTTTCTTTATGAGCCTTGAGCTCCTGGAAGGGAGACCAGGCTCAATGATCACGCCTGCCATGGCCTGGGCGCCATGTCTTCTGTAATGGGTTGCTTGTCCCTCCCAGCAGCCCCATGAGATCACGTAGGCAAAACACACCTGTTTTACAGATATACCCGAGACCCAGCCGATCGAAAACACGTCCAAAGTCCTGTTAAGATTCAGACCCTGCAGCCTGGACCTGGTTCGGCCCTGCACTGCCACACTCTCCCCAAACCACCCCCCCCACATACACACACATCTTCCCCTCATCCCTGCAAGGCTGCCACATTATCCCCAGGGGCTGGGACCCCAAATAGATGGACTGGAGTTGAGTCTCAGGGAGCCCCAGGCAGCAGGATCAGAGCCTGGAGCTCTGCCCTGCCCTGCCCTGCCCTGCCCTGCACAGGAGGGCAGGGACAGCTCTGCCTAGGCAGAGGAGGTAAGAATGTCAATCCTTTTTCCTTTGAGGGAACTGCCAAAGGGTGGCGCGTCTGACCCCCATCCTTGTCTGTGACTCCTGTGATGCAGGGGTGAGGCTGGACCTTTCCCATTTTAGAGTCCTCAGTGAGATCCCTGCTCACGCAGGGCTGGCCAAGCAGGCATGACGTGGGGGGTGGGGGGACAGGAAGGAGGCACCCCGTGTCAAGGCTGTACGGAGGTCATGGTTGAGAAACGGGATCTGGGTTATCGTCGGGGGATCTTTGGTGACTCAGTGAGGAGAGAGAGCATAGGGGACTGGAAGGAGGGGCCCAGGGGCTGGTGACCATGGCTCTCACTGGAGAAGGGACAGCAGCACTGGCCACACACAGGGCAGGGGAGGTAGGCGCAGGGTCCCAGGATGATCTGGGCCCCCAATTCTGATCAAGGAGAAGCAAAAGGATGGTGTGGGGGGGGTGATGCTTCCATCTAGAAAGCGGTGGGCCAGAAGCTGAGCGTGGCACTGGACAAACACTCATATTCTAGGTGAAACAAACCGATTTCTTGGCCGGGAGCCGTAGATTACGGGTGAAGGTACAGAGGTTCACGTGTGCCTTGAGGAAGATGACGGCTAAATGAGGGTATCACTGGCCTGTCTCTCATTTATCGAAGATGAGGGAAGTTAGCCCTAGAGGCACGCACCTATCATCCCAGCACTCAGAAGGTGGAGGAAGGAGACTGAGGAATTCAAGGTCATCCTGGAACACATAGCAGGTCTGAAGCCAGCTTGAGCCACATTCCATTAAAAAGCCAGTGGGGCAGTTCAGTACATAGAGGCACTCAGTGCCAAATGGGATGACCCAAGGACCCACAGGGAGAGAGAGGAAGGTGACGCCACAGACTGTCTCTGATCTGTATGTGATCTCTGTGGCATTTCTCTATCTTCCTCCCAGCTCCCTCCTTCCCCCTCCCCCTTTTTCCCTCTCTTTTTCCCTCTTCTACACACATACACACATACCATTAAATAAATAAACAAATGTGATAAAAATGTAAAAACTGGGATCCCCAGAGATCCCCAGATCCTGCTTCTCAACCATGACCGCTATACAGCCTTGACACTGGGTGCCTCCTTCCTGCCCCCTCTGATGTCATGCCTGCTGGCCAGCCCTGGCCAAAAATGTGCTTACATTGGGCATCGAGGTGCACGAGAAGAGCTGGGTCAGCCGTGTGACTGCAAGCAGCCAGACTGAGTCAGTGTCCATACAGCTTTGCTCTCAAATAACTACGTGATCTTGGTAAAGGGCCTGGACTCTGTCAGCCTCAGTGTCTGCATGTGTAAAATGGGGCTGATCTGGCTTCTACCCCATAAGGGTGCATCAGGAGGGCATGGGCCTCTATGTGACAGGCATTTAGGTTCATTCCTGGAACACAGACATCTATGATGTCACTGGCCCAGTGCACAGGAGAAAAGGCGAGAGAGCCAGAGATGACTGCAGCAGGGGGCAGAACTGTTTGCTTGCCTTTCTGGCCATTTATTCTTGTATTTTTATGCAAATGAGTGTTTTGGCTATGTGTATGTCTGTCTGTGCACCAAGTGCGTGCCTGGTGCCCATGGAGGCCGAAAGAGACTGTGTGGTCCTCCGGAACTGGAGCCACAGGTGGCTGTGGGCCACCGTGTGGGTGCTGGAAACCAAATCCGGATCCTCTGCAAGAGCAAATGCTCTTAGCCACTGAGCCATCTCCCCAGCCCTTTATATAGCTATTTTTATCATGAACAAATCATGTATGATTCCCAGTAAACCTAAAGAAAAAGGAGCCAGAGGTCTTGTGACCATTCCCCAGGTCAAGAGAGAGCTGCACCAGCCCCCCCCCCCCAAGAATACCCTCCCGTCCCTGAAATGAGCCACTGTGCCCACCCAAGCTCGTGTTGTTTGCCTTCTTTGGGTCCAGCTCATCACCTTTGGAGGTGGACTCCGGTTCTGAACCTGATGTAAGGGCAGTCATTGGGCATTGAGTTTTTATGCTCTGTGTCACGCTGGGCAGATCTGCCCCGCTCATCGCTGTCAGCACTGCAGTATTGAATTGCATCCTAGGACCTCAGAACGGCTACTGTGCCCATGCTGCATGGACTGTGTGGACATTTGCATTATTGCTGGTTTTGTTTTTGAGTTTATCAGTGCTGCCCTGACCACTCCAGTTTGGGTGTCCTTGTGTTTTCCCACACAAGCTTCCCTGGACACAAACCCGGGCTGGAATGGCAAGGTCGGTCTCAGAATGCTCCAGCCAGCTGGTCCCCGAAGGACATCGCAGGTCTGTGTTATGACGCTCAGAGGCCTCCCGTTTGCCCATGGTCTTGCCCACATTTGGTATTACCAGATGTTTGTGTTTGCCCACCTCATAGGTGTGCAGGGTCAGGCACGCCATAGCCACTGTGTAAAGAGCCAGCACACATCCACCGAAAAAGTCAAGCTTTGTCCTCAGGCAGCCCATGTCCTGCCTCAGGGTGACGGCAAAGAGCGCAGAGTGGAGGGCAGGACACTGTGACCGTAGACCCTTGCTTGCAGGCTGGCCCATCCTCCTGGGACTAACTGGAGTCCCCGCAGCTCTGCAGCTTGTTCTCCTGCCCTTCTTCCCTGAGAGTCCCCGCTACCTACTGATTCAGAAAAAAGATGAATTGGCTGCTGAGAAAGGTGAGCTTTGGTGGCGGGTTTCTTGCGACCCCGGGGCCCCAGGCTCACCTGCCAGCCCTGCGTTCACACCCTCTGCTCGGCCCTCCCTCAGCCCTGCAGACACTTCGAGGCTGGAAAAATGTGACCGACGAGATGGAGGAGATCCGGAAGGAGGATGAGGCTGAGAAGGCTGAGGGCTTCATCTCTGTGTGGAAGCTCTTCAAGATGCAGTCGCTGCGCTGGCAGCTCATCTCTGTCATCGTCCTCATGGCCGGCCAGCAGCTGTCAGGAGTGAATGCGGTATGGGCCACCTGTGAGCTTGGGGGCAGGAGGCAGTGTGTGACCAGGTCCTGCGAACGACCCCTGCACATGTCTCTGAGGGGCTGGGGAGCGGTGGGACGTTGGCCATCCTACACTTGAGGCGCTCCTCCACGCCCCATGGCTCTCTTCCAGATTTACTACTACGCTGATGAGATCTACCTCAGCGCAGGTGTGAAAGCCAGTGATGTCCAGTATGTGACAGCTGGGACAGGGGCGGTCAATGTGTTCATGACCGTCGTCACGGTGAGTGTCCATAAGCCACCAAGGACAGAGTGATACCTGGGCAGGGTGCTGGGCCTGGAGGTTGGGACCCTTGGCTTTGATGTTCCCGCCTCAAAGCTCTCCTCTAAGGGTATCCCTGACTCTGTGGGGAGCAGCCACAGACTCCTAAAAGTAGAGGCTCGAATCCCTGCTCCAGATGCTCCCGCTTGAGGCTTAGAGCTGTGGAACTGAGGCTTTTAATGTGGGCTCTCACTGAAGAGTGAACATTTGGGGCCTAGCTGGACCTCCCCACTGTCCACAAGGACACATGGATGTACTTGCTTGTAATATTATGTACACACCCGTGGCTGGGCCCGCACCCCTCCTGGCTCCTCAAAAGTTGGTTGAAGGGCAGTGAGGGCTTCCCCATGATGGCAGCCCCAGGTGGGGGTGCACTGTCCCCACAGGAACCCTGGGTGCTGGCTCTAGAAACTCACCTCCTGCTTCCCACACCTCCAGATCTTTGTGGTAGAGTGTTGGGGAAGACGGCTTCTCCTCCTCCTGGGCTTCTCCACCTGCCTCATATCCTGTATCGTGCTGACAGCTGCCCTGGCGCTGCAGGTAAGGAATGCTGCGGCTGACCCAGTAAAGAAAGCTCAGTGAAGGTACCAAAATGCATCGGTGCCACACAAAGAAATGAGAGAGACAGCCTTCCTCCTGGGGTACTGTAAACCAAGAGTGAGCATCTCTCTCCCGAGTCTCCACCTGTCTGCAGTTCATGGTCTGTGTTCTCTGTTGTGTATGTGTGATGTCTGTGTCCCTGACACCTGTCTCTAAGAAAGGGCTTTGTCCTGCATTTGCTGAACATCATAGTAAATACTATGAGATGGAAAAGGAATGAGGAGACTTATTTATTTATTTGTGGTGTTTTGTTTTGTTTTGTTTTGTTTTGAGACAGGGTTTCTCTGTGTAGTCCTGGCTGTCCTGGATTTGCTTTGTAGAGCAGGCTGGCCTTAAATTCAGAGATCTGCCTACCTGTGCTTCCCAGAGTGAGGGGTACTCTCTTTAAACAGAATTTTTTTTGTCGTTGTTGAAACAAGGTCTCTCTATGTAGTCCTGTCTGTCCTGGAACTCACCATGTAGACCAGGCTGAAGTTTTAAACAGTTTTACATGGGAAGGCACTATTCCCTCACCCCAACTGACCCACAGCAGCGTGACCACACACAGATGTTATCAACCTCAACCTATGTCCACATGTTACTTCCAACACATATGGGATAGTTGTTCAGATTTGCTTTCAACACACACACAAGTAAAAACGTGGAGGGACGGCATGGAGGAGGACGTAACTTGAGATAAAGTTATGCATTTGTCTTGGGTTTTAAGAGATGATAGCATGGGAAATCCAGGCATAGTCAGGTTGGTTACAGGCTGTGCACACAGTAGGAGAGCAGATTAAGCCTCTAGCCATCCGTGGTCTCGAATCGAGTTAGAAATTCAGCTGTGAGCCCCAGCAATGGTCAGAGGAACTCTCAGGAAAAGCTCCCCACACAGGCGAGAGCTGGGCTGGCGACCCTGCTCAGGACCGCACCCTGCTGCTCCCAGCCTGTGTGTTCACACTAGTAAAGGGACAAGGCACCAAAATGAGTTTGTTTTAGCAAGTATAGTCAGACGTCTCGGGGCCATGTTTTTGCCTCCCTCCTCCACCCACCCCCATGAATCAGCTTCCTCTCAGCTGACTCCTAAGGTCTCATCAAGTGGCGAAGCAGTCACTGCTGGCTCCTTCCAGATCCAGGTACCATCTCTGCTCTGAGGTCCCTGAGGCTCCTGTCCCAGCTGGTCTTAGCACTGCCAGGTACTAACTTCCTGTTTTCCCGTCCCCTCACAGAACACCATCTCCTGGATGCCGTACATCAGCATCATCTGTGTCATTGCCTATGTCATAGGACATGCCCTGGGACCCAGTATGTATCCCCAGGCCAGTCTCATGGTTTCAGGGCCCCACATCCTGCTCCTGCATGATCTTCTCTGAGAATCCCCAGGGAGGGTAGAGGTATCTCCAACTGACATCTCCTTTAAGCACAGGAAAGAAGGGGCTGCAGTTAGCACTTTGGGGCGGGGTCCACAGTCCTGCCATGTTTGACTGGCAGAGTGAAGAGTGAGCCCCACAGGCAGCCTCTGCCATCCACCATGCCCCACATCCTTATGAACTGCATTTGCGTCCTCACTCAGCCACCTTACAAAGTCCTGTGTCTTGGAGATACTCACTGCCCTCATGGCCAGGTGGCCAGGAGGCCAAAACACCTATTTTCTCAAGGGGCCTTTGGAAGCCACCATGCTTTCAGAGGGTGCCTCCCCCTACCCTGCCTGTCTTCTAATTGCTTCCCCCCGCCCCCGCTCTCTCTCACCCCTCTGTCCTTTCTCTCTCAGGCCCCATCCCTGCACTGTCCATCACAGAGATCTTCCTGCAGTCCTCCAGGCCCTCTGCCTACATGATCGGAGGCAGTGTCCACTGGCTCTCCAACTTCGCCGTGGGGCTCATCTTCCCATTCATTCAAGTGAGTGGGACCCGAGGTCCCAGCAAGCCCCCAAGCCAGAGCCTCCTAGCATACCCCGATGACATAATGTCCTTCACTGGTCCCTCTTCCCACAGGTGGGCCTTGGTGCCTACAGCTTCATCATCTTTGCAATCATATGTCTGCTCACCACCATCTACATCTTCTTGGTTATCCCAGAGACCAAAGGCAGGTCGTTCATTGAGATCAACCAAATTTTTGCCAAGAAGAACAAAGTGTCAGACATATACCCGGAGAAGGAGGAACTCAAAGACCTCCCACCTGGCATCCCTCAGGAGTAGCAGAGCCAGGCCATGACCCAGGGTGGGCGGTCTGCATGGACCTCCTGTCTAGACTTCGGCTCTGGATTCTTATTGTCTGACATTGGATGGGAGGCTAGCCTGGTGGGGAATACCAGCCCTGTCACCAGCCTCCCTCCACTGGGGGCATCTGACCTGCTTTTTTGGGGGCCTTTCTGTTGCCTCTAACCATAGAGGCCAGCCACAGGCTCTCACTCACATGCAAAGCTGTCCCTTGCCTTTGCTGGGTTGACTCTGGAGGGATCCTGTAACGTCTCTTTTCTGGCAAAAAACAGTTATTGCGGGACCGGACGAGAGGATCATCTTTCACCAGCAAAAGTGCCTCTTCTGTGGCTCCCGTAGGCCTCCGGGGCTACTGGCATCTGCCCAGGACTGAAGTCATCCTCTCTCCTGACCCAGTCGTGTCACGAAGCTGGGGAACAGACCATAGGAGGACACACTGGGCATGAAATATTAACCGTAAATGATAGTTTTCTGTATAGCCAATAAAACAGATCTGATCACTTTTCACTAAAACATACCAGTTCTGTGCAAGCAGAGAAAGGCTGCAGGGGTGACCCCGCTGCTGAGCATGGCTGGTCTTCTGAGGGCAGAACCTGGCGAACAGAGATGCTAGGACACTCCCTGCTGGAGGAAGTGGGCTGGCTGAGAGCTGCAAAGCTGGGAAATTGTAAAGTTGGGGTCAGGTGTACTCCACCTGTCTGCAGTTAGACCAAGGGGGCCTGAGAGGAGGCTGCAGGAAGGGGGTGTGGATGCAGGGGGTGGGGACAAGATGCTCCTTACACCAGCATGGCAGAGACAGAATCTTAGAGGCGTGGGAGTGTGATTAGAAATGTATAGAGAAAGTCTTGGGCATCTTTTTCTGTGGTGAGAATGGCCGCAGTCAGGATAATGGGACACATCTATGGGAATCAGGAGCAGCCTCTACAGATGTAGACGAAGGCTTCTTCTAGCATCAAGCCAGGCAACCGGCAAGAGCAGACAGGAAGTACATGCCGTGGCCGAGCCAGCCTTGAGCTAGCGCAGCTCAGGCAGGACACAGCGATGGGACTCCCTGAATGCTGAGGGTGGTGATGTCAGAGCCAAGGACGGGGGGTACCGGCGGATCCTGCTCCTGGGAGCCTGGAGCCAGGGAAGCTGAGTCTAATCCCTGGCTCAAACTTTGTTTCCTCTTTGTACTTCAAGGAAAAGCGGGACAAAGGGTACATATCCCCTGTGGCTACTGCGGGAATTAAATGGCTTCATGTTTGTAGGGCCTGGCTCAGCAGTGCAAGTTAGGCACTCTGCGGTGTTGGCATGCTTGGGAATGAGCATTCATCCTGAGACTGCATAAGCCCACAGGCGAAGCACAGTGGGAGAGAACACGCACGGGACTGGACGGAAGGTGGACAGTGGAGATGTGATGGGACCCTGGGACACTCCGAGAGCAAAAGATTACCTAGGTGTGAACACATGTATGGCTGAAGATTCACACAGACATTACACATAGAAACATCTGGAATTTTGCTTGTGTGCATGGGTTATCTAGCAGGAGGCATGAGGCACGGGAGTAGGGTGGTAAAGACTTTGGAAATATGAAGGGCCTCTAGTTAGTATTCTGTAGGAGTAGGGCATTCTGCTCAGGGGAACCCTCAATATTTTGGTCTAGAAGGAAACCCAGGAAGTTGGGGATGGCTGTATGGGGCCTATAAGTCTTTGCGGGGTAGAGTGGTACAGGGCCTCACTCTGTATCTCTGGCCTGGAGCTTGCTTTGTAGACCAGGATGACACCGAACTCACAGAGATCTGCCGCTTCTGCCTCCTAAGTGCTGGGATTGAATGGATGCTCTATTATGCTCAGTGACCCCTGTAAGTCTTGAGAGCCAGACTGAGTCTGAACTTGGTTATTATGATAGTCCTGGAGGCTGAGTACACAGCTCAGTGGTAGAGCCAAGCATAAACAAGGCCTCAGGTTCCATCCCCAGCACTTAAAAACAACCAAGATAATCCTGACATTAGATGACTGAATTTCTATCAGTTCCAGATGGGACTGGGAAAGGGTGAGACCAGATGGTACATACAAAGAAAGGGGGGGGGGTGGTGAATAAAATGAGACAGAAAGGGAGACAGGGAAGAGCAAAGACATGCTATTGAATGCTTAGGCCACAGGAAGGATCTGAGCAATGGGCAGACTGCAGGCTGGGCAGACTAAGAGCCCCAAGCGTAGTCCCACATGCAATCCATACAATCATCCCGTCTACCCCGAAGAGGGGTAGGGGGAGCCCTGGAGGAGGCTAGGACCCACCCCCCATCCCGGAGCTTTCCTGAGCTGCAGTCCAGACTTTGTGTGAGAGTGTCTTGGGTATTTACAAAAGTTAGGGTCGCTTGGTAGCCACATGGAAGGGGCCAGAGGAAGAGGCTCACTGGATTTGGTGGCCAGTGAACCCACAGTTTGGTGGGGACAAGGGCAGAGGGTAGGTACTTAGGCCAAGGACACACCAGAGGCAGGGATGGTCAAACAGTTATCTCTCCCTTTCCCACAGCATCACACCTGTGTGGTCAGAGACAGCGGCAAATAAATATCCAGATTGCAGAGGTTTGAAGTCAAGATGTTGGGGAGGTGAAGCCAGCGTCAGCACATGTCTGTAATCGTGGCACTAGCTAGGTGAAGGAAGAAGGATTCGGAGTACAAGGTCATCCTTGGCTACATGGTGAATTCCAGGCTAGCCTGGGATACATAAGAACCTATCTCCAAACTCCAAAACCAACCCCCTTCCCTAGAAACCACACTTTGGGTGAATCAGAATGGAAATGTGTCAGGGCAGGTGAGTCTTGACAGGGTGGGTTTTAAGTGGTGACAACAGAGGCAGACAGGATGGGGCTGTGCAGGGTTTCTTCTCGCCCCAGTGGTCAGACACATTCAAAGCCAGATCAGGCCCAGAGCCTTCTCTGGTCGGAATTTCCACACTGTGTTTCATGGACCAAAATATGGACTAACCTTTGTTACCTGCTTTTTACCTTGGAAATGAGAACATGAAGAAAATATCCAACTCTCATGCACAATCAAAACAAAAGGGCTGGAGAGCTGGCTCAGCAATTAAGAACACTGGCTGTTCTTCTAGAGGTCAAGGGTTCAATTCCCAGCACCCACATACAAACATCTAGAGCTCTAGGGTAACGATATCTCTTTTGGTCTCTGTGATACACAGACATACGTGCAGGTAAAGCACACATACACACAGAAAATAGAATACTATTTCAAATGAGGGAAAGGCATTTTAGCAGAGGAAGTACATACCTATCTAGGCAGATGTGTGTGCCTCCACGAACACCTCTCAACCTCACCCTGAGCCTCCGGGAGGAAGACACCAGCGAGGAAAGGCACATCCGGAAGGGCTTTGAGATGAAGTCTGAAGATGAGGTCTGAAGGCTGCTGAGGTAAAGCCGCACTGTTTCCAGGCTGCTACCCGAGGCTGTTCCTGGTGCCTGGAGGGAAAGTGGGAAGAGTGGCTGGCTGGCCACCCTCTGCGACTTTAGGTTATGAGATTTGGTTCTCTGTTTTGTTTACAAGGCGTGTAGACTTAGATGACCTCAGAATGACTGTAGGAACCAGTGAGGCAGCTCACACATGCCTTTATCCTGTGGCACCTGCCACCAAGCCTGAAGACCCGAGTTCAATCCTTGTGACTCACACGATGGAAGAAGAGAGCAAACCTTTACACATTAATTGAAATAAAAAATTGAAGGGGTTGATATGTAGAGCAGACTAGTCTAGTCCTCCTGCCTCTAACTCGGAAGTGCTGGGGTTACAAGATTCAATGCTTTGATCATTGACTCCTCCTGGTTCTTTAGGCTCTCTTGTCAAGAAAAATATTTACAAAAATGGAGAAAAAGATTACAAGCAGTTCAATAGTACTGTATGCCAAGTGGTGTGTCTAATGCCAGAGCGATTGCTCTGTGGTTAGGGGCACACACTACTCTTGCAGAGAAGCTGAGTTCAGTTTTCAGCATGCACATCACATAGCTCACAACCACCTATAACCCCAGGTTCTGCAGGCACCTGCACTCATGTGAAAATACCTACACACAAACACTTAAAATAATAAAAAATAAATCTTTTGTTTTGCTTTTTTATGAGACAGGGTCTTTTTTATATGGTCCTGACTGTCCTGGAACTTGCTATGTAGACCAGGCTGGCCTCAAACTCACAGAGATCTGCCTGCCTCTGCCTCCTGAATGCTGGGATCTAAGGTGTGCGCCATGGGGTCTGGACCTAAATAAACAAAACAAAGCAAAAACACAAAGAACAAGTCGGAGCGTTGCTTATTCTTTTGGCTTAAATCGAGCAAAGTACAACTGCAAGTTGGGGCTGGGGCCGTAGCTCAGAGCCAGAGCACTGCCTGGCCTGTGTGACGCCCTGGCACTGCCTGGCCTGTGTGACGCCCTGGGCTTAGACACGCCACTGTGCGGGGAAAAGGCTGGGAGAGTGAATCAACAGGAATGATGGCAAAGGATGGCAATCTGACAAGTAGCAGGGGAGGTGGATTTTAAAAGACCTATTATCTTTATTTTGTGTGTATGTGTGTGCATGTGCGCGTGCCCCATGTGCATGCAGTATCCCCGGGAGCCAGAAGAGGGTGTCAGATCCCTAAAGCTGGAGTTACAGTCAGTGGTGAGCCACCCTGTGGCTACTGGGAACCAAACCTGGGTCTTTCTTAAGATCAGCCAATGCTCTTAGCTGCTGTGTCACCGCAGGTTCCTAAAGATGTCTTTAAAATAACTGTGATGGCTTTAAGTGAGTGGATAAAAGTGTGTTTGGAGAACATGGCCGAGAAGTGTGCTTATGGGGCTATTTTCCAGGAGTTTGTGGGGAAGATCCACCCTCACCGTGAACAGGGACCACTCAATCAGAAAAAGTGAAGGGTCACTTCTTCAGCCCTCTCGTCCTTTCTTCCACTCCCTCCTGGCTGGGGTTGGTTCTTGCTCTTCGTGGGCATCCAAGCTGTGGTTTTGTGCCGCCAGCCTCTCACTGAGGGTTAGAGGTGTGTGCCAGGATGCCAGACTCCCTCCCTTTCTTCCTTTGTTCTGCTCTGGCTGGTTGGTTGGTGGGGTTTTTTTGTGTTTTGAGACAGGGTCTTATTATGTAGACCTAAATGGCTGAAGTGTGCACTAAGAGACCATCCTGGACTTGAATTTGTGGTGACTCTCATGGATGCCAAAATCATAGGTGTGTGCCACCACACTCTACAGGGTTTTTTAAAGGGTCTAGTATTTTATTCGTTCTTTGATAATTCCATATATACAGATATTCAATGCATTTTAATCAGACCCACCGCCATTCCCCACTTCTAACTCTTCTGTGGCCTCCCAACATAATCCTGTCTCTTTTCTTCTAAATAACTCATTGAGTCCTACAGGACACAAATGAGCGTGTTACTATTCCCTTGGAGCCAACCTACCAGTGACCTCTTGCCCCAAAGAAAAATGACTCTCTACTGGGTCATGGTGGCACATTCCTTTAATCCCGGTGTTCGGGAGGCAAAGGCAAGTGGGTCTCTGAATTTATGGCCAACCTGGTCTACAGAGTGAGTTCCAAGACAGCCAGGGCTACACAGAAAAAGACTGTCTAGGAAAATAAAAAAGACTGTCCCTCTCCAGGAGCCATTCATTAACTGCCAATGAGTCCTCGGCTGAGGGTAGAGCCTTGTGAACCCCCCTCCTCTGTGCTGGAAGGTTGCTCAGTTTGTCTTGTGCTGGTCTCATAGAGTTAGCCACATGGCCTCAAGTTCACGAGTGGAATAGCCATGCCACGTCCAGGGGACAGCATTCACAGCACTCACTACCATCCCCAGCTCTCACATCCCTTCCTGCCCTTCTTCCATGATGTTCCCCGAGCCTTGGGAGTGCTGACAACAGTGTCCCTTTTCAGGTGGAACACTCACAGACACTCTTCTTAGCAATACTATCCTCACAGTCTGATAGTGTGAGAACATGAATTATTTGACCAATTATATAAGACTCTGCCCTGACTGACCCATGTGCTCACTGCAAAAAGAAGCTTTTCTGACTAAAATTGAGAGCAGGACTGTATATGAGTATAGACACACACATTTAGAAGGCACTTTGACAATGACCTTTTAGCAAAACAACAAGAAGTTTTCCCCTGGGCAAGTGACCTCTGTGGTGGCTTCATTACCAATGTCCTCACAGACTCCTATATTTGAGTGTTCATCCACCAGAGAGGGGAATTGTTTGAAAGGATTAGAAGGATTAGGAAGTGTGGCGTTGTTGGAGAAAGTGTGTCACAAGGGGGCGGGCTTTGCGGTTTTAAAAGTTTAAGCCCGTCCCAGTCTCTCTCTCTCTCTCTCTCTCTCTCTCTCTCTCTCTCTCTCTCTCTCTCTGCCTAAGGAACAGGACATAGCTCTCAGCTGCTCCAGCACCTGCCAGAATGCCGCCATGCTCCCCGCCATGATGATAAAGGGACTATTCCTCTGAAACTGTGAGCAATCCCCAATCAAATGCCTTCTCTTACAAGAATTGCCTTGGTCATGATATCTCCGGTAGAATATTGACTAAGACAACCTCACTAGCCATGGGCTTTTTGACCAGATTTAGAACACCAACTCTCTCTCTCTCTCTCACCATGGTGGTTTGAATGAGCAATATGAGAAATGTCCCCTATGGCTCTGGTATTGAATACTTGGTTCCCAGTTGGTGACACACTTTGGGAAGGTCTAGGCAGTGCAGTGGTCGCTGGAGTGCGCTGTGAGATATTCTTGCCCTGCTTCTAACTTGCTCTCTCTGCTTTGTGCTTGCTGTTAAATAGGTGATCCTGGCTTCCTGTTCCCACCGCCTGCCGCTTGCTGCCACGCTCCTTGGCACTGATGGACTCTTTTCTCTCTTGAACCATACACCAAAATAAACTCTCTCTTCTTTAAGTTGCCTCTGATCACTGCATTTTATCACACAGAAGAAAAGTAACTAATAAACACAGAGAGAAAACAAAACACAGAAGGCCCAAGAGATACTTGCCACCAATCTTAACGACCTGAGTTCAATCCCAAGGACCCACATGGTAGAGGAAGAGAGTTAACTCCTACAAGTTGTCCTCTGATCTCCAGATGTGCACTATGACACATGCATACGCCACACGTACACAACAACAATAATTATATCATAGTAATTAATTAAAATATAAAATTATTAAGGCTGCTTTTTTGTCTTGTCTTGTTTTTGTAGTGCTAAGAATGCAATCCAGAGTCTTAAACACACTAACCAGCTGACTGCCATGAAGCCGCCTCCTCAGCCCTGGGTTTTCTGTTGCTTTTGTTTTGGTTTTTGAGACAAGGCCTTACTGTGTTCCCTGGACTCGAACCCATGGTGCTTCTGTCCCTGGGCCCCAAGTGCTGAGTGTTAGCATTTAGGCCGCCTGCTTCTTGTTTGCCTAGTAACCTATGATATCATCATTTGTTGCTGCCCACAGGGGCCTGGGATAAAAGGACCCTGCTTCTTCCTCCCTCTCTCCCTTGCTCTTGCTCTCTTGTTCTCTTCCTCTCTCCTGCTCTCTCCCCTTTCTCTGTCAAGGCACTCCCTTCCCTCTATCATGTCTCTCTCCTCTCCTCTCTCCATCTCCATGCAATAACCCTCTTCCATATAATATCTGTTGTGCACATCATTTTTAAAAAATGGTGCATTGGCTGGGAAGGGCTCTCCTGGTAGCCTCTGGTCTGGTCACACCAGAACCCCTTACAAGAACCATGATACCCACGACAGATTTGTCTTCTTACCTATCACTAACCATCACTCAACCACATATGCCTGAAACCTACACTTTCTCTCAACTTCTCTGCCTTGCCTTTTATGGTGCGCACCTGTCCCGTTGACGCAGCCGCTCAGACTCAGTGACCTGCCGTGTGCTCTGAGCACCAAGGACAAGGTGGATGCTGGGTTACATCCTCACCCACAACCCACGCTGCACTAGAACTGGCTCGGGGAAACTGGGATGCTTGCGCCAGATGTCACTTTTGGCCACTGGAGCCACCACTGCGGACTCAGATACAACCTGTTTCTAACCCATCCCTGTTAGGTAAGCGAATTTCCTGCCAGGCTCTCACGCTTATGTGCAGAAGATTATTTTCAGTTGCGCAGATGTCTGCTCAGCTGTGCTGGGGTGGGACAACCAGCCAGCCAGCAAACACCCTGGGGCACAGGAGCCAGGTCTCACTGTGCAAGGCACATGGCAAGTTGCCATGTTGATTTTGGAGTAGAGAAGGTGTACCATGCCCCTCCCCGACTCCTGCAGAACTCCAACCATGCATTCTAAACAACGCTTTTAAAAAATATTTTCTTCCTGATTTCTGTACACTTTACTGTTTAAAAAAATGTAGTGCTATAAATTCTTATCTAACCATTTATATAATTTTCACATTGGGTTTACATTTATAAGACCTCCTTAGTCACAATTAACTCTATTTTATCTTCTTTTAGAATAAGCTCAACAAGTTCATTTTAAATTGGTATGGATTTTTATATAAACTTAAAGTTATATTTTTTAGATTTTTTTTTAATTTTTTATTATGTATACAATATTTTGTCTGTATGTAGACTGCACAGCAGAAGAGGGCACCAGATCTCATTATAGATGGTTGTGAGCCACCATGTGGTTGCTGGGAATTGAACTCAGGACCTCTGGAAGAGCAGCTAGTGCTCTTAACCTCTGAGCCATCTCTACAGTCTCAAAATAATTTTTATAAAAAAATGCTAAAATACCAAGATTATAAAGGACTATTAAGATTAACAAGCTAATTTAAAATGTATGTATAACTGCCTATGTCTTTATCAGTTCCTAAATTAATAAATAAATGCTGTTTCTCCCACCATGAGCTGCCTGTGATCTGGATTCACCACTAGACTTTCTGGTTAATAGGTTTGATATAATAAATTCAAATGTAATTTTAAATTTGCTTTATACTGTTCTACTATATTGTTGGTTTTAAAACTCATAACTGAGGGGTTACTACATAGAAGTTTTTACTTATACTCTAAATTGAGATCTATTAATTTTAGAGGCATTTATTTCTTTATGTTAAAACTTGGTCATTGTGCTATATCTTCACTATGAAAAGGTTAAAATACACTTGGTCTTGTTTTCTAAAAATGATAATGTTATTAGTCTATAGTATAGCCTTAGACTTTTATAAGCTATGGACTTTTTATATACTACATTCTAAAGTCCTAGTATTTAATGCAAGTTAATAGTCAGGCATATTATAGATAATCAGGCCCTCTAACATGTCCAAAAATATATTTATAGTCCTAAAGATGCAGACATCTCCCTGCCATCTTAACTAAACAGCTGAGGATGGTCCCTGAGTCACCACACAGGAGTTGGTAAAAATAATATTTTTGCTGAAGAGGAGTCTTCCGGATAGGCTCAGCTACAGCACAAAACCATATTCCAGACCTTGGCTGCTGCCCTGAGGCTGTTGGCATTCCTGCAGAAAACAAAACAAAACAAAACAAGAGGTCTGCACTCTCCTATCCTGTGGGAGTTTAGCCAAAGTCAATTCTGCTAGGTAATTGTTTCAAATGCAGCCAAAGGGGGACACTTGTCCCAAGGCTGCCTCAACAAGCCATGCCCTGCCTGCTGACAGACTGGCCTTTGAAAGTCAAAATGCTCCCACGAAGGCTAGCCCTCTGTGCAGAGACGTGGAGGCCTAATCAACACAAGCCTTCCAGCCTTCTTGCTCCGTGACCTGGTGGAAGACAGACAGCTCCGAGATTCAGCAACTCCACCACCCTGCCCCAGCCCAGGGTGATGTTGCAGGTCTGTTTCAACTCACACTCTTGGTCATATCACCAAGTTCTCTCTTGGGCGACTTCAGATGCCTTCTCAGTCCTCTTCATAGGCAGCAGACCAGGCTTGAAGCCTCACTCCTAGAGCTGCTTCTGTCAGGTCTAGACACAGGCTGCTTTGTTGCCAGACTCAAAAAACAGGTCTCAGATGTAACCTTTTACCATCCCTTTAGCTAAAGGATAATAAATGTTCATAGCAGTCTCACCTATGTCTCCTGGTAAATAATTGAGTACAAGGCCTAAGGATTCAGAAGTTTAAATTATGAGCTTCTAAAAAACTGTTTGAGGATCTAAAAAGCGTTAATGGCAGTTATAGATGTTTAAGGGTCTAAGAAGATGTTTTAATGTTGATAGATGCGAGTTATAAAGGTTAAAAGGCCTTAAAATGATTTAAGGTGTCCTAAATAGATTTTAAAAAATGCTTCCTATTTCTTCCTGTTGCTATTCTACTTTTGTACTGACTGTCCAGAGCTGTGCTCTAATTTATTAATATAACTCTAATTAAAAAAAAACATTCCACTATCATGGGTCCAAGCTCAAGATTTTACATCTTCTTTGGTTTGTCTTTTAGGCATAGGCTTAATTTTTTTTTCCCATTGTGCTAGACTTATATACATCCAGTCTTCTGGACAGAGTGGGGGAAAAGGCCTCTCTTCCATAGTGTGTAATCATACTAAAAGTTAAGATCAAGTGAGCTTTTGCCCCTTCTACTTCACAGAAGGCTTCTGCCTTTCCAGAGGCCACCTTAAAGAGTGTTTATGCTGTTAACCCGAAGGTGTGTGTCCACTGCCTTTTCTACAATGTATACTTCAGCGCACACTACAATTGCTAGCATGTTTAAAGTTTTATCTCCTTTATAAAACTTAAAAGGGATTCTTGTAAGCTGCAGGAAATCCACCTGAATCCACCTTTCAAGTCATTTGGGCTACTGCACCTATTGCCTATCTCAGAGGGTGGGATTGCTCCTCTTTCCCTGGGTTTGGGACTTCCCTTTCCTGGCTCCTCGAATGCTACATTCCTATATCCAACACTGGCTAACTGCTGAGTCTTCACTTCTGGCTGGCATCAGTTCCTGGCTACCAGACCACTACATTCTTGCACCCAAAAATGGCCAATTGGTGAGTCTTCACTTTTGGTTGGCACAAATGTTTCCTACTGCTCTCTCCAACCTGTATCCAAAACCTTTATCTAGGACCTCTTTCCCTTTGGGTGAGATTTTTCTCTCTACCAGCACGGTTTCTTTTCCTCCCCTTCTTGCATGTCTACAAAATCCTAACTCGGTAAACCATGTCTGCTACGGGCAACTGTGCCTTTGGTCTCTGGCCAATGCTGATGAGCTGTTGGAACAGATTGTACTATACTAATCTACTTACTGAGTCAAACCTTGCTCTTGGGAGGCCTTGACAGGTCACTGGCTCCTACCTGCCCAATAGGGATAGTCCATTCATCTGTACCTCCAGATTCTCTTCTGGGGTGTCTTCTGGGGAATTTCAGATTTCTATACGTGGTGCCTGCTTTAAAGGCCTCTAAGCCTACACACCTCAGCAACCAAACTTGGCCTCAGTATTCCTTAAATGACAGATCTAAAATAAAACCTTTTTAATTACTGCCAGTGATTGGGTAAATGGAGGTTCTCTCAGGTAAATGGAGATTCCCATGTTCAAGTCTCCTCTTTGATCCAAACCTTCCACCTCTGTTTGCTCTCCCAAAAGTTTTACATGTACACCTAAAGGATTTTCTCCATAACCTGCTTAACTTTATCTTCTGCCTATATATATGTTCCAGTATCTTGCCAGACCCAGGTGTTTCCTACATCCCCAATGGTGCCAAAGCAGCTACCATAAGTGTTCTAGTCTGACCTCACTTCCACCAAGCTGGACCTGCACTTTTCTCTCCCAGCCATGGATGTCCTCACAGACCCTGGACAGCATCAAAACAGCCTTTTCTTCCTGGACTTGGCCAGCATTTCAGCCCTTTGACCTCCCTACAGTGGCTCCAGTGTCAGCAGGAAGTAGCTAAAGATAATTGATATCTTTGCCCAGTACCTGATTATCAACAAAAGGCTGGAATGGTGTGCTTCAGGCCCAGGACAAGCATCTCCAGGTTCTCCCAGAATTCTTCAGTCTCTGAATACTGCAGTGCATGTCTGCCAAACCCCACCCTCTACCCTGAACTTTCCAAGGCAGGGCCTTCCCCTCTTCCTCACCATGTAATCTGGACATTTTGGTCCTCTTGCATTTTTCTCTCTCTCTCTTACCTGCTTGTATGGTGAGCAAGAGCTGCTTCCAATGAACCTACATTTATATACTCTAACTTCCCTTACATGAGAAGCAGTCCAAAGTCCTCATTTTTTTTTTTAATTATAGAAAAAGGGAGAAACATTAGCCTTTAGGTAGCCTGTTTCTCGGTTGCCTAGTAACCTATGATGTCATCATTGGTCGCCACCCACAGGGGCCTGGGATAAAAGGATCCCTGCTTCTTCCTCTCTCTCTTGCTCTTGTTCTCTCCCTCTCTCCTGCTCTCTCCCCTTTCTTCATCCGGGCATCCTCTTCCTCTTATCATGTGTTTTTCTCTCCTTCCCTCTCTCTCCATCTCCATCCAAGAACCTCTTCCATATAACATCTACTGTGAGCATCATTTTTTAAAAAAAATAATAATAACACTGAAACTTTAGGTGTTTGCCATCATGACCAACAAAGTTGCACTAGGAAACAATTGGGGTGCTTTCCCCCAAACAGACAATCAGTCAGTGCATGAAGGAGGCACAGCTGTGGAAAGAACACAAGAGAAGCCTCCGAGGTTGAAGCTGCAGCTTCAGGGGACCAACCAGTGCCTTTTCCCTCCTTGCGGCAACAGGAAGCAGGCTGCTGGTTGAGGGTGTAGGATGCAGACTACCCACTCTGCACGTGGCTCTGCTGGCAAAGCATCAACACATCTTATCGATTGTCAAGGAGAATGGTCTCCTGCAGAGAGCCATCAAGGTCCAGAGGGCAAGATCATGTGGGAGGCTAGCCTTAGGGAAACAGTATCCAGCAGGCAGCCGCCAGTATTGCAGGGCCAGGTAGCATCTCAGAGGCAGAGCACACCTGTTTGCCTACCAGAACGAGGATGAAGAACAAAGGCACAGGAACACCTCCACCCAGGCCGCACATAGAAGGGGTAAGTGCCAATTTTCGAAACTGCTTCTCTCCCACCAAGCCGGAGGCCTTTGTATGCAGACGAGAGCCCTGGAGTCAATCTATCAAGGAGGTCCTGGGGGAGTGCCTACCCAGAGGGTCACAGAGGGACTGCCACACCCAAGCCCCATGGCTCAGACAGAAGCATGCTCCCTGAAGCTGGGAGAAGCCAGACAGGCTGCTTCAAAGCCTTCACCCACCTGTCCCTTAAGGTCAAAGGCAGGAATACCTAGAAACATGAAAGGAGGCCTCAGAGCTCTGACACCTTCCTAAAAAGCTCCCTCCTCCCCCTTCCAGGACCATAGCCTGCTCCCAGACAGACCTTCCCCCCTCCATCTTAGGGGAAAGTGGAGGCCTAAACACCCTCACCTCACCCCAATCCTAGAAGCCACAGGAACCAACCCTCCAGAGTCCCTGACTTGGAACTCTCTCTTATAGCGCCTCCAGCCCACGCTGGTCCTGGCTACCCTAAGTGCATCCTTTGGCTCCGTCTTCCAGTATGGCTACAATATCGCCGTGATCAACACACCACACAAGGTGGGCACAAGGTGGGTCCCATGGGTAGAAGTCAGCTGCTGTCCTGTTTCTGGATGCTTCTGTCCTCTCGACCTCCCCTCAATGCCCAACTCTGAGGACAGGGGCTCAGAAGCAGAGCACAGCCAGAGGCATTTCCCCCAGCAGGGTCATCTTTTCCGGGAACATCAGTGCTAGGGGACCTGGATTCTCTGCCTAGGAACCTTGGGGTTTGGCCCCACTTTGCTCACCTGGGAGGGCCATTTGTAGATGATGGAGACACATCAAGAATTGAACTCTGCTGGCATTTAGGGATTGTGTTTGGGGCAAGAAGCACCAGAGAAAAAGGTTGGCTGGAGTGAGTTCAAGAGGAGACAGGTGGTATGTAGCAGAAGCGTGGGCAAGGCAGACATACTTATAATTTGGCTACATGTGCGTATCTAAGAAGGAACTTTAGCAGGGGAGATGATGAGGGATATTGTTTGAGTTTCACACAGTTGGAGCCATGTGTATACTTATAGGCGATTTGAGGTACAGAGGGAGAGACCAGTGAGGTAGAACTCGCAAGGACAGATGCAGAAAGGATGTTCCTGAAGGGACAAAGGGGACAAGCACCTAAGGTGGCATGGTCTGCTCACTTGAGTGTGTAAGTTCAGCAGTATCTTTTGTTTTGTTTTGTTTTGTTTTTTCGAGACAGGGTTTCTCTGTGTAGCCTTGGCTGTCCTGGACTCACTTTGTAAATCAGGTAGGCCTCAAACTCCCAAGATCCACCTGCCTCTGCTTCCTGAGTGCTGGGATCACAGGCATGTACCACTGTGCCCTGACTTCAGCAGTATTTTTAAGAAGTCGATGTCACTAGGAGCCAGGCACAGTGATGCTCACCTAAAGTCTCAGAAGCTGAGGAAGTGAAGAAGGAGGATTGATAGTTCGAGGTCAGCCCGGGTTATACAGTGTGACCCTGCATCAAAGATAGATAAATAAATAAGTGTCATTACCTTACAGCTATCATTTGTAGGAGGGAAAGCAGGTAGTTACCCATGGTACATACAGACATGTGAATATGTATGCATATGTGTACATTATATATACATATATTAGTCTTATTGTCATTGATGGAACATCTTAGCTCTTAGGAAGGTTTTGGTGGTGGTATATTTTGAAACTAAGAATCAAACCCTAGGGCCCCATGCATGCCAGAAAAGTGTTCTACAATAGAGCAATATCTCCAGCCCAGGTGATTTAAAAAAAATTTTTTTTATTGCACCAGGCATGGTGGTGACGCCTTTAATCTCAGCACATGGGAGGCAGAGGCAAGGGGATTTCTTGTGAGTTCAAGGCCAGCCTGTTCTAGGTAACAAGCTCCAGAATAGCTACATAGAGTGACCCTGTCAAAGAAGAAGAAGAAATATACTTGTGTTATTGCATTTATTTATTTATATCTATTCAATGTGTGTAGAGTGTGCCTGCATATGTGTGGGACATGTACTTGCCACAGTGAGAGTGTGTGTAAAGGTCAGAAGACAATGTACAAGAATGATCTCTCTGCTTCTACCTTGGGGTCTGGCACAGGTCGCCATCAGCCTTGGGAGTGAGCACCTTCATCCTCAGAGCACCCTACTGCCTCCAGTCCCATTTTTATTGAGACATTATGTACATCGAGGTGGCAAGCTGGCCCTGAGCAATCCTCCTGCCTCAGCCTCTCCAGTGTTGGGATTACAGGCATGAGCCACTTTGCCCAGCGCTGAGGTTTATTGGTTTGTTTGATTTTTGTGGTGTCAAGAATTAAACCCAGGACCCAGGATGATAGGGAAGCCCAGGGATGGTACGATTCACAGTGAGCTGGGTTCTCTATCCACCAACAATCAAGAAAATGTACCACAGGCTAGCTTATAAGCCAGTCTACTTGGAGTATTCTCTCAAGTTAGGCTCCCTCTCCCAACATGACTCTAGTTCATGTCATGCTGACATGAAATTAGCCAGCACTTTAATTATAATGGCAAAGGAACGTCGCCTGTGTCCTGGGATGTGATGCGCAGGGCTGTGCAGGCAGATCAGATGGCGAAGCACTTGCCCAGGATGCATGGAGCCCTGGGTTACTTCCCCAGCCCTGAATAAGGTCGGGTATGGCAGTGCAGGCCTATAACCTCAGCACCAGGGTGACATAAGAAAGCAGGCTGAGCAAGCCAGTAAGCACAGGTCCTCCATGGCTCCTGCCTCCAGGTTCCTTCTTTGGGCTCCTGCCCTGACTTCCCTCAGTGTGACCTGAGAGCTGTGAGATGAGATGACACCATTGGGCCTCCAGTTGCCTTAGGTGTTTTGTCATAGCAGGACAAGCCTGGTGTGTGCAGAAGTCGATGCTCTCTATACCTGGTGAGGAAACTGAGGTTCTGGAGGCTGACTCACTGCCCAACGTCTCCCAAGTA
>CM053763.1:119236770-119265395 GCA_028658305.1 Pachyuromys duprasi
ACAGCGTTCTGCACAGGCAGGCTTGCTCACTTGAACTTGCCACAACACATTAGTCTGTGTGAGGGTGGGGAGGAAAACCCCTCATGAAAAATAACTCTACAAACATGGCACTTTCCTTTCCATACATTAAAGAAAATATTATCATTGGAAATTGTCTCTTTACGAGAATTGGACCCAGAAACCTCTCCTTGAAGATAATTGGTGTACAAGGACCTAACCTTTTCTTGTGCACTTGAGTGGAGAGTTTGACTGTGCTGTAGGTCAGGCTATATACAGTTACCATCTGGCAAACATCGCTTAGACTATTCTAGACGCCCAGGATCTACTTCCTCCTTTTATAGAGGCAGCTTCAAGGCCTCACTGTGTAGATTGGGCTGACCTGAGTCACAGAAATCCATCTGCCTCTACCTCCCAAGTGCTAGGATCAAAGGTGCGTGTCCTCACACTGAGCCTCTTAAAGACAATCTTTCCCATATCATATCGCAGATGAGGAGCCAGGGCATGAGGTGGAGCCAGCCTGCCTAGTGGAGTCACACCAGCCTGAGCGTCTCTGAGCCTATTGTGTTTCTTAGGGCAAGGGGTATCAGCAGTACAGGAAAACTATGTGGTATTTATGCCCCGGCTCTTCAGGGGCTCGCTCTGGGGCTATAGCAGCCAGAGGGAGAGAAAAATGACCAGAAAAATCCAGAGGGCACACCTGTGGATCTTGGCACATCCTGGAGTGTTGACCAGCAGAGGACATTTTATAAGGACCCTGTCAGCCCTGCTTCACCTACAGCAGTCAGGGGCTAGGTGCTCGGCAACTGCCACTCCAGCAGTTGGCGGGCCCTGGAGTGGCTGCGGTAGAACACAGGATAACCTAGCACTCAGGGGTTCGGACAGGAGGAGGGCTACAGAGCAAACCTAAGGCCAGCCTGGGATGCATGAGATCTTCAAAAACCAAAACAAGCAGCCGACAAAGATGGCTGACAGGCCTGGAGGGACCCAGCTCGGGGTTACTTTTCAGCCCTCTCTTCCCTCCCCTCCACAGACCACTGGGTTTCAGCTTCTGGGTTGTAGAGGTCCCTAGTCCTGAGCTGCACCCCATCTGTTAAGGGAATCTATCTGGTCAGAATCTTTGACCGGCATCAGGTCTGGTCTAGACATCACCATTAGGCTTGACTACCCTCCAGCCACAGGAAGCTCCACCTCGAAGCAGCTGCAGTAGGAATGCACATCCCCTTCCCCACTCGCGCTACCTCCCACCCCGAGTCTATCTTCCCGGAACTTTGACACGCTCTTCTTTCTTCATTGCTCTTCCCATTCTTGGTCAGCCTGGGCTTTCTTTTGTGTACGTGGGGAAGGCAGTATGGATTATTGTGAGAACGCTAGCACCATCATGACGCGTACCCCTCTCACAACCTAATTGAGTTTGTCTCTGCTGATGAAATAAGCCAATCCAAATCAGATTAAAAGTACAAAAAGGGCAGGTTACTTGGGAACTGAAGCTCAGTTCAGCAGCCTCAAGGGAAGTCACACCCCAACTATGGTGGGCGGGGTTTTAAGGACTGTAAGCCGGAAGGAAGATGATGAGGCTGTACCTGCCGGACTTGAGGGGACTGGTGGCCCCAGGTGAGGGCGTTGGGGATGCCAGGAATATGGAGGCTATTCTCGAAGTGGGCAGGGTTGGGGAGAGAGAAAGCGGTGTTTACTGGATGGGGTTGGGGTGGGGAGGGCAACCGGAGATGCCAACTCAACACTAATCACTGAGGGGCAGGAAGGGCCACACATCCATCACTCTGAGGGCACTCCAGTACCAGCCCTTCTCAGCATGGTCTAGCTCCTCTGCAGGGAACAGCCTGGAAGTCCTGGGTCTGGTGTGAAAAGCTGCTGGGCACCCCTGGGCTCTGCTGTCTTGCAGAAAAGGAACACTGCTGATCAACAACGTCTTCGCTATAACCCCTGCCATCCTGATGGGAGTCAGCAAAGTGGCCCGGTCTTTTGAGCTGATCATCTTGTCCCGAGTGCTGGTGGGAATCTGCGCAGGTACCTGGGGATGGCCACTGAAGATCCAGGTTGTTCTCACTGGTCAGGGGACAGCTCTGAGACATGGTACCCAGCACCAGGGGCCAATGCTGGACACAGGGGTCTGGCTATCTGCTTTTTCCTCCTTGGGTCTCATTCAGTTTCCTGTCCCAGGCCCTAGCCAACCCCATGCTTTCTAGCCCCTCCCCTTTATGTAATGAGTCTTCCACCTGCTGGAATTCCCAGCTCTCAGAAGGCAGAGGCAAGTGGATCACTGTAGATTCAAATCTAACTCTGTCTATATAGTGAGATCCAGGCCAGCTAAGTCTATATCAATGAAAGGGGCGGGGAATAAAAGGAGGGCGTGACCGCTCCTAGGCACTGGTTCTGAGAGGCAGAGGAGTCTTCTTAGTGGACCTGATTCCTGTTTTGTCTGAGCCAGGCATCTCCTACAGTGCCCTTCCCATGTACCTGGGAGAACTGGCCCCCCCGAACCTGAGGGGCACATTAGGGACGATGACCGAGGTGTTTTGCATCGTTGGAATCCTCCTGGGACAGATCTTCAGCCTGCAGGCCATCCTGGGCAATGCCACAGGTAACTAGCAATGTGTAGGAGTGAGGGAGCAGGAGGTAGTAAGCTGTGGGCAGGCATGTACAGCCATTGGCACAGCTGAGCCCAGAGTTTCCAGTGGTCCAAATAGGAAGGTGTTTTGGTGACCTTTAGGTCAGCTTGTGGATGTAGAGGACCTTGCCCAAGGCAGGGACCCTGAGTCTTAGAGATGGGAGAAGACTCGGAGATAAGCCAGGCTAGGCTGGCCAGCCAAGGAGCTCCCTGGAGCTGCCGGCCACTGCTTCTCCGACTCTCCCCAATAGCCCACCTGAAAGCTGGGGTCCTGGGCATGCATAAACAAACACAGATTTGTAGGTGGGTGTTCGTACCCACCAAGACCTTTCCTCTGTCTTTAACACGGATGCTCTTTGTGGGCAGCCACATCTTGGCAAGGCCTAGGTGCCCACCACCCTGGCTTATCACCTGGTTGGGCCACGGTGGGAGGGCAAAGAGGACCGGAAGCACCTGTGCCCCCGAGGGTCCCTGCAGCGGATTCAAGCCTCAAGCCGCCGTTTGTGTTCGTCCAGGCTGGCCAATCCTCTTGGCCCTCACGGGGGTCCCTGCACTGATTCAGCTCCTCTCGCTGCCCTTCTTCCCCGAGAGCCCGCGCTACACTCTGATTGAGAAAGGAGACGAGGACGCAGCCAGACAAGGTACTGGGATGCAGGCTGCTCCCCTCAGGGTCACAGAACACAGGGTTTGAGAGCAGAGAACTTGTGCCGCATGAGGCCTGGGTTGTGGTGACGGGCCTGGTTGGAACAAGAGGACAGAGGTTGAGAATGCTGTACTGCCTCTCTGCTCCGCAGCTCTAAGGAGGCTGCGAGGTCACAACCACAACGTGGAGGCCGAGATGGAAGAAATGCGCACAGAGGAACGCACCGAGCAAGCAGAGGGTCGCCTGTCCGTGTTCAACCTCTTCACCTTTCGGCCCCTGCGCTGGCAGCTGATCTCCATCATCGTGCTCATGGCGGGCCAGCAGCTGTCCGGGATCAATGCAGTGCGTGGTGCCACCTCGCCCCAGATTTTTGGTCCCTTGGAGTCTTTTTGAATGAATTCACGGAAGGCTACGAAGTAGCATTTTGCATTTTGACTTCTGTGAAGCTCAGTCTGGCCTCCAGGAGGGACAAGTAGCAAAGCCGGTGCTGGGAGGAGGGGTTCTGGGAGCATATGGTATTCCCTTTGCAACAAACAGGGCCTGGGCCTGTCAGATGGTTCGGTGTTAAGGTGTGCTTGATGCCAAGCATGATAGTTTGATTCCTGAGGCCCACAGCATGGAATGAGAGACCCAACTCCTCTGACTTCCACTCAAGGGCTGTAGAATGTGAGCATGATAGCACGTGCACAGAGACAGGCAGACGGAGGGAGGGAGAGAGAGAGAGTGACTAAATGCAATAAAAATAAAAAGATGTATAAATAGATAGATGGAGATAGCTCATCAGTGAAAGAGAGGAAGAAAGAGGAAGGAAGAGAAAGAATGAGTCAGGCATTGTGGCGCACACCTGTAATCCCAGCACTCAGGGAGGCAGAGGCAGGCAAATCTCTGTGAGTTTGAGGCCAACCTGGTCTACAAAGCAAGTCCAGGACAGTCAAGGCTACACAGAAAAGCCCTGTCTCTAAAAACGAAACAAAACAAAAACCAAGAGGGAGAGATAGGTAGCTGGTTGGATGGATGGATGGATGGATGGATAGATTGGTATAGATAGATCATCAGTTAAGACCACTAGTTACCCCTGCCTAGGATCTAGGTTCCAGTCCCAGCATCCACATGGTTGCTCACAACCATTTGTGACTCTATTTCCAGGGAACCCAACACCCTCTTCTGGACTCCATGGGTACTATAAGCACATGGTATACACACAGGCCAAACACTTGTAAACAAGTTAAAAATAAGCACATCTTTAAGAAGAAAGGAAGGAAGGAAGAGATGAAGCCTCCAGTGGAAACAGAGAGCAAAACCAGGCCTTATTCACAGAAACCGCTGGCTGCACCAACGCAGGCCTGCCACGTGGTCCTGGGGAGCTCAGACAGGATGTCCAGGGGAAAGAGGCAGCTCAGACTCTTCTCTACCTCTCCCTACCCTTTATCTTTCTCTTGCTATATGCTTTTGTTCTTTGTTTCCTGGTCCCCCAAGGAACATCTGCAGGTGTTTTCTGTTTGTTTTCCCCTCCATAAGAAGCCTGTGGAGAAAGTGTCTGAGTCCTGGTCCCAATCACAGGCTTTAGAGAAGGACCATCGGTGTATCCATCCTGAGTCAGGAGGCCCTGGGAGACTCATTTGTTGTGAAAAGTGATGTCATGTTCTCTGGTAGCTATTTTCACTCTATCTGTGGATGGGCAAATAGCTAGAAAATCTCAAATGTCCATTCTGAAGCCATTGGAGAAAGGACAGTTGATCCTATTGGCATCTAAGAGAAGTAATAGGAAGAGGTGACACCCTGTCTTTGGGAGTGGAATTGTTTAGCAGGTGACCTTGGGACTGGCTTCTGTGGCTTTCTGTGCCTATCCCAGGACTGGAATAGAATTGGCCCCGAGCCTGCGTTTGCAGGCTGGTAATGTCACACAGGAAAAGATGCTTGGCGGTCCTGCGGCCTGACACCCATTTGAGGAGCATGGAAGCCTAGATTCAGGGACAGCAGAGCCTTGAACACTAGGACAGAGTCAGATCTACCAGGTGCCTAGTTTCACCATGACCTGCCATGCCCATCCTGTCCCAGGGTCACCCAACCAGCCTCCCAAAACTGTCTTTTGCTCAAAGTGAGAAAGGGAATCCAGTGACGTGTCTTGGACCTCTGTTCACAGCCCTCCCTGTTTGTGCTTTAGGTCAACTACTATGCAGACATCATTTATACGTCGGCTGGCGTGGACCCCACCAAGTCCCAGTTCGTGACCGTGGGTTCTGGTGTGATCTGCTTGGTGATGACTCTCATTTCAGTGAGTTACTGGGGAGTGGCCTGTCATTGCAGGGTCCCCAGACAAGCCCCTAACTGGAAGACAGAAGCCCCTCGGGCCAGTAGGGTGAGGGTGACCTTGGCCCTGGAGGCACAATACTATTTGAGTAACCTTGGTCAAGGATTGGGGTGTAGCTCAGTTGGTAGAGTGCTTGCCTGGTGTGCACAGTTCCTGGGTTCAATCCCCAGCAGCTGTAGTTAACTGCACACCATGCTTATAATCTCAGCACTTGGGACAGGAAGGCAGGAGGACCAGAAGTTCAAAGTCATCCTTGATGACAGTGAATTCAAGATCAGCCTAGGATACTTGAGCTCAAGAACAAACAAGCAAACCCAGACATGAGGGCAATTGTTGGTCGTGAACTTGACTACACCTGGAAATTAAGTAAAACCCAAGCAGCAGGGTACACGTGTGAGGGATTTTTTTTTCCTTCCTTCCATCATTTTGTTTTTCGAGACAAGATTTCTCTGTGCAGGCTTGGCTGTCCGAGAACTCACAGAGATGCACCTGCCTCTGCCTCACTAGCGCTGGGATTAAAGGTGTGTGCCACCACTGCCCGGCATGGAAGGCACACACATGCACACATTTACTTTTATGTACACTGGTGTTTTGCCTGCATGTATGCCTGTGTGAGGGTGTCAGATGCCCAGAAACTGGAGCTACAGACAGGTGTGGGCTGCCATGCGGGTGCTGGGAATTGAACCGGGGAAGAGCCACTTTTAATCCAGATCTTCTGGGGTGGGAAAATCCACCTCTAATTTGGGTCACACCTTCTGAGGCATCCAAGCAGCACACGGAAGGAGAAAGCTTTCACTCTTTGCCTGCCTGCCCTCACTCTCACTGGCAAGTCCATTCTTTCACTGGTGTTAGAGCCGACCTCTGCACAATTCCAAGTGTGTACCGAGTTGCGGCTGAGACAGCCAGCCTCGTGGACTGAACAGCTATTGGATTCCTGGACCTTCTGTTGGTAGACAGCCATTGTTGGGCTAGTTGAACCACAGCCTGTGAACCATTCTAATAAATCCATATATACATGGGTTTATTATATATATATATGTGTGTGTGTATATATATATATATATATTCATTCTATATATACGTGTTCATTCTGTAAATTCTGTTCCTCTAAAGAACACTGACTAATATAGATTTTAATTCCAGGATCATGAGGTATTGCTATGACAGACCTGATACTATTATTTTGGGGGAGGGTTATGGAAAGACTCTGGGACTTGGGCTAGAAAGGGCACTGAGTTCAGAGTGTTCAGCACTTGTAGTGGGAGCTTGGAAGGTAATGTTGAGCCAGGCAATGGTGGCACATGGCTTTAATCCCAGCACTGAGAGACAAGGGCAGCCAGGTCTCTGAGTTCGAGGCCAGCCTGGTTTATATAGTGAGTTCCAGGACAGCCAAGGCTACACAGAAAAGCCTGGTCTCAAACAAAACAAAAAGAATGCTGGGAGCAGAGCAGAGGACGGAGGCCTGGCTTGGGAAGGGCCACCTAAAGACTCTGTCGGGCTGCTTGCCTTTTGAGTTGAGAATCTGTGGTTCTGGCTAGCTAGGACTGAAGAATCTGCTGTTAAAGAGACCAGCATCAGTGAGGTGAGAGTCTTCTGGGAAGTGTTTCCTCAGGGGCAGCTCACGGAGGCCATGTTACAGAGGCGGCCAAGGTTGGATCTGCAGTCGGCAGCTGAAATAGAGAGTGTAAGAATGTAACCAGGTGGTGCTGGTTTTGAAGGCAGGAAGGAGAGCAGCTGAGGCTTGGCACTGCGGAAGGGCGGGGGAGGCCATTGATGCAGCGACTGCTGAAGGCCCAGGACTGAGGGGGTCATGCAGACAAGGTGAGGCTTGGCACCATGAAGAGAGCCCAGGAGAAGCTATTGGTGAAGGTGCAGCCCAGTTGCAGCAGAAGACCCCAGCGTTTTGGAGATGCCAGTGCCAAGGGACGACCATCAGGAGCAACAGCAGCAGTGGAGTGGAGCCAGCTTGAGCCTAGAAGACAAGCTGTGTGGACTGCAGAGGGCGGAGCTGCGCACCACTGGCTCGAGGGTGCCCCACCCATAATGGGCTGAGCCCTTCCACATCAATCACTAATTAAGAAAATGTGCTATAGGCTTGCCTGAAGCCTGATCTTATGGAGGTATTTTCTCAATGAAGCTCCCTCCTCCTCCCCCATGACTCCAGAACAAAGGTGATCCCTGCCAGGCAGAGAAGGCCATCCCGGAGCAACTGTGGCAATCTCAGTCTCCCACAGAGGAAGTTAGAGGGGAGGGCAATGTCACCTTGGGTGGGGTCCCAGACTGTGTCTCCAGGGACAGACAGCTATTTGGCCGTCTGGGATTTCTCCAAGCAGGGAGTGGGGAAGGCGGCCTGGTGATGGTAGTCTGTGTTTAGGGCGATGGCTGGATCCCAGAAGGCGAGAGGGGAGGGTCTCACAACCCACTGTAGCTCTAGTTCTGGGGAGTCCAACGCCCTCCTCTGGCCTTCGGGGGTACTGCATGCACACAGTGTATATTAAGCCAAGCAGGCACACACATCAACGTAAAAAAATAATGTGGTTATTACAGGGACAGGGCGCTGCGGGAAGCAGAAAATGACAAAGGCAGTAGTGTAGCACCCCGGGGCGCATCTTACGCCAGGTAGGCCACCCGGTGTAGCAGGGGTGAGGGAGCGGCACCTAAGGAGGGCCACGCAGGAGAGAATGCCGGGTCGGGGTCAATCCTTAGTACCAAGAGAGCACTCATCATCCGTTCCCCTGCAGGCGGTCACGGTGGAGCGTCTGGGGCGCCGCATCCTCCTGCTGTCTGGCTATGCCATCTGTGCCTCTGCCTGCGTGGTGCTGACCGTGGCGCTCCTCCTTCAGGTCTGTTCTCACGCCCTGCCCTGTATGGGGGAGGCTGGCGTAGAGGGTTCGAGGCCCCAACTGCGTGGATGGGTCTCAGTCCTCTCCAGCTGCCTCCTTTCGTGGACAACCGCCTCAGAAAAACCCATTCCCAACGGGAAGCCCAGGAGTGAGTTTGCTCCACAATGCCCACGAAGACAGGCGTATAACATCCCACCTGCCAGCCATCCGTCCTCATTATCACTAGTTAGCTGGCCGCTTAGCTTACAGCCTGCCACCCAGTTCACTTAAAGTCTGTTAACCTGGTTTTGGATCTGCCATTCTGTTGGCCATTGGGAGCAGGGAGGTGGTCTGGGGTTCCCTTGCCCCTAGGGCACCTAGAAGGATTCTCTGCAGACAATTGTCAAGTGAGTTCAAATCCCCACTAAGTCCCTCAAGTGTGGGACTTGTCGCTGAGGGTCTGAGCTCCTCCTGGTTTGGGATCTGTGGGCTCTGGTCCACATTTGTGGGATAGAAACAATACTATCCATGCTCAGAGGGTGTGACGTGAAAATAAAACTCAAAGCTGCCTGAGTCAGACCTGAGTGGAAGGCGGGTCTCTCACCAGCTCCTTCACGGCGAGGTGAGGTTGCCACAGTCTGAATGAGAACTTTGTCTCCATCCTTATCCTCACCTCCTCCTCCCCTTGTGCAGAGCCCTTGCGGCCTCTGTGGGACTCAGACTTCAAGGGGGAACCCACAGGATTTGACTCCCCATAAGGCTTGAGGCCCCCAGAGGTCCCAGGCTAGGCCCTCTGAGGCCCACAGGGATGCTTCTCCCACAGAGCACGGTCCCTGAGCTGTCATACCTTGGCATCGTCTGTGTCTTCACCTACATCGTGGGACATTCCATAGGGCCCAGTGAGTTCTTCCACACCTCCCCTACCTCAACCAGCCTCCAGAGCATGACACACATAAGGTGCTCCACAAACATATTCGCCTCCCTCCGCCACTGCCCTTCAAACAGAGCATCCCTTTTTTGCTTTGGGAGTCAGGATCTCACCATATAAAATCTTACTTACCAGGTTGGCTTCGTTCTCACAACCTTCCTGACTTAGCATGTGTGGAGCTCAGGGACAGCTTGTGGGAAGCGGTTCTCTTCTTCCACTGTGTGGGCCTCAGGGTCAACCCGGGTCATCAGGCTTGGCAGAAAACACCTTTACCCATTGAGCCATCTTCCAGGTCCCTAAGCAATGCTTTTGTCCCCCAAAGATGTAGCAATTAGGGAGAAACATAGCCATAGACATTTGGGACAAGACTCCCTATGAGAGCAATAATGAAACAGCAAAGATCCAGACTCAAGAAAGAGGTGGAGATCCGTCAGTACCATCCCTGTACACACTGCAGAGGCAGCAATGTCTGAGCCAGGAGTCCACAGGGCACAGTGACTCCCTGACAAGCGAGAGTCTCAAAATTTGGCTAATGTAAAGCAAGGGCTAGAGAGGATTTGCAATGTGAGGGCCCTGAGAAGCACCAGCTGGGTTTCTACAAACCTTCGCTTGCATGCATTTGCATAAAGGATGCCGGGGCTACCCCTGGCTTTCCAAGCTTCTGCCATGGCTCCAGGGTAAAGATGGGGCTTCTTTGTAGTCCCAGCAGGAGTGGACTCACACAGGGAGGTGAGGTGCTCTAAGGGTGTGAGGTTTGAAGTGAGGTCGCATCAGGTCCCAGCAGCCCCCAGGAGCCGCTGAGCCTCCCTCCCCTCCAGGTCCTGTCCCCTCGGTGCTGAGGACAGAGATTGTCCTGCAATCCTCTCGGACAGCTGCGCTCACGGTGGACGGGGCTGTGCACTGGCTCACCAACTTCGTCGTGGGCTTGGCCTTCCCGTCCATCCAGGTGAGCAGCCCTCCACGCCACCCTTTCCACCCAGCCTTGCCCCATGGCAGTCAGTAGCTCCCCCTTTATGAAGAACACCCCCAAGGCAAGGGATGTCGTTTAGTAGGTAAGAGCGTCTGCCTAGCATGCGCAAAGGTTTGCATTCGATCCCCAGCACAGCATGAACTGCATGTGGTGGGACAGTTCTGTAAAAGCAGCACTTAGAAGGTGGAGCCTGGAGGATCAGAGTTCAGAGCCATCCTTAGCCACGTAGAGTCTGAGGCCACCCTGGGGTACATGAACTCTTGTCTCAAAACACAACAATCCTCCCCGATTCTACTGATTTGAGGGGGCAAAAGTAGCCCTCAGAAGTTTTATGTGAGACTCGCTCTGGCCCACTTCTTTTTATTTACTCATTTTCCAGTGCTGGTGACCCAACCTGGAAGCTAACGTGCATGACAGGCAGTGCTGTGCCACTGCATGGCACCCCAGCCTGGCACTGCTAAGCCTCCGGCCAGAGGACCGGATTTGTGATCCTTTAGTATACCATGCTTGGGTTAAAGAGCGATGTACCTCTGCGTTAGCTATCTAATCAAGAGGAATAGTTAGCCCAAGAGGAGCAAACCCCCCCTGCTGTCTGAGTCTGCAGGAACTCCAGACGTCCAGGGCAGGAAGCACCCGGAGCCTGGAAAGTCCCTGTGAGCCAAATACTAAATATTCCCCTTGGAGGTTAGGGAGGAGCCCAGTTTTCCCTGGTTTTTCCTCTAGGAGTGAAATAAATGTGGCCATGAATAACGTCCCTGTGACCCACAAAGGCACCAAGTGTGTTGTCTGAAGGGTCCCCTCTGTCTCATCCCCTCTCTGTAGCATTCGGTTTTTAAAACTCTACTGTATTTGGGGTGTTTAGGCCTCTACCCCCTTCCAACCTCTCAACCCTACATAGGAGAGAGGTCAGTGGGAAAAGGGAGCTCACACCCCTTTACTTCTCCTGGCTGTTTAGGGTCGTTGTGTCTTTTGACGATTATATCAATCACCGTCAACAGCAAATGCAGCCAGCAGTCTCCTCCAAGCCGATATGCCCCGAAGTGTTTCTCTCCACACAGGACCCTTCCTCTGTCTGTTCTCTCCAAACTGCTACAGGCACGGCATGCCATACCTTCTCTCTCTGGGCCCACTTATAGCCTCAGTTCACGCCCCTCTCCAAGCCAAATATGGCAGACCATTACCAGCTGGCAAAAGCCACGCCCCATGCCCCACACAAAACAGTTAACAGCTGTGGACAAACTAAAGCTCAAACCAAGAACCCCACGCTTGAGAGTAACACAAAAACAGATTAAAGAAAGCAAAACTGCCATCACACCACTCTCTTCTAGGTGGCCGTCGGGGCCTACAGTTTTGTCATCTTTGCTGCACTCTGTCTCCTCACGGCTGCTTACATCTATGTGGTAATTCCCGAGACCAAGGGCAGGACATTTGTGGAGATAAACTGTGCTTTTGCCAAGATAAATGGAGTGGAGTTTCCACAAGAGAAAGAAGGAACCACGGCCAAGCCTCACCCGCCTTCTCTGCCTGCCAAGGAAACATCCTTTTGAGGATTCTGAGGACACACACGCTCCAGCATCCTTCTTTGGGAGGGGCACAGCTCTGAGACTTTGGTGCTTCCTGTAGCAACTGGAAGACTTTGGAAAACACAGCCCTGATTTACCTGACAAGGGTTGGCTCCTCGGCTCACCGTGAGAGGGATGACGTAGAGCGATGGAGATGAATGTGAGTAATGATTGACAGGGGCTGATTCTCCAATTCTATATTCATTCCAAAACTTACATGAGGTATGGATGTGGTTTTTTAAGCGTTGGAAGTTCAGGGTCTCAGCTTCATGTTATTATAACAAACTAACTGGAGCAATTAACTGATTTTTAAAAGACAGGCTGGGTGGTGGCTGCACTTGTCTGTAATTCCAGCACTTGGGAGGCAGAGGCAGGCCAGTCTCTGAGTTCACAGCCAGCCAGGCAGGACTACACAGAGAAAGCCTGTTTAAAAAAAACCAAAACAAGGGGCAGGAGAGATGGCTCAGCAGTTAAGGGCACTGGCTGTTCTTCCAGAGGGCCTGGGTTCAGTTCCCACCCATAGGCCTGCAACCATCTGTAATGGACTCTGATTCCTTCTTGTGCTGTGCATGAAAACAGTGTTTACATACATTAAAAAATAAATTTATTTTAAAAAGTCAATATTAAAAAACCAAAACAAGTAAATATGTAAGTAAGTAAATAAATAAATGAAATAAAAGGTGATTTGGGCTCCTGTTCCTCAGGTTCCAGCCCAAGATTGGGTGGACTCCATGACTTTGTGCCTCTGGCAAATACAACACATCACTGTGGAAATGTATGGTGGGGTTTTCACACCACGATCCAGGAAGTGGAGAGACACAAAGTCCCCTTTCAGAACATGCGACAAATAATCTAAGGACCTCCCAGTAGACTCTACCTCTTGAGGCTTCTGCCACCTCCCAGCAGTCAGTGCCATGAGTTGAAGACCAAGCTTTCAACATATGAAATATTGGGGGCACCCATCCAAACTGTAATTTTCAGTGGTTGTTATGGAGGGGTAGAAGATAGTTCAACCGGCTAAGTGCCCACCATGCAAACCTGCTGATTAGGGTCTTTGGGTTCTTTGGGGATATACCAATCTCAGTCAGGATACTAGCCGGCCAGTCAACCATCGAAGCAGCAGCAGTGGATCACTCAGCAAAAGCGGCAAGGCCGAAATAACAGAGTCCAATAAAGCAGCAAAACTCTGCAGAAGCAGCACAGAAAGGTCTCTGGAACGTTTCTGCCTCTGAAAACCAGCAAAGAGATGCAAACCATTCGTTGAAGTTAGAGTGGTATTGTCTCACTGTCTCTGGACTTCTATTTATCTCTTCTCAGAGTCCACACAAGGATGTTTTCCAGCTAGCAAAACCCACACCCTCACACGAGGTAGTTTTCAGCTGACAAATATCGCTCACTTTTTCACAAGGGCTATTTTCCACGGGGGAGAAAGCATTCCCACATCGCACACTTGGCACGAAAACAAAATCCATAGTCACCTGAGGCAACTGAGTTTCCAAAGAAACCAGAAACTTCCGCTTCAGTGCATTTGTGTGTGTGTGTGCAGACATGCACTGGTGCCTGCAGAGGCCAGAGGACCGGGTCCCCAGAGCTGGAGTTTCCTGTGGCGGTAGACTGCCCGACGTGGAGGTAGACTGCCCGACATGGGTGCTGGAAACAAGCAGCACTTTTCTGCTCCTCACTGCTGAGCTTCTCTCCAGGATCCCTCTCCCCGAGACTCACAACACACGCACAGACACACACAGGTTACGGAAAATAAAGGGCATCGGGCTAATAATGCTAATTATTAGCCCTGTAATTGTTACAGAAGCATTACCTAACCTGCTATCACAATCCATAAAAGATGCAGACACCTGACAGATTTTAGAATAGCCGTATTTCACCGGGGGCATGGAAGATGTTAACGCTCTAAATTATCCTTATCCCTTCTAAGCCCTCAACCCCAGGCCATCCGCTTTAATCCTTCCTATCTGGCTGCCTCCCATCCATGATCCCAACATACTTCCTAATGTTCTTCATTTGGGCCAATTTCCTCCATCCATGCAGATCAGCCATGGGCTTCTCCTGCTGATCCATGGTGGCAGCCTCTTCCTACTTCCTCCTCCTTTACTGTCTCCTCCCCAAGATCCTCCTGTCCCCAAAGTCCAGGAACCTTAGCCATGCCCACCTTCTTCTGCCCTGCCCTGGTGTAGACCTTTCCATCAGCCATTCAGGAATAACTGGCGAACATTCCTTCCCATCACACGGTTACAGGAGATAGTTCAACATTATAGTAATTGCCACAGCAGCGCAGTAACTAGGTCTCAAGGCACTGAAATCAGCATTTGAATACATAGCACCAGGCCAGCCCCCAACACATACACATATATACATACACACACACACACCGCACATACATGCACACATAAACAAATTCACACACACATACATACACAGCACACACACATATACACGCATACAAACATAGAAGTTTTGGTTTCTTTGGAAACCCAGTTATGTTATGTAAATATGTTTTTGTTTTAATCCCAAGAGTGGGATTTTAGTTGGGCTTTAGTTTGTCCACATCTGTTAATTGTTCTGTGAGGGTCATGGCTTTTGCCAGCTGGTAAGGGCTTGCCCATGTGGCATGGAGAGGGCTGTGGCTCCGGGCTCTGAGGATGTAGAGATGAAAGCCCAGAAAGAGAAGGCGTGGGATGGCGTGGTTTGGAGCAGACAGATAAATAGAAACTTTTCGGGGCACAGCAGTGTGGAGGAGCCTGCTGGCTGCATCTGCTGTTGACAGAGACTGGCACAGAGCCCTGAAAGAGCCCTCGACCCTAAACACCTGGGAGAAGTAAAGGGCTCTGTGCCCCCTCCTCCGCTGACCTCTCTCCTACCTTGGGTTGAGAGGTTGGAAGAGAGGTAGAGGCCTAAAGACCCCAAATAAGATAGAATTAAAAAAACAAGTGACACACACGCATACACACACACCACGCACACACACATTAAACAAAAGGTAAAACACTGTTTTAAAATAAAAAGTATTAAAAAATAAATGGCAGAAATGGTAGGCATCTGTAATCTGCTGAGAAGGCGGACACAAGAAAAGCCTGTGGGGCTTGCTGTCCAGGAAGCTTAGCCTGATTGTGAACTCACATTTCAGTGAAAGACCCTGAGTCAAAAATTACGGTGGAGAGTGATTGAAGAAGATGCCGGTGCTGACCTAGGGTCCCTGCGTGCACATGTACAAACATACACCTGTGTGTGTGTGTGTGTGTGTGTGAGAGAGAGAGAGAGAGAGAGAGAGAGAGAGAGAGAAATGCTACTCTCAGTGACAGACCTTTAAGGGAAAATGTCTTTTAAATGTTGTTGGATTTCGTTTCCTGCTTCTCCATTTTCTTAGGTGATTTGTATGTATGAGAGAGAGACAGGGTGTCAGGTAGTCCAGGCTAGCCTAGACTCACTATGGAGACACGGATGACCTCAGGCTCGAATCCTCAAAGCTTCTCGTCTCCGAAGTGCCGGCCTTACAGGCATGCATCACCTCACCAGGGTTTGCTGAAGAATTTAAGCAACAGACATCATGGCTCATCTTTTGAAACAAAAACATGTTTGTATCTTAATAGTATCTTATTAAATGACTCAAATATTTGATTATTTTTAATATTATCTGCCGTATCTATGTATTCAGCACTCCACAGTGGCTCCCAAGCAGTGTTGTGGTTGCTCCTGCCAGACACCAGGTGGTGCTATTGAGCTGAGTTTTTCTTTTCCTGGCAACAGAGAGACAGAGACAGATGCAGCTCCGTGAGTATGAACCCCAAAGCAAAGCAGGGCCAGTCGTTACTTACGCCTGTGGGCCACCTTGTCCCTCTTCCGGGGTCTGAATCCTGCCTCAGTCTGTCACAGAGTCGGGCAGTCCTGATGGAGCTGAGAATATATGGAGCTATAGAATGTGTGTTTAGCAGGCATGGTGCTCTAGATCCCGTTACACACACACACACAATCAACAAAATAAAACAAAGAACCTGTGTAAGACAGCTTTTAGCAAGGCAAGGCCTCCACCTTATCTCATTCCGAGTCTCTGCTTCCGGGGCCCCCAGCAGGCAGAAGTTTCTGCACCAATCTTTCCTACCGTTCCGGCTGAGCCATCCGGCGGAGAGGAGGGAACACTGGAAGAGGGTGACTCGGCTCCGCTGACAGGTTGGGGTGCTGGATCAGCTGCCCCGAGGCTTCGTTGTACTGCGACACCCTGTCCCACATGGGAGGTTTTGGTTGATCTGTCTTCCTCTGGAGAAGTGGGGGAAGTGTTCCTAACGTGGCTCTGGGTTGTATTGCCGCACCTGAGGGCACCTAATTTAGTTACTAGAGAACTCGTTAGGTGTGGGTCTCCGTCTCTATCAGCGGCACCCCTGGTCCCAGCACTCGGGAGGCGGAAGCGTGCCCCAGTGGGCACTGTAACATGCGGTACACAGAACTAAGCACCCACACTCATGAAATAAAAATAAATAAATCTCAAAAAAAATTAACGTCTTGTTGTGGATGCTTTGGTTTATGATATGTAAACATGTTTTTGTTACAATTCCAAGTTTGGGATTTCAGTTTGTCCACACCTGTCGAGTATCTCGTGCGGACCGTGGTCTTTGCCAGGTGGAATTGGTTGACCTCTGAGGACTTTGAGGGGTGTAAATATGACAGCCCAGAGGAAGAAGGCGCGGCTGCTCGGAGGAGGACTGCTCGCTGCTGGTTCAGCCTGCTGCTGCCTTTGCTGTTTGCTGATTTGCTGGATACCTGGACTTTTGGATTTCTGGACGACTGACATTGGTATTGCCCCCAAAAGAATCCTACCATCCTACCCAGTGGGAAGTAGCAGAGGGAACTCCGTCTCCTGTCCCCACTAACTTCTTTCTCTCCCACTCTGTGTTGGTGTGTGGGAAGGGAGGTGGAAGCGTTTAAGAACCCTAAATAAAGTATGCTTGTTAAAAAATCTATGCCAACAATGGCTGTTGATAGAAACCCCTGATCAAGGCAGAGGAGTAGCTCGGTGGTAGAGTGTGTGGTGAGTATGATAAGGCCCTGGGCTCCCGCCTCAGGACCAAAACAACAACAGTATGTATTGGTTTGTTTGATTGGGTGCAATGGTTAACATCAGTGTGATTGTTAGTCACACAATTTTGGTAGTCACCTGAGCACCCCTGTTAAGAAGGAGCATCTTTTAAAGAACCACCTCTCCTCCTTCCTCTCCTTCGGCTCCTCCCCCATCTCCATCTTGTGTTCTCCCCAATCCCCCTCTGGGTGGCGCCACGCTGGGCCCTGGCTTGCATAAGACACTAAGCTTCGAAGAAGCAGGAAGCAAGGCAGGAAGCGTGCTCCTCTGTGCTTCCTGCTTCAGTTCCTACGCTGGTTCCTCTCTGGTCTGTAACTTGTAAGCCAAATAGACCTTTTCCTCCCACAGCCAGTTTTGGTCCCAATGTTTAACTCAACAACAGAAAGCTAAGGAGGACAGTTAGTGTTTGTGGGGACAGAGGCAGGAAGCACAGCTTCCCAAGGTCGCTTGCAGCACCCCGAGGAGCTCCTGGGCCTTTCGAGGACCTCAACTCAGGCTGACTCAGGTATCCATGGTTTCAGCCCAGAAAAGACTTTTTAGGTCTAGTGGAGTTGGGCCTTAATTCTGATATTTTAATGGAAGCTTAGGCGCAAGGGTTGAGAAAGTCAAAACACATCAGAGAGCATGGGTGTGGGCTCCTCAGGTGCTTCCAGCTGTGGTGAGCACGGGCCACCTGTAGGATTTGGCGGAGTCTGAGGATGCTATCTCCACAGAGTGGCTAAGAAGCCTAAACGAGGTCGCTGTATGGTTCTTCAGGGACACCTGGCAGGACTACAGCTGACCACAGGGACACTGGAAGGATATTTTTACTGCCAAGAAGGTTAAAAGTTTTGCCTGAGATTCTGAGGCCATGCCTGGGAAATGACTGAGGCCCAAGATCCTAACCATTGGGCCTTAAACCCAGTCATGTTTAACATAAAATGTCCATGAGAAGAATATTAAGACTATTTTTCTAGAAAAGGCTAGTTTGCTTTAAATTCATTTATTTATGGTCTGTGTGTGACTGTGCCACAGTTTGAGTGTGGAGGTTGGAGGACAATTTGCAGAACTAGTTCCCGCCTTTCACTATTTACCAGACCCAACTTGGGTCCTCTGGCTCGCCGGCAATGCCTTCATGGCCTGAGCCATCTTGCAGGCCCAACCGTTGACTGTGCTGGAATCCCAGCTGCTCAGTTGGCAAGAGGCTTCTACCCCAGCTGAGGGGCTGTCCCTTCCTGTGTCCCCACATTTCCGCTGCCTGTCCTGCCTTGGTTACTATTGATAACTTGACAGGCACTCGCCTCACCCAGTAGACACATCTCTGGGCATGCCTTGGGAGGACTTCTAAATTGGGGTGACCCATGAGGGAAGAGTCTTCATGAATGTGGTTCCAGGATACCATGAGCTAGCGTCCTGGAACTAATTTAAAAAGCAGCTAAGCACCAACGTGCAGCATTCTCTCAGCCCCTCTCTGTGTTTCTCGGCCTCCCTGCCCCTTCCCGACAGCGTCATGAAGAGCTATCCTGCTGTGTGCCTCCCTGCCAGGAGGGACAGTGGCCCTCAAAGAGAGTCAGTCCTTCCTTCCTCCATTGCTTAGTCAGGCATTTTGTCACAGAACAAGAAGAGGTCCGTTCCGTATGTGCCTCTCCCACCTACTCCATCCTTTCAGCTGAGCAGGCACGCTGGTAAATCTGTGCAGGTGTCCTCCACTCACAGACACCCTGACCGAGGTAACACACTGTGCCTAGTGTGCACAGACCAGGCACTCCTCACGGCGCCACTAGAGGGCAGCATCTTCTGCGCACAGGCTGCTGCTCCCTGCTGCCTCATCGCTCCAGCCAGAGGCAGACCTTCCCTGTCTTCTTGTTTTCCGCAAACAGCCCTTACCGAAGCCCCTTCAGAAGATTCTGGCACTACTGAGGGGAATATGCTCTGGGTGTGCCCTGGAAGAGCCCTCCCTGTTTCTGAAGGATGGCCAGTTTCTCAAGGGCTCTATACCCACCATGAGCTTCCTGCAGCTCTGAACACTGACACCTCGGGGCCTGAAACTATGGAGCCTCCTGGCTCCTGTCCCTCAGGCAGTAACCCTCTGGAGGAGGCAGTCTGCATGGTGACTTTGCTGCCTCTGACTGAAACTGGATCCATGAGGCTAAAGAACATGACTCCCAGGTGCTCCTGTGAGAACATTTTTCAGAAAACAAAGTTGACCTCCAAATTTAGTTGAAGAGTGAGTGTTATCCTCATTATCACCAGAAGCTCTCCTCCTGATCCCCTGCTGCTCAGGGCTGGTGTTTGGACTGTTTTGAAACAATTTCTACTCTGATGTTTGAAACGGGGAAAGCTGGAATCATAAATTAACAGTAATAACATAATTATGGCCACAGTCAGTTTGCCTAGAAGTCATAAAAATGTTCCTGATGATTATGCTGAGTCAGCTCTCCAGCCCCTTAAATTTTTTAATATGTTTTTAGTGTAGGGGTGTGTATGCCAGATAGCGTGAGTGTCATGCCACATGTGTGGTCAGAGGACAGCTTTTGTGGTGTTAAGTTCTCTCCTACCATGTGGGTACTGGGGACTGAATTTAGGTGACCAGGCTTAGCCAAAAGTGCCCTCCTCACTGAGCCATCAGCTGGATACCAATGCCTTGGTGTCTATGAGAGTGCCAGCTTAAGCTGTGAATAAAAATCCTCATGTGTTTTGCAATGGACTCAACTCCTGATGGTCTTTTGGGAGTTTGTAAATCGGGCACAACATTTGGTGCATTGGCTGGGAACCCCAAGACCCGTCAGAACCCCCAAGATGGAGGATCAGAACCCCAGGTAAGCGCTTTTGCCCTGGCCAAGTTCTGTATCTTTGTTCTGCTATCCTGTGTCTCTGTTCTGTTATTCTGTGTCTTTTTGAGATCTCCAGGCAGTAGGAAGTGAGTAACTGGGGGAGGGAAGAGTCACATCTGTAGGACTGTAGCTGATGAGCTGGAGGGCTGTGGCCACAAAATTGTGGCATGGCAGAGGGCCCTATATCACTTCAAGGGATGCTGGGTCCCAAGTCTGTTTGATAGATGAGGATAGAGGACATCACCAGAGGAACACCGAGTCCCAAGTCTGTTTGCTAGGCCTTGAAGAAAGTGGGTTGCTCCCACAGAGACAGGAAGTGTTACCAACATACTGGTTTGGAGTTCTAACCCACTGGACTGACAGGGTCTGTTGTTTGGCTTTGTATTTGTCTGTCTTGCTGCCTACAATAACTGTTCTCATTTCTTTGGACAAGACTCGGATGATATACAATATGGGACAGACTCCTTTCACTCCCCTGGACTTTCTCCTGGCCTACTTCAGAGAAGTAAGAGCCAGGGATGGAACCATTCTCTTTTTTTTTTTAAGTTTTTTTTATTACGTATAATGTTCTGTCTGCATGTACACTTGTTTGCCACAAGAGGACACCAGGTCTCATTGTAGATGGTTGTGAGCCACCATGTGGTTGCTGGGAATTGAACTCGGGACCTCTGGAAGAGCAGTCAGTGAGTGCTTTTAACCTCTGAGCCATCTCTGCAGACCCCCTCCCTCTCTCTTAAAAGAGACAAATTCACCATCTTTTGCAGCTCTGAATGGTCCACCTTCGAGGCCGGATGGCCACGGGAGGAGTCTTTGGACTTAAAAATGATCCTGGCAGTCAAATCGGCGATCCTCATACACAGGTCACCCAGACTAGATTCCTTACATCATGGTGTGGGAGGACCTGGTGTTTAACCTCCCCATGGCTCAAGTCTTTCAAACCTCTTTCCTCTCTGGTAACCCAGTTTATTTAAGTCCAGGAGCCAATACAGCATTGACTGTGGCAGAGCGACACAGAGCAGGACAACTCGGAAGAACAAACCCACCAGGAAGAGCCAACTGCTGCATCCAACTGCCACTGCACCTCCCCTGGATCCAGGATTACAGGGGGAACAGAGGAGGACCTAATCTTTCCACTCCTCCTTACCCTATCCCCTTACAGGCTATGTCGCCTGGAAACATTGAGGCTCAGGTGGAAGATGAACCTGCAGCCACAGCAGATGCCATTCCCACAGCACCCATGGGATAGGCAAGTCCCCATGACACAGGCCTAGGCTGAAGGACCTGCTCAAGGAACCAGAAGCGGGTGGGCAGCCACGCCCAAGGTGGATTCCACAATGGCCCTGCCTCTCTAAGTGGCAATCAGCCTCATCACTACTGGCCTAAGCTACTAGTGATCTTTACAACTGGAAGGAAAGGCATGCTCAGTTTTCAGAAGATCTAAAGGATCTCAAAGAACTGCTTGATACTGTTCTTTTTACCCATCAGCCTGCTTGGGATGATTGTCGGCAGCTATTGCAGATCTTGTTCACCAAGGAAGAAAAGGAACAGATCTAGGTGGAAGCTAGAAAATTGATTTCCTGGCACAAATGGGGAGCTGACCACCAGCCAGGCTGATATAGATACCAGCTTCCCCTTGCAGAGACCTACCTGGGACTACACAGCAGCAGGTAAGGAGTGGCTCCTAGTCTACCACCAGGCTCTGTTGGCAGGTCTCAAAGCGCCCATTAAAAGTGATTTGACTAAAGTTTATGTTAAGCAGGGACCAGACAAAAGCCCTGTGGCTTTCCTGGAAAAGCTCATGGAAGCTTTCCAGAGGTGCACACTATATGATCTAGAGGCAGCCGAACATAAGGCCACAGTAGTAATGTCCTTTGTGGCCCAGGAAGCACCAGATATTAGGAGAAAGCTCCAAGGTCTAGAGATTTTTCAGAAAAAAGTCTCAGAGAGTTAGTAACCATGGCAGCTAAGGTGTTATAACAATAGGGAAAGTCCAGAGGACAAGCAGATCAGGATCAATCAACAGAGCAACAAAGATATGGCAAGCTCGATGGCTAAGATCTTGCTAGCAGCCACCGAGTCTATGAATCTGTAGGTTGCCACAGGAGGACACTGAAGGAGATGGCTCAAGACGCTGAAGGCAAGAGGCAGAACAAAGGCAAGCCTAAGTTGGGACATAACCAGTACGCTTACTGTAAGGAAGAAGGGCATTGGGCAAAGGAATGTCCCAAGAGAAGGGGAGCTAAAAGATACTCCCCCTGGTGGCAGAGGACAGCAAGGACTGATGGGATGGGGTTTGGACTCCTCCCTGAACCTAGGGTAACCCTAAAAATGGAGGGAAAGCCAATGGATTTCCTGATTGATACCAGTGCCCAACATTCTGTCTTATTGCAACCATATCCAATAAAACATCTTGGGTACAAGGGTTCACCGGAATGAAGCAATATCCATGAAGAACAGTGGACTTAGGAATGGACCAGGTAACACATTCATTCATAATGATATCAAATTGTCCCTATCCCCTCCTGAGGAGAGATCTGCTGACTAAGCTGGGAGCCCAAATACATTTCTCGCCAGATGGAGTGAAAGTCCTTGACCACCAGGGGGCCCCAGTGCACGTCCTCACCACCACACTGGCCAATGACTATAGACTTTCTGATACAATGATAAAGCTGGATGCTGCCTTAGAGGTTTGGCTAAAAACTTCCCCTAGGCATGGGCAGAAACAGGAGGTATGGGATTGGCTAAGCACAGACCACCCGTTTTCATTGAGCTAAAGCCTGGTGCATATCCAGCCAAACTCCCGAAGTACCCAATGCCTCTATAGCTAACTAAGAAGGGCATTACCACTCATATCAGTTACTAGAGCTGGGAGTTCTCAGGCAATGTCAATGAGCCTGGAACACACCCTTGCGCCGGTTAAGAAGCTGCATTCCAATGACTATCAGCCAGTTCAGGACCTCAGGTCAATAAACAGGTGATGGACATTCATCCTACCATGCCTAACCCATACACTCTCCTATGTGCATTGCCCCCAGAGCACCAATGGTACACAGTTCTAGACTTAAAGGATGTCTTTTTCAGTCTGCCTCTAGCCCTAAAGAGCCAGGTATATTTTGCATTTGAATGGCACAAACTGGACATTGGAATGAATGGACAATTGACATGGACCAGACTCTCTCTAGGATTCAAGAACTCTCCAACAATCTTTGAGGCTTTACACAAGGACTTGGGTGAGTACTGGGAACAGCACCCCCAAGTTACTTTCTTACAGTATGTGGATGATCTGATGAGGAGACTTGCCTACAAGGAACCAAAGGACTTACTCAACACTCTAGGAGAACCAGCTGTTGAGCCTCAGCTGAGAAGGCCCAAACATGCAGGTCAGAAGTGCAATACCTAGTCTACATCCTAAAGGAAGGTAAAAGATGATTGTCAGATGCCCACAAGAAAACAGTCCCCAAGATCCCAACCCCCACGAGTCGGAAGCAGGTATAGGAATTGTTGGGGTCAGCTGGATTCTGTAGGCTCTGGATACCAAATTTCGCAGAGCTTGCTAAGCCTCTTTATGATGCCACCAGAGAACAGTCAGGTGACTTCTCATGGACAGATGAGCATCAGCAGGCCTTTGAAGCCATACAAGAGGTATTACTGTCGGCCCCAGACGTTGGGTTGTCTAATAGTCAGCAAACCATTCCAACTCTTTATAGATGAGAAAAAAGGAATAGCAAAGGAGGTTCTCACTCAAACGCTTCTCACTCAATAGCCTACTTATCTAAAAAGCTTGTCCACAGCAGCCGGGTGGCCCCCATGCCTCCACATCTAGGGTCACTGGTCCCAGATAACAGGTCTTTCGGCAGCGACTTGAGTACTCTCACCTGACAGTACCTGGAGGCAAAGGAGCATAAATCCACTCTAAATCACCCTGATGGACCTTTCCTGGACTGAAGGCAGATGGAGGAAAGGGGTCCTTTGCGTGTACAGAGAGATCTGCCTGCCTTTCTACTTCCTCTTCCTCAGAGCTCCGGCAGAAGGCAGACTCCAGAGAAGCAGCCCGGGCTTGAAATCTACAGGCCTCTCTTGGGAGCAAAACCACAGCACCGTGACACATGAATACAACCTCAAACTGTTTTATTATCCTGAAGACACTCCTTTTTCCCACGGGCTTCTCCTCCGTACATCACAAGAACACCGAGAGAAACAGTGCCATGGTCAAAGATGCTAAGAAACTGACTCTAGGGTGGGATGTATACAAATTACCCTTGTTCCTTCAAATGCTGATTTATCTACCCCACTATCTGGTTTCAATCTAGACATTGCATTGCGAAGTTTATTCTAAGCATCACTGTCTCAAGTTTGTGTAAACATGCCGCCATTTCTTCTCTATATTGTCAATTAAGCATCCAGCCAGTGCTGAGCAATGGAGCGAATAGGGTGGTGGGACATCCTAGTCTAGAGGGGAAGAAAGAAGCAAATGGGAGGAACGGGAAAGGACAGATCTGCAGGAAAGGACTTGGTGGAACCATGAGGAGAGATGAATCAGACCTAAGATATGACTAAAAGCAAGTATAATGTGGGAAATCTGATGGTAGGAAACTATGCGGGCTTGGAGGTTTAGGATGGAGTAACTATTATTGAGCATTGTGCTCCAGGTTAAATACATCCTAGTCTCTGTGTGATGATTTGGATATACAGCTGGTTTAGGAATAACCGCTGATTATTAAAAGTTTAATATTGATTTATCTTTTAGTTAACAACAGCAGGAGTTGGTTATAACCGCCCTTCATGCCATTGAGGGAGTGCTGAAACAAGCCCCAGATGGTGGTAAGCAATGCTCGCCTGACCCGGCACTGCTCCTGAATCCTCTCAGAGTCACTTTTCAGAAGCCAACTTCCTTGAATCCTGCCACTCTGCTGCCAGACCCAGATCTGAACATCCACCTGCATGCTACACTGGGATCTTAGCCCAAGTGCACAGAATCCAAGCCGATCTCCAGGATGTTTCCCTGACCAATGCAGATGAGACTTGGTTCATGGATAGGAGCAGCTTTGTCAGATGGGAAAAGGCATGCAGGGACAGCGGTGTCATTGACTGAGGCTATGTGGGCAGAGCCCCTTCCTCCTGTGTCTTTGGCTCAGAGAGCCAAACTGATAGCATTGACTGAGGTACTAACTCTGGGAAAAGATCTAAACCTTAACATGGACACTGACAGCTGGTATGCATTTGCTACTGCACATGTGCATGGCGCCATGTTCCAGGAGAGAGGCCTATTGACAGCTGAAGGAAAAACTATTAAAAACAAAGAAAGATAGATATTGGCGTTCTTAAAGACCCTCTGGCTCCCCAAAAGACTGGCTGTCATACACTGTCCAGGACATCAGAGGGGGACACTCCCATCTCCAGAGGTAACAACCAAGCCGACCACATGGCAAAGGCAGTCGCATTAGAGATGGAGTACACTCTTACCCTAGTTGATCCTGGAGATCTGGTCCTCCTAAGAAGCTGGAATATTCCCCAGAGGACATTAAATGGGCCAGAGGATTACCCCTGTCTCAGTAATTACATGAATGGTGAAGATTAACTGAAAGAAACCTTATACTCCTGAAAAACTGGGAGAGAGAATGTTAAGAAAAATCCATTGCTCCTCCAAGTGGGTATCCAGAGGATGCAAGATTTGATTCAACAATCAGTCAAATTAAATTTAATAGTCAGGATGACTATTAAAAATGCTAATTACAAGACTGAGGACATTGTTTCCAACTGCAAGGCATGCAAATTGACAAATGCTGTGTCTAAAGGTAGAAATGCAGGTATCTGGCTGATAAGAAACTGGGAGCCTATTGGGAAATAGATTTTACAGAAGTAAAACCTGGTAAATATGGTTACAAGTATTTGCTAGCTTTTGTAGACACCTTCTCAAGATGGACTGAAGCTTTTCCGACAAAGCACGAAATGGCATGAATTGTTGCCAAGAAGTTACTACCAAGGTATGGTTTTCCTCAGATGTTAGGGTCAGATAATGGACCAGTTTTTGTGTCCAAGGTAAGTCCCGTGGTCCTGGGGAATGATTGGAAATTACATGTGCTTATAGACCGTAAGTTCAGGACAGGTGGAAAGGGTGAATAGAACTCTAAAGGAGACCTTAATTTAATTGGCCTGAGACTGGCAGCCACTGGGTGGCCCTCCTTCCATTTGCACTCTATCAGGTGCGCAATTCTCCTTGTCAGGTGGGACTTGCTCCTTTTGAGATGGTTTGGAGTCCCTCCTCCTATTATCCCCAACCTACAAGCTGAGGTCATTGCTGAGTTTTGAGGATTGAGACTTCATGAATGACCTCAATGGAATACAATGATCCCATAAATGTGTTTGGCCTAAATTAAGAACTCTTTATGAATCAGGTCCTCCCCTGGAGCCTCATCGCTATAGACCAAGAGATTGGGTCTACGTCAAGAGAAAGCCCAGGGGTCACTGGAGCCAGTCTGGAAGGCACCGTTCCTGGTGCTGAGCTCTGCTTGTCTGCACAGTGAGGTCCGGGACAGCCAGGGCTACACAGTGAGACCTTGTCTCAAAAAAGTTAAACAAAGGAGCGCTGGAGAGATGGCTCAGGGGTTAAGGGCACTGGCTGCTCTCCCTGAGGACTGGGGTTCAATGCCCACCACCCACAGCAAAGCTGACACTTGTTAGCTTTTCCTCCATTTTATTTTTGGTTTCTTATGTCTCTTGTTTCTGCACCCCATTCCTTCTAACACCCCAATACCAGGTAGGAGGGAAAGATGGTTAGTGGGAAGAGGGGACAGCTCTCTTAGGCTACTTCCTGCTGTTTAGGGTCATCGGGTTCCATGGGGCAAGTCCAATCCTCCTTTCAGGATATTTCCAACTTCTTTCATCACACTGCATCCACAGCAACCAGGGGCAGCAGGGGAGCACCAGCAGCTCCTTCTCAGAGCTCCCCGGCACTCTAGGGCTCTGGCATCGAGTCCGACTCCAGAGTCCTCAGAATTAAACACTCTGCAGCTGGCAAAGCCCCTCTCAGAGCCTACAGGAGGCAAAGAGTTTGCCGATATGGACAATCTGAATCAGTCCAACATCCTACACCTGGGGAAAGAAAAACAAAAACAAAACAAAACACAACGTGTTTACATCCACAACATCTCCCCATTTCTGTTTAAAAACATGGCTTTTCTTTTAATATTAATGAGACTTGCTGTTGTTTTTTAAAAAGATGATGATCAAGGAACCAAACACTCTTTGGTACCATAGTTTCTTTTATCACCTTATGACTGTTGGCTGCTCTTGTCTAGAAGGTTCGTTCTTTTTAATTTTGAGCCTCGAGCTAGGACTCCAAAGCCGTTTCCTAGTGGCAAGAAGTTCCCTGCTGAGTCTCTCTTGAACATGTGTTCACAGGTCCAATGACCACCTCTTATCACAATGTCCACAAACCCCAGTTCTTCCTAGAACCCAGCACTCCCAGGAAAGGTTCATTTCCTTCTCTGGCAGAATGTACTGTATTTCTCAGAAATAATGCACCAGCCATTTTGAGCTCTAAGGCTTTTAGTGCCTTGGTCACACTTTCTTTTCAAATGACCCAATTTACCGCAATGGAAGCACCAAGCATTTTGATATCTAAGGCTTTTGGTGGCTACTGGAAAAGCTAATGGTAGTAATCTCTGAAGTCCAGGCTGGTCCTCTGGCAACTCACTCTGCTCATGATTAACCCTTTCACTTGAAGTAGGCTCTCTCTTTAATTGAATTACATGTGTATATACATATATGTATAATATATATGTTAGTCTTAGTGTCATTGATGGAGCACCTTCAACCGTAGGAAGGATTTGCTGGTGATATATGGTGAAACACTGAGGATCAAACCCCAGGGCCCCATGCATGACGGAAACGTGTTCTACCACAGAGCAATATCCCTAAGCCAGATGATTTAAAAAAAATTATTGCAACACACACATGAACAAAGATTGATTGTGGGTCATCTGACATTGATGCTGGGAACCAAACTCCAGTTCTCTTCGAGAACCGCAAGTACTCTGAACTGCTGATCCCTGTCTCCACTTTTCTCTCCATATTTCACTTTTTAAAGGCAGTCTCACGTAGCTGAAACCGGCATCAGATCCTCTCTATGGCTGAAGCTCACCTTGAATTTCTGATCCTCCTGCCTCTGCTTCCCCAAGTGCTGAGATTATACCGCTGGGGAAGTAACCCAGGGCTCCATGCATCCAGGGCAAGTGCTCTGCCATCTGAACTGCCTGCACAGCCCTGGGCATCTCTGCTAAGTAAGACACAGGCAATGTTCACTCGCTATTACTGTGCTGGCTAGTTGTATGTGAGCATGGCGTGAACTAGAGTCATGTTGGGAGAGGGAGCCTCACTTGAGAGAATACTCCAGTAGATCGGCCTATAAGCTAGCCTGTGGTACATTTTCTTGATCAATGATAAATATGAGAGCACCCAGCTCACTGTGTCCCTGGGTAGGTGGGCCAGGCTGGTATAAGAAAGCAGGCTGAGCGAGCCGTGGAGAGGAGGCTAGTAAGCACAGGTCCTCCCTGTCCTCTGCCTCAGCTCCTGCATCCAGGATCCTTCTTTGGGTTCCTGTCCTGACATCCCTCGGTGATGAAGTGTGACCTGAGAGCTGTGAGATGAGATGACACCATTGGGTCTCCAGTTGCCTTAGGTGTTTTGTCATAGCAGGACAAGCCTGGTGTGTGCAGAAGTCGATGCTCTCTATACCTGGTGAGGAAACTGAGGTTCTGGAGGCTGACTCACTGCCCAACGTCTCCCAAGTACTGTGACTCTTTCCTGCACTGCCTCTGACAGAATAAGGCTGTGAAAGTGAATCTTTAATTCAGGCTGGCTTC
>CM053763.1:119265895-119279111 GCA_028658305.1 Pachyuromys duprasi
CCTCACGTGGGCTCAGCAACATGTGGTCCTGAAGCTGGGCACTGGGCTGTCACCACACGTGCCTTGGTCTCATATCTCTGTTGGAAGTGAAGCCCTGCTTCTGTGCACTTTACTTGGCTACTCAGAGGCCCAGAGATAAAGAGGGTTGTGCAGGTCAAGGTCCCCAGGAGGGGAGGCTGACCTAAGATCACTGGGTGACGCACAACAGCGTTCTGCACAGGCAGGCTTGCTCACTTGAACTTGCCACAACGCATTAGTCTGTGTGAGGGTGGGGAGGAAAACCCCTCATGAAAAATAACTCTACAAACATGGCACTTTCCTTTCCATACATTAAAGAAAATATTATCATTGGAAATTGTCTCTTTACGAGAATTGGACCCAGAAACCTCTCCTTGAAGATAATTGGTGTACAAGGAACTTACCTTTTCTTGTGCACTTGAGTGGAGAGTTTGACTGTGCTGTAGGTCAGGCTATATACAGTTACCATCTGGCAAACATCGCTAACTCCAGCAGTTAGCGGGCCCTGGAGTGGCTGCGGTAGAACACAGGATAACCTAGCACTCAGGGGTGCAGGCAGGAGGATGGCTACAGAGCAAACCTAAGGCCAGCCTGGGATGCATGAGATCTTCAAAAACCAAAACAAGCAGCCGACAAAGATGGCTGACAGGCCTGGAGGGACCCAGCTCGGGGTTACTTTTCAGCCCTCTCTTCCCTCCCCTCCACAGACCACTGGGTTTCAGCTTCTGGATTGTAGAGGTCCCTAGTCCTGAGCTGCACCCCATCTGTTAAGGGAATCTATCTGGTCAGAATCTTTGACCTGCATCAGGTCTGGTCTAGACATCACCATTAGGCTTGACTACCCTCCAGCCACAGGAAGCTCCACCTCGAAGCAGCTGCAGTAGGAATACACATCCCCTCCCCCACTTGCGCTACCTCCCACCCCTTTATCTTCCCGGAACTTTTGACACACTCTTTCTTCATTGCTCTTCCCATTCTTGGTCACCTTGGGCTTTTGTGTATGTGGAGAAGGCATTATGGGTTATATTGTAGGTATAATGCACTAGCCCTGCTAGGCTGTTTCCACTGGCCTGCTTTCAGGTTGCCTAGCAACCGCTGATATCATCAACTGCCACCTGCCTGGTGACAGGGGCACGGAATATAACCTGCCTGGGACCTCTCATGTTCTCAATCTCTCTGACATTCTTGGTTTCTCTCCCTCTGTCTTTTTATGGGCCGCCTCTCCCTGTTCCCTTTTCCCCTCCCACCTTCCGCCATAAACTTCCTTCTTTGTACCAAATATGTTGAGGCACATTCTTAATTATTGTTATAACATTGGTGCATGGAACTCGGTAGGACTCTTCTGGTCATGTCTGGGCACCCTGGAATCCCTTCTGCCTACCACGCCCAAGATTCAGGGCTGTGGCTTAATTCTTCACCCATGGGATGCTGTCCCCATTCAGACCTCCAAGCTCTCCCAATAGAGATGGTCTTAAGATGCCTCACACCGCCCAAGCAATGAGAGGAACACGAAAAGCTCTGCTTTCTCTATGCCATTTCGATGCTCCAAACTCAGTTTCACGCTGCCTGGTTGCTCTTGCATGCTGTGTGACTTGAGCATACCGCGGTCAGAGCCAGGTATGAACATACACCCCCACACCTGCTCTTACCAACAGTTGCCCCAGACCTCGAATCTGACCCCTGCTGAGGTGTGTGCGGACCACCTGTCTCAGTTAGGCCCCACTGGTCTGTTGATTTGGTTCTCCTTTCTGCCTAGGGGTTCCACATGGTTGTCCACAGGACCCACTCCCCGTCCTGCAGCTGGTTGCAGCAAGCACGTAAATGATTCCCAGATGTTTTCTTTCTCTGCCCTAAGTTCCCGAAGTCTCAGCCCTAACTCTTCCCCACTCTTAAAGATACTTTCACCTCTGATTTGTTTGCACTCTGCTCTTAAATAAAAATACCTATCTTAAAATTGTGCTGTGAATCCTTATCTAATTTGCTGCTTGGGTATGATTTTTAAAATCTAAGTTCAACCCCTGCTTAGGACATATGTACATGTATGTGCATATATGCTTATAACTCCAATTCAACTCCATGTGTGTATGTGTGTAAAAAATGCAACTCACGTAAAAATAAATCCACAGAGATGTTTTTAAATACCTGCCATGTGACTCCAGCATCTAAGGGGGACCATGTGGTAAGAATCAATATTTATAAAACTTCTTAATCATAATTAACTCTGTTTATTATTTCAGCTCCTTTTTAGACTAAAACCAACAAGCCTCATTTTAAATTGGTATGGGATTTTCAGATTTAGAATATATGCCTAACTACTTACCCCTTGGATAAGTAGCTAGTTCTTGGATGCATGAATGAATGCTATTTCTCCCGTGGCCAGTTGCCTGTGTTCTGGGTTCAACCCTAGGTTTTCCAGCCAATAGATGTGGTATAATACAAATTCAAAGGTAATTTTGCAATTGTTTTGTATTGTTCCACTGTACTGTTGACTCTAAAAATGTATTAACTCTAGAGACATTCTATCATTTACGATGTTGGAACCTGGTTACTATGCTCTATCTTTGCTCTCAAAAGCACTAAAAATCACTGCCTTAAACATGTTTAGCCTTAGTTTCTGAGCATGGTAATATTATTAATATAGCCTTACACTTTGATAAACTAAATCATACAGAAAACTGTTAACGCTCTATAGTGCTCTAGCATAAAAAGATCAAAAGGTTCCCAATATCTTTAACTTTTCTCTTCCCAATTTATTCATTATGCATGCTGATTGAAGCCCCCTCCCTCAATTTCTCCCAGTCCCACCCTCTCTCCCTCTTCCCCCCATGCCCTTCCACTAGTCCACTGAAAGAGGGAGTTCTTCACCATTGCCGACTGCCCAGAGCTTGTTAAGCTTCATCAGGACTGCCTGACTCCTCTTTCTCCATGGCCTGGCAAGGCTGCATCATCAGGGGCAAAGAGTGATCAAAGAGCAGTCAACTGAGTTCGTGATAGAGGCGGCCCCGCTCCCCTCACTCAGAGATCCACATGGAGACTGAGCTGCCAATTGGCCACATCTGAGCAGGGCTCTAGGTCCTCTCCATGCATGGTCCTCTGTTGGTGCATCAGTCTCTGCAGGGTCCCCTGGGCTCAGATCCTTTGGCTTTGTTGGTCTCCTTGTGGGGCTCCTGTCCCCTCCATGTTCCTCTAGCTCCACCCCTCTCTTCTTCCATAAGACTTCCTGCGCTCTGCCCAAAGTTTGGCTGTGGGTCTCAGCATCTGCTTCCATCCCCTGTTGGGTGGATCCTTTCAGAGGACCCTCTATAGTAGACTCCCATCCTGTTTCCTCTCTTCCACCACTTCTGGTGTCTATCCTGTCTGCCACTCTGAAGGAGATCTAAGACTCCAACTTAACAGGTAACACCCGCCGCAGCCTCTAACAGCATGTGAATAGCCGCCATGTTGATTTTGGAATGAAGAGGGTGGAGCCATGGCTTTACCACCATCTGGACTAAGGGTAGTCACATGACTGGGAGCCAAACAGTAACTAAAAACAAGCAAAGATTGTCTATTTAGATCCATTTTTATAGATGCAGCTTCACTGCCATCTTAACTAAAGGGCTGAGGATGGTCCCTGAACCCCCATAAAGGTGCTGGTAAAAATGATTCTTAAAGTCTTCAAAGCCGGAGAGGAGCCTTCCCAATGAGCTCAGCTAGAGCAAGAATTATGCTCCAGGCCCAGACCCTGGTTGCTGACCACAAGGTGGCTCATGACCATCTATAAGGGGAGCTGATGCCCTCTTGTGGCAGGCAGGTGTTCATGCAGATAGAGCACGCCTGCATTTAAAAAATACATACAAATAAATACGTTAACAAAAGAGTTGCTATGATCATGGTGTTTTAGCAATAGTAACCCTAAGACACACAGAGAAGCAAATATAGCCGACTTTGAGGCTTCTGTGGACTGAATTTGGATAGGAAAGGACGATTTCCCGTTTGCTACTTTGTAAAATAATCCTATCCTCTGGCTGCCAACCAGTTGGTTATTCCCCACCCCCACTCCATCCCCCCTTCTTTTGTGTGTAGATATCACCCATCCTCCTTTTGTTTTTTTTCTGTTTTTTGGAGAGAGTTTCTTTTCTTTTTTAGGCTCTATTTCCTGTTGACAGTCACAAAGCTGTTATGTCACAGGGGTCGGGAAGGCTTGGGGGGGAGGGGGAAGGCACAGTAATGAGTGTGTCACAGTAACGACAGCAATGGAAACAAGTGATTTATCCCAGTTTCCCTTCCGAGTCTACCCACTCAAGGACTGTCCCTAGCCCTGGGAAGTGTCTATTTCACACAGCGTAGCAGCTGGAGCACAAGAAGCTCCACCGACAGGGCGAGTCTCTTGTAGCTGCTCCCGCCAGACTCTGCTCTGTAATTCTTCCCTCGGATCCTTCTGTGTCTCCTGTGCAGCCTTGCCTTCCTCACCGGGCCACGTGAGCTACACTGCCACCGGGCCACTGTGCCAGTGCTGGTGAAACGATATGGGAACCTGAAGGGAGAGGAGATCTCGGGGTACCCTACTAGCTGAGCCTGAAGGAAGAGGGGCTGTGTCTGGGGATTGCCAACCCACTGACACACGCCCAGGACCATGTCCTCCTGAGTGTCAAGCTGTAGCAACGGCAACTGCTGGCTAGCAGTCTCTGGACGGCCTTCCTGTTGAAGACACTGCCGCCGCCTCCTGTGAAGTAACTGCAGCCTCCTGTGCCCAGGCCATAACCATAGCCCTCACCCAGAAAACCCGGATCATGGCGTCATAGCAGCTAAGCAAGTGCCGGAGCCTGGAGATGCTGATTAATGAGTCGTCATCAAGGATGACTAACCATGCTATATTGTCATGGCTGCGATTCAAACACCTTTCCAAGATGGAGAACGTTTTCCCACAATGACTTCTGTCCCTATTGGGGATTCCCAAACCCACAGTAGGGATGGGACATTGGGCCATGTCGCTGTAGTATCCCAGAAGGCCTGTGCTGTCCATGTCTTCTTTACGATGGGCATTCTGTCCGAGTGGAATTTCTTGCAACAAACCTCTCTTTCTTCACTGGTGTTCCGCAGAGCGGCAGGTGAGTGTGGACGGTGCTCCCGGGGTGCAGGCACTCATCCTGGGTACAGAGCTCGACACGGCCTTGAGGGGGCGTCCCTGCCCCTTCCAGATGTAGAGGGCGAGCTCATGCTTTACACCTATCCTGAAGTCAGACTTCAGGGGCTCACTCTCCACTGTCTCAGTAAGCTTGTTCACAACGGGGATACCAAGTGTTAGGTTACAGGACAAATTAAATAATGACTATTAGACTTATGGCAGATCTCATATATAAAAGAGGTTTATTAGGTGGATATAAGGAGAGTGAGAGAAGGAAGAGCAGGACATGATGGGGGGAAAGAGAGAGAGAAAAGGGGAAGGGGGGGCTATAGAGAGGAAGGACCAAGAGAGCTAGGGAACTAAGAACTAAGAGAAAGAACCAAGAGAGAGAGGGATGTGTAGGGTTGTCCCTTTAAGAGGCAAGTTAACCATGCCTTCCAGGTGTGGTCACCTGGCCAGCATCACAACATGACATCATAAGTTGCTAGGTAACGTAGAAGCAGGGCCCAGCCAGTGGCGAAGTCCGCATAATCAAGGAAGTAGGGTTCTCAGAGAAGGCATAATGGTGAATGATGGTCTCTTTCTCCTTGTGCAACACCTTTCCTAAAAACCATTCCTCAGACGGGTCATATCCTCTGGGTATTTCTAGGAGTCTAAGGATTTGTATCCTTGTCTCCTCTTCCCAGAAGAAAATGCCCGGTGGATTCTTGCTATTACAGAAAAGTGTGGTAACAAGGGGAGAATGGTCCAAGCTCCTTCCTGCTTTGCCCTCTGGTGGAGGAGGAGAACTCTGGGGAGAGCCTGTGTCAGATTCCCAGCCTGCTTTAAGATGTTTCTCTGTGACTCTTCTGCTCTCCTGGCGTGAAAAGGGTCACTTTGACTCTGGATGACAAACACAATTTCCTTTGTGTCGTGCTCCCTGAGTGGACTACTTTGCTGCTCTAGATCCTGAGAAGGCTTAACCTTTTCTTCTATCTCTTTGGACACCGAAGCAAAAGCAGGGGAGCAGCCTGGCAGTGCCAGCAGCCAGGCGCCCCAGCATTGCAGAGGCTGCACGCCCTCCCCCACAGCTGAGCTGCTCTGACCTCCCTAACCCACCTGACTCCCCTCCTGGAGAGAGTATCTCTGTGTAGACCAGGCTGGCCTGGAACTCACGGAGATCTGCCGCCTCTGTCCGACTAAGTGCTGGGATTAAAGGTGTGCACTACCATGACTGGCTTCAGGTGTTGTTTTTAATAAAATCCAGAATGTTCCATTTAACCAGTGAGTTGACTCAGGAGCCAGATGCTGGGGTGGGAAGCCTGACAGCTCAGGGAGGCAGAGAGAGCACCCAGGACCTCCTATTCATCCCAGAAAGAATGCCTTCTCCTCCCAGGCCTGCTCAACGCCTCCTTTCCATGGAACGTCCCTCCCTTCCACTTCCTATACATCTCTCTATCCATCCTCCTGATTTCCTCTTCCTCTCTATGGTTCTTTTTTAAAAATAATTCTATGTTTACTTCCTTTGAACTGGTTACCTTTTCCATCTCTTGACTGATGATTGACTTTATTTAATCCTGTTTACAATATTCAAGCAGAAAGCTCTTGGATTAGAAGTTAGTGCTAGGGCTGAGCCACAATGACAAACAGGGTTTTTCAGTAAATAACAATCTCAGGTTCACAGTGTGATGAAATATCCTGCAATACCCCTGTGGAGACCAGAGGTTGACAGCATCTGTTTCCTCCAGCGCTCTCTACCTTCTTTCTTTCTTATGTTACCTCATTTGTTTTGTCTCGGGGAGGGGACACACACACGGTGGCACTCCTAGGGAGTCTGGAGGACAATTACACTGTGCAGGGAAGAGAGCAGCTCTAGTGGGTCAGAAGCAGCTGGCAGAAGGAAGCTCTCTCCTTCCACCTTGTGGGTCCTGCGATCAGACTCAGCTCAGCACACTTGGTGGCAAGTCACAAGCCCCACCCCCTCATTTTTGGAGACAGGGTCACACACTGAACCCAGAGCTGGCTGGTTGGCTAGACTGGTTATCCAGAAAGCCTAAGGGGTCCTGCTGTCTCTGCTCCCTGCACTGGGAGTGACAGGGATTAACTCTGCTCCCCAGATCCCTTGCTGCCATTTTTGAGACCATTATGGATGCACATAGTTCATCCTTTCTCCGTGGTGCCAGGCACACCACTGACTTTATGTGTGCGTGTGTGTGTGTGTGTGCGTGTGCATGTGTATGAGGGTCTGCACGAATGTATATGAGTGTGTGTGTATTACAAGACAGGGGCTCACTGTCTAGCTCTGGCTGTCTTGCAATTCACTAGGTAGACCAAGCTTCAGACTCACAGAGATCCGGTTTCTGTCTCCTGAGTGCTGGGATTAAAGGTGTGCCCTACCACACTCAGACCCCAATGTCTTTTTGACATCATTGTTGTGACCTTTTCCATTTGTTATTCTCTAGACTAAAAACACTGCTTAAGAGTGTAGGCAACGTGGCTCAGTGGGTAAAGATGCTTATATCCAAGGCTGAGAGCCTGAGGTCGCTAGCCAAGCCTACGTGGTAGAAACTGGCTCCCATAAGGTATCCTCTGACCTCGACATACATGCTGTGGTGTGTACATGCTTGCTCACCTGCCCATACCCAAATAAATGTTAAAAAAAAAAACTTAAAATTTGTGCAACATTTTGTTTCCTGCTGGACGTGATAGTGCATGTGAGCACTGACAGAGCCAAGACAGGAGAACTAATAGTCCAATGCCAGCCCTATAACCGGGTGTAAAAAGTAAAACCCAAAGAACTAACAAACATACACAACCATAACTAAAGGGAAGAAAGAAGGGCAGGGCAAAGAATCCTCTCATTTTCCTAATGTCAGTCTCTGAGATACACTTCCTTCTCTGGCCGGAGAGATGCCTAAGGGGTGAAGAGCACTGATTGCTTTTCCCAAAGAGTTCAATTCTCAGCACCCATGTGGTAGCTCATAACTGTCTGTAACTACAATTCCAGAGGATCCGGCATCCTCACACAGACGTGTGTGAGCAAAACACCAACGCACATAAATAAAAAAAATCTTAACAAAGAGAGAGACAGACAGACAAAGAAAGAAAAAAGAAATGCACTTCCCCCTGTAATCTCCATATCCTCATCTATGTCCCTCAGAATAGGACAAAGAAGGGTTATTAAAGTGGCACAAGGGGATGGAGAGATGGTTCAGTGGTTAGGGTCACTTGTAGCTCTTGCAGAGAACACGGTTTGATTCTCGGCACCCACAGGGCTGCTCAGAACCCTGTGTAACTCCAGTTCCCAGGGGAGTCCCTGCCCTCTTCTGGAGTTTTTTGGGCACCACACACATATTAGGCAAAACACTCTTAGACATAAACATAGAGATAAATCCTAACTTAAAAAAATAAAATGATGGGTGCTGGAGAGATGGCTCAGTGTTTCAGTGCACTGTCTGCTCTTCCAAAGGATCCGGGTTCAAGTCCCAGCACCCACATGGCAGCTACAAGTGTCTGTAACTCCAGTTCCAAGGAATCTGACACCTTCACTCCAATGTACATAAAATTAAAAATTAAATGAAATAAAATGGCACAAAAGAATAGTAAAGAGGAATTTAAAAATGAAAAATTTCAAAATCACTTTATTAAATCTAAATACTAAAAGGAAGTTTGGACTGATTTATAACAGATCAAAGTGAGTGATTTTTTTTTTCGATGCTGGGGATCAAACCCAGGGTCATGGCAAACTACATGAGCTGCATCTCTAGCCCCGAAATTTAAGTGAATGATTGACAGGAGATTGTGGAAGGCTCAATTCCTTTGCATGTCTGGGCAAGTTTGTTTCCATAGGTGACCTCTCACCCACATCCCTTCTCTTCCATCTGATGTAACTCACTTCCTCTCACGATGGGAACTCCCTCTGGGTTAATGAGAGACTGCAGGCAGCAAGGAGACCCACATTCCAGGATGCTTTAGAAAAGGGGCAGGCTGAGCCTTCAGGGCCGGCATGTCATTTCTACTTCATTAACTGTGGTTTCCACTCTTGCTTTTCTTCCATTTTAAACAGAGTGCACACTGCTTATCAACGTTTCTGGACCGAAAGTCTAGAACACATTCAATAATATATATATATATATATATATATTATAATAATATATATATATTATAATATATATATATTAGCACATGCATGGTGGCACATGCCTTTAAATCTCTGTAGGCAGGCAGGTCTCTGAATTTAAGGCCAGCCTGGTCTACAGAGGGAGTTCTAGGACAGCCAGGGATATATACAGAAGCACTGTCATGCAGAGAGGCAGACAGACAGACAGAAAGAGATAGTGTGTGTGTAAAGAATGATTACAGGTTTACAGAAATGACTGAGCTGACAGACAACCATGTCCTGCATGGCTGTTATGCCCAGTTCGTGAGACCCCCAAACACCACCAGGAATCGACTCCACTGCAAAACGCATGAGGGTTTATTGGATCCAAGCTCGAGCCCAGGTCACAAACCTTCCTGTGAAAGCAAGAGAGGAATGTGGCAGAGTGCTCTAGGGGAACAAGGTTTTGAAAGGGAAAAACTGGAAGCAGGGAGTTACATGCCTTGGCATTACATGATTTAGTAAGGGAAGTTGACTTTTGAAATGATTGGTTTACTTTAGGCACCAAGACAATGAACGGTTCTGGCAATCTGGACCAGTTTCCTAGCAACTGTATCTCTAGTGGGCAGGAAAAGAATGCTGTAAGGCTAGTTCTTCTCCCCAGGTAGCTGGACATGTCTCTACCTGGCTGACCTTTGCTCAGGCTTGTGCTTTAAACTTTAAAACAATACCCAAAAAGAACTAATTTTTAATTATTTGGTCTCTCGTGGCTCAGAGACCTGTGGGACAACAAGGGAAAGAAGAAAGGACAGACACACGTACAGGGAAACTCGGACTACATGAGTTGTGCTCACTCTGATGGCATGCACCTACTACGCATAACCCAGAATCCCAACATTTTATTACATAAAACGTAGCAGGAGGAGTTGGCTAGTCTCTGTAGTAGAAGGTCTCCTTAGGGAGCAGAATCAGGCTGCAAACACCTGGGAGCAGGAAGCACCCATGCTAGCTCTTACACACAAAATTGTTCACAAATGCTCACTACTCACACACACGGCCAGCACTCGCATCTGACCCCAGGAAGGCTGTGTGATTCCTCTGACTCTCCCGTGGGAAAGCCTTTGTCCACTGCCATGGTCTGAGGCATTTGGCCCTTTGACATGTTCACTCAGGACTTCATCCCTTCTTTACATATTTGCTCAAGGATTCCTCAGCTCTCCTAAAGAAAGTACCTGCCATGCAAGCAGGAGGAGCTAAGGGAGCAGACTTCAGGACTCGCGTAAGAGCTGGGCATTGTGGCATGCCGCTGTAAGCCTGGCACCAGTGGGATGGAGACAGAAAGCCTACCAAGTCAGTGAGGTCCAGCTTCAGTGAGAAACCCATCTAAACAAACAAATGAAAAAAGGAGAACCAGGCATGATGGTGCAGGCCTTTAGTCCTAGCACTTGGGAACAGAAGCTGATAGAGCTACATAGTGAGATCCGATCTCAAAAGTAAATTAGTAAATAAGTAAGATAAAGAGCAAGTGAAGAAGACATTCAGTGTTGACGTGGTGTTGGCCTACAAACACACACACACACACAGAGATTTTAAAGAAAACATTAGTTTTAAAAGATCAAACTTGGAAGTAGTTTATAGAAACAGAGAATGCAGAGTAGCCAGATGGTTCCTCCCCATGTGTATATTTCCTGTGTGTGTGTGTGTGTGTGTGTGTGTGTGTGTGTGTGTGTGTGTGTGTGTGTGTGTTGCTGGGAAAATAAACCAGAGCCTCACACATATACTAGCACCAAGTAACATCCCAAGTCCTCCAACCTGTGTGCTTTTTATTCCTTGGTTTCCCCTGTGTGATTAGTCGATACAGTCAGTTAAAAATGATCACATGATATGCTATTATCAGTTACTATGATCAACACAGATGAGATTCTGTAGAATTGTGTAACACTGTGGGGCATGCAACATCGCTGAGTTAGGCTGCCCATGGCTACACAGAAATCTAGGTCTCAAGGAAGATCAAAATGATATCTGTTGTCTGCACTTTTATTTGGAAGTGCACGATAATTGGAAGTGAGGGAAGAGGCCCTCCTGATGTCCCTGGGAGAGGATACAGTCACCTTGCACTTGGGTGCAGATAGAGGACCTCACGGACACGGAGGCCACTGACACCTGGGAGGGTCCTAGTGTAGGTAAGTATCTAGGACATGTGTACTCTTGTGAGGTTGAGTTGGAGAGCCTCTCATGGAAAGAGCATTTGGAATGTGGGATACAAATACCAAATGATCTGTTGGTATGTATTGCAATAGTTATAAAAATAATAATAATAATTTTTCTAAGAACAGTAAAAAATATATAAGGAAAAATCATGGAACAAAAAGATGGATCAGTGAATAAGTCTGAACACTCTTTGTTTAGCTTCTTTCTGAGTGACATCTTCTTTCTGACAGTCATCACTCTAGGAATAGGAAACTGCAGTCAGTTCTGTGAGTATGGCATGGTAGGCACTGTCTGCACATCTGCTGTCACTTTCTGTCAAAAGTGTACTGGAAGAGAAAACAGTACAAGAGAAAACTACAAAATGAACCAGGAAGTAAACTGGGGAGGGGGTGAAAATGGGCCTGAATTTGTATGTGGGTGGGTGGAAATGTGATTGGTAAAGTGGACCAGGAGACCATTTGTCCTACAGAAGAAGTGAGCTCAGGTTCTTGGGAAATAATCTCACCTGGGCTCAGTAACAGTCACTTGAACCTACACTCAGAGGAGAGTCTGCAGATGACCTGCCACTCGGCTTCTCCCACCAAGTGTCAAGGTCAGGGAGGCTACAACCATGTAGTGTCTCCTCTGCTGCTCTCACTGAGACGGGAGAAAAGGCATTCCCCATCTTCCCTACCCTGTCCACTTGGCCCAGGTGAGTATTCCTGCCTTGAGATGGCATTCCTTCCCTCTCTATTGTGAGAAGAGACCAGGCAGAAAAGAGACAGACACTGAGGTCCCAAAACCACACATAAGAAGCAGGAGTTGATGCCACTCACATTCACCAGGGGTGTGGGAAATTGGTTTCCACCACTCTCTTGTGGAGGGGCTGGGTCTGGCGGTAACCATTTTGAAGGGTCTCGTTGTTGTGATTCTTGACAGAAGTCTCTATCTTCAGAGCCTGCAGATGACATAAAGTGAATTAGACAGGGGCTATGCACTGGGAAACGTAAAAGCTTTAGCCAGTGAGTGCAGAGAGGGTGGGAGCTGCGGGATGCCGAGAGCATGTGAGAAAACCCCAAGTCCAGCGGTTCTCAGTGGTCTGCCAGCCATCACCTCACAACTCACCCACCTGCCCTTCCCTCCACCTTCCCACTCACGCCGTCTGCTTTTTTATATGAGTGTCAGGTTAATGGAACAAAAGCAGTCAGTAACAGAGATATATTGTGGTAAGCTCGGTGTTTCCTTTCCTAAAAGCATATTCTGTCTACATCCTTGAGAAGAGGTCTTTGCTGCATGGATTCTGGATTCTCATTTTTTTTTCCCGCTAATATTCTGAGTCTCCACAGGCACTCATAATACATGCCTGGATTCCCAGCACATAGGAGGCAGAGACAGGCAGATCTCAATGAGTTCGAGGCCAGCCTGCTCTACAGAGCAAGTTCCAGGATAGACAGACAGAGCTATTCAGAGAAACCCTGCCTCAAAAAAAAAAAAAAAAGATTCTGACTGCCCTGCTCCCTCGCTCTGTAGCTAACTTTTTTTTTTAATTTATTTATTTTTATCTCAATCACAGGTTAGGTACTTTGAATCCCAGGCTTAGCCCCCTCCCTCAATCCCTCCTACTCTCCCACTCCCTCCCTCATCTCCCTCCTCCCCGCCCCCTCCAAGTCCACCAACAGGGGAGGACCTCCTTCCCTTCCATCCAACCCCAGCTTATCCTGACTCCTCAGGGCTGGCTGCAATGTCCTCCCCTGGGATCTAGCCAGTCTGTCACTCCCCGGCTTGTATGGGGGAGGGTCAAAGAGTCAGCCATCAAGATCATG
>CM053763.1:119288118-119344225 GCA_028658305.1 Pachyuromys duprasi
TCCCATGCACCTCTTAGGTAGTCACAGAAGAGCTCTGCCAGGACAGAGGCAGCACCATGCTGGGCTCCAACACTCCTGTTTTGTGGGCAAAGAAGCTGGCCCAGGGAAGGGGAAGACCCGACAAAGGCCAGGGCAGCGCTGGGCTGAGAACCCAGTACCTACATCCCCATCTGGAACCACACATCATGCTGTGGCTCAGCTTGTCCTCAGAAGACAAGAAACCAAGTTACACAGCTCCCGGGACTGTGCGAGCTCTTGCTTGGCTTAGGAGTTAACGTGACTGAGATTCTAACAGTGAAATGTGAGGCTTTTGCCAGAGGAAAAATGAATGCTCCTCCTGCCACATGCCCTCCAGACTGCCTACAGGGACATTACATGGGTCAAATGACTGCAGATATTCATCTCACTGGCTCTGGCTCTTGGAATGAGCTAAGCAAGAATAAACCTGGGGAGCAACACCAGAGAGTGACTAGGAGATGCTCGGTATGGTCAGCATGGTGGCACATGCTTGTAATCTCAGCACCTGGGAAACAGATGGAATGATCAGAATTTCAGGCCAATCTTGCTGCATCTGGAGTTGGAGGCTAGCCTGGGCTCCATGAGACCATGATTGAAAACAAACAAAAGATGTGATTTAAGAGCTGAGATTATAGCTCAGTTCCTGAGTGTCTGTCACACAGGCACAAGGCCTAGGTCTCCAGCATAGGATGAAAGGAATGTTCTTGATGCATGCCTGAAATCTCAGCACTCAGGATACTGAGGCAGGAGGATCATGAGTTGTGGGATAGCCTTCACTACCAAGTAAGACCCTGTCTCATAAAAGAAAAAGATCTGGGTCAGCCAGATGGCTCAGCAGATAAAGGAGCCTGACCTTTAAGCCTGGCAATTTGACTTCCATCTCTGTGTTTGCGCAGGTACACACATGTCACACACCTGCAGTAACAGTGAACCAAAAGAACTTTTTGAAAGGCTCTGATTCGAGACTATGAAAGCAACATCTGCTATGCCCTGCTATCAGGGTCTTCTGATTTAAAGTCAACCAAATGGCCACAGGGCCACTGAGATGACTCAGGGGCAGGGATACTTGCTGGCAAGCCTGAAGGCCTGTGTTTGCTTCCCAGGTCCCACAAGGTGGCAGCAGGAGAGTGAGTTCTGAGAGGAGCCTGACCTCTACACCTGTGGAGTGTTACCAGAGCAATGCCTCTCTCCCCCTCTCTCTCTTTCTCCAATCAACTCAAAAGTTTTTAAAGGTGGTTGTGGATGCACACTGTCTTCTTAAAGAGCAAACCTTCATGTCTGAGATGTGGCTCTCTACCCCTCAAATTGTCTGAAGGAGTTGGGAGCTATAGTAGATGAACATGACATGCTAATCCAGCCTTGAAGACATGAATGGGCCCCTTTGTATCACACACTTTGTATTTAGAGCCTCAAAATCTATGTTCTCCAGAAGAGAAGAGACTTTCAAGGAGGAAGTTGCTGAGTCAGCTCTGCTGGAGTGGGAGGAGCCAGGAATCTGGACCCCACAGAGCTGAATGGATCTTTGCCCTGCTCTTTGTCAGGCAGGAACAACAGGAGAGCTTCCAGGAATTACCTGCTCCCCGCAGGCAGCTTCTAGGACACAGGCCGTCTCTGTCCTGGCTTTCCACTGACAGGCCTGCTCAGGCAGCTTGGAAAGGAACGGTCCTTTTGAGTTTGTGGCTGTGCTGCAGAAAAGTCCGGGACCAAATCTTTCTGTTCCCAAACCCACTTACTAAAGTTTCTCGAATCTGGAAATGGATTCTCCTTCTTCTGAAAGTGTTTGCTCCCTCTGTGAGGAGTGACATTTTAACCAGTGTCTCCATGGACAACGGGCATGTGAACATTTGCTGTGCTCAGATGACCATCACCAGGGCTGAGGGAGAGCGTTCTCCCAGCATACACTGAGCCTGGGTTTGGTCCCCAACTCTATGTAAACTGTTCATGGTAGCACACTACCATGAGCCTAGAATTCAGGAAGCATAAGTGGAAAGGTCAGGAGCTCAGGGTCACCCTCGGCTGAGGCAGCTGGGGGTGTCTTCAAAGGAAGGAATGTTAACAGGTAGAGCCAGCCCTCCCCAGGATGGCCTAGCATGTGCAGGGTGGTAGGTCTCTGTGCATGCTGCTCCTGGCAGGCATGCGTGCTACCTGCTTTCGGTGAAGACTGCTGGGCCCACCAGCACCCCTTACCTGTGTGTCCATTGTTACTCATGGAGAACTCCAGCCCCTCCTCCCCATAGTTGAAGAGTTTCAGTGGCATCAAGGAATGGTTGAAGTATACATTCCTGCTGTTTAAGTCAATGGGCGACTGCCTCTGGCCCCCACAGGTAGGGTACTTCTCGGACCACTCATCTTCTGCTGGCCATTCCCCTGCAGCAGGATTGAAAGCTGAGTTCAGACCTACCCAGCTGAGTCTCCTCTGAGGTTTCTTACCAGGCTAGGGTCAGGGGTTTCTCTGTAGGAAGACAAACAGGGCACGGTAGGAAACAGAAGCAGCGCTTCCAGAAGGCAGGCCAGGAGAGTTCTAAACTAAGCCCAGGACTTGGGGTGTGGCAATGCTGTTCCTCCTTCCTTGTGGCCACTGGCACTAAGACCCCGAGCTTGTGATTCGTGTCCAGGGGTCTCCTGCAGAGGAGCTGGGCCTCTCCCGTGCAGTAGTCACAGCTGATGGATGTCCTGTTGGGAGCCTGGGTATAAAATAACCTCTGACCTCATTTCCAAAGACTATCGTTTCCCTTTCCAGGGCTTGGGCCCCCAGCTGCCCCTGCTGCCGGGACCCCCCCAAACGGCACCTTTCTTCTGGCTCCAGCCTCTTCTTTGGGTTCACAGGACGTCAAAGGCTCCTAGGTGACAACCCATGGCTACAGGGCACCTGAAGAAGCGCCGCGTTAAAACCGGGGTGCAGGCCTGTGGCCCCAGCACTGGGGAGGTAGAGGCAGGAAGATCACAAGTATAAGCTCATCCGCAGCTACACAACAAGTTCAAGGCCAGCCTGAGCTACAGTAGACCCTGTGTTTGAAAGCAACACAAGAACAGTAGAATAAAATTGGACATATCTACAGTTCAGCTTCTCGGGGCGGGGCGGGGTTGACAGGAATTCTTGTTGCTGTTGTTTTGCTTTCCTTTTTGTTCTCAGAGGCAGGATGGTCTATTGAATCCAGGAGTTAACTTGTTTTGTTTTTTGAGACAACTTAGTATGTAGTCCTAACTGGGCTTGAATTTGCGGCAATCCTCCTGTCTTAGTCTTTTGGGTGTTGGGATTACTGTTTTGTGATACCAGATATAACAGGTAACAGAGGTTCAAGGCCAGTGTGGGTGACAGTGAGATACTTCCTTTAAACAGAAAGAACAGCCTGCCAGTGGTAGGACACACCTTTGATCCCAACACCCCAGGAGGCAGAGGTAGGTGGATCTGAGTTCAAGGCTAGCCTGGTCTACAAGACAGCCAAAGCTATACAGAAAAAGGCTGTCTCAAAAACAGAAGGAGAAAGGAGAGAAAGAGGGAGGGAGGGAAGGAAGGCTGGAAAATTCATCCTTCAGTAGATAGTTACTAATCCTGGAGACACAGTAATGATGACCAGTCACTGCAGACCACAGAGGCCACACACAGCACTGAGGGGGTTTGTTAAGCCATTTGGTTTGGTTTGGTTTTGGGTTTTGAGACAGGGTCTCTCTTCATAGCACTGGCTGTCCTTGAACTCACTATGTAAACCAGATTGGGTTTGAACTCAGAGAGTTCCACCTGCCTCTGCCTCCTAAGTACTAGGATTTAGGGCATGTGTCACCATGCCCAGCTCTGTTCAGCCCTTTGCAACTGAGGAGCCTTCATGGTCTTCATGAGAAGCTTACCTTCACTGGTAGCTTTCAATGAGCACATAGCTTGTTCTAGGAATGGTGCTCAGGCTGGGGCTTCTTGGTTTGCAATCAACAGAAAAGCTGATTATTTTCTCATCCTAGTCAACAATTCAAACCAATTTTGAGACAATTCTTTCTTAGAGGCAAGATGCCAAGATCAAGGAAAGAGGCTCATGACACAGCCCCGTCTTGGATCCAGATGCTTTGGGTCTAGAGTTATGGCACTGGGAAGCAGACAGGGGCAGAGGTCAATAGTGCAGCTTGTGTAGCATTCCCAAGGCTGGGCTGCAGCCCTACAGGAGAAAAGCAGGGCACCCAAGGCACCAGTCACCCTGTTCTCCAGGCCCTCTGGGGACAAAATGAGAGAAAGAGAGACCTTCAGTCTGGGAATCTCCAGCACCATAAGTAAGACAAGGATTTGCCATCCAAATCCTCCATCTTTGCTCACCTCTGATCCACTGCAAGTTGGGCTGCTGGATGTCACTGAGAAGCCCCAATCTTCCCAGGCTATTGTGGGCACCTTCTCTGAATAGGATGGTTGAGGAAGCTGCCCTCTGAGCCTCTACAATGTCCCTGACTGTCATCTTGATTTAGGACTCACAGTCCACTTTGAATGTGGGTCCCTGGAGGGGCGGGGAGACCATGCAGAACAGGCTTTCTCCTGTGTCACTCTGGCCTCCTGCACCACCCAGCAGCCTCCAGCCTCCCCCAGGCAGTACCACCCCCAGCCTGGTCCTGTGAAGATGCAAGCAGGAAGATTCCCAAGTTCCCCTTGCGAAGTCTGACTGGTCGTTAGGACAGCGGGCTCTGATGGAGGCAAGGCATCCTGGGTGAACTGGAGTGGGCACATTTCTGAGGAGGAAGCTGTCTGTGGTCCAGCAGTCTCTACCAGGCCGTGGGTGTCCCTTCAAGACACTTTGTCACATGTTCTGATCCAATAACAGCCTCAGAGTCAGAAGTGGGTTCTCAAAGGAACCAATACTGGGTAGAAAATCTTTTAAAGCTGCCAAGGGAAGCAGCGAGGGTCGGGGAGATCTGTCTCCTCTTCTCCTTCACTGGGGTTTAAGTCTATTTGTTCACTCAGAGATAGCAAAACACATGTGAACCCACCAGGAGAGTCAGACCCCAACAGAGCACCACGGCCAGTGCAGATGGCTGCCTTGTCGCTCTGTCCTGATGTGGCTTACCTGAGTAGCTCCACTCACTCTCGGCCTGGATGCCCAGGAAGAACAGGGACACCACGGTCACCACAGCCCTCATGGCAGATGCTGTAGCCCTGAATGCAAGACAGACTCTGGGCTGCACTTCTTTTAAAAGCTGAGAAACTGTAAATAACAATTTACCAGGTCCAGCTGGCTGATCCGCCCTTGCTGCACCCAAAAACAATCACACCCTCCCCACAATGGCCCTTCTGACTTGATGCCATGTGCACATGCCTTGCCTCCTCCTGGGCATTACCATAGCCAATTAGCCCAGGTCTTGTTGTTCAACATCTCTGGACACTCAGTCCAGAGGCCACACAGTGCAGCCATTGTGGACCTTGAGTGACAAGTAGGTTGCAGGGATGTGAAGAGCCTGAGGCACAGTGCACCCGGAAACAGGGGCTTCCTGGACTGTGGCATTATTTCCTCTGCCCTTTCTCCTGGCAGCTGAGGCGAATCATGAGGGTCTGAAAACTTTGCCAGATTCTAGTTGGTATTTCCTTCATGTCATGAATTGGACATATGAACATCAGTGATAGGGGCTGGAAAGATGGCTCAGCAGTTAAGAGCACTGGCTGCTCTTCCAGAGAACCCAAATTCAGTTTCCAGCGCTGACAAAGCAGATCACAGCTGTCTATAAGGCCAGTTCTAGGGGATCATACAGACATACATACATTCAGGCAAAACACCAATGCACATGGTATAAAAATAAATACATACGCTTAAAAAAGAATCCCTGTTGGGTCAGGGTTGACCCTCCCTTCCACCCATACATACCCCACAACCCATACACACACAGCCTGAGTGCTTGGTACCTGGAAACATAGTCTGATACCCTATTTTTAGGTAAGAAATGAAGAGGCCTCAGATGGAGGCAGAGATACATTTCTCCCACCCTTGACCTTGAAGCCTGGCTCTTGAGCTACATCTGTATACATGCCTTGGGGCCACTGAGAAAGAGGAGGTGGAGGAGGAGGTGCAGGGAGGGGAGGGGTGGAAAAAGCGGGGGGGGGGCAGGAGGAGAAGGGGAAGGAGGGGAAGGAGGAAGAAAGGGGAAAGAATGGGGAGGAGGGGGAGCAGCCCTTATGGCTGCTGACAAGCCAGCTTTGCCCATGCCCTTCAGAGAGGCAAAGGCAGGGATCCTGGAGGGCACCAGCCAGGCTGATGCCAGCACTTGATCTGCTCTGACAAATGGCAAATCCCCTCACCCGCTTTATCTCCCTGCTCACTGCCCCCAGTCTGAGATGCTGGAATAGCAAAATGGAAGCTTGTAGTCAAATTACGTGAGAGTGGGTGGGCTCTCATGCTTCAGAGGGCTCCCTGCTGCCATCTGCTTGGGGACCATCCACTGCTGTGAAGATCCCACTGAAATCCCAGACCCATAAAGCTCAAAGAACCTCAGAGGACACAGTTACCCAACTTCTCTGTGCCTCAGTTTCCCCATCTTCAGTAGGAGCTTGTGACAGTCCTGCCATACACACAGACACACACAGAGGAATTCAGCACTACATTCTGCGCAGGCTCAGAGCAGGCCTCATGCATGGTGACTGGCATTATTTAATTCTCACTTATGACACAGAAGTAACTTACCATTGTCACCCAGGTAGTGTGGGTATAAAGCACTTACTCTTCAGCTCATGGAGTTCCTCCAAACTCAGAGTCCACTGTATTGTCATGGCTAGGTCAGTCTTGCCTGGTCTGCTGAGCCCCTGAACCTGCAGAAAGGTCCACCTTGAGCCCTGTCTCTGCTAAAGAGTTCAGTAGAGATCATCACAGTTGGGAGACTGAGGCAGGAAGATTGCAGTGAGTTTAAGACAAGATGACCGCCAGGAGTTTGAAGCCAGCTTAAGCTACAGACTGAAGTCCTGTGGAGAGGGGAGGGGGATAGGGAGCTAGAGAGACAGCCCAGGAGTCAAGATGGAATGCTGTTCGCGCACAGGACCCGAGTTCAGGTCCCAGCACCTGAAAGAATCAGACTAACTTTGTAACCTATGTTTCTTTTAGTTGCCTTATAGCTTATATTTTTGTAAGGATGAAAAATTTTTAACTTGGCCCTAACAAAAGGAACTAACCATGGGAACCAACCATGGGAACTAAAGCTTGTGAGCTGTAATTATTATCGGACCCGGATCTGATACAAAACGTTTCTAAGAGACACCCTTCTGTAGTTATAGATAAGAAAACCTAAACAATTTCTAACCGTTCCCTCCCGACTGCACCTGGTGACAATCAATCATAGTGAGAAAAGTCTTTTACCCCTAGGCCCCCCCTCCTGTTTCCTGATGATAAACAATCATAGACTGCCCTGTGAAGTCTTTTACCCCTAGACCCCCTGCTGTTTTGTGGTTTTTGCCTTTATAAACTCTGTAATTTCGTTGCTGGGCACTCTGCACTGTTCCTTCAACAGGAGCAGGTAGCGGGGTCCCAGAGTGCTCTGGTATCTGAATAAACACCTCTTGCTTTTGCATCAAGTTCGAATTTCTGATCAATTGGATTCCGCCTCGTAGGTCCAACACACCCACATCCGGAAGATCACAACCACCTGAAACTCCAGATCCAGGGGACCTTACACTCTTTCAGCTGCTGTGTGCACCAGTACCGAAACACACACACACACACGCTCACATGTGCCCAGGCACACACAGAAACAATAGAGGAAAACTAAAGGAAAAAGAAATAAAAAGTGCTATTGAAAGCTGACGCTGTAGCTCAGTTGGCAGAGTTCTTGCCCAGCATGCACAGGTGCCTGGGTTCACCCCCACCATCACACAAACTTGGTGTGGTAGCCTCTGGGCATATTTCCAGCATTCAAAAGTTCAAAATCATCCTTGGCTTTATATTGAGTTTGAGGTGGGCCTGGATGACATGAGACACTGTAAAAAAAGAAAAGCGACACCCACCAACTCTGGACAAGACAGCATCTTGTTGCAAGCTGAGTGAAAGCCAGGGTCTCACTGTTCAGCCCAGGCTGGCCCTGAACTCAGAGACCAGCCTGCCGCAGCCTGCAGAGCCGTGGGTCGAAGGCAGGCAGCTTTTCCTTGGGAAGCTGCACTGGGAAAGAGTGTGTAGCTGAGGGTCAGGAGGCAGCTGACCTGGGGAGGCTTCGAGAGTAATGTGAGAGGAGCACAGGGAACTCAGGGCAACAGGGGCCTTGGGAGGGCAAGATGCCTCAGGGAGAAGAGGCACAGAGGAGAGGACAGTCTTCTGAGGTACAAGGGCTCCAGGAAGTGGGAAAGTGGGTCTGGGTCACCACTTCCAGCACCTCCCAGCCCCATCTCCCATGGGGCTCTGCAGCCCTGAGGTTAGCTCTTGGGATCCATGAAAGCCTTGTGCTTCTGTGGCCCTTGAAACTCCTTGCACACTGCACATGACTACAATGATTAAGTGTACAACTTCAAGGCCCACACCCACCACCATCCACCAGGCTCTGCTGCCCACCCTGACGTGTGCACAGAGGCCATTCTGCACACCCCTATGTGGGCACAGAGGCCATTCTGCACACCCCTGTGTGTGCACAGAGGCCATGCTGCACACACCTGTGTGGGCACAGACACCATGCTGCCCACACCATGCACAGCTGGCGATGCTGACACCTGTGTTAAAGAAGCAATTAAATTAATAAAGGGAGCAAATCAGATCAGGTCCTGCAATCCAAGAGCCACCTGCTAACAAGGGCACATGACTAGATATGGGGTCCCCTCCCTCTTCTGGATGACACACCCCCAATGACATACTCAACACAGAATAAGGTAATGGCAAATTTGTTGCCCAATTCCTGACTCACTGTCTTCTTTGACCCTAAAATTTTCCATCCATCAACTCTGAAGAGGAGATATTTTGCTTCCTGTGTTTGTTGGTTGTGCACCTGTGCATGTGTGTGTGCACCTGTGTCCAAGCCCATGCCTCAGCTTATTGAAGCTTGTTTTTGTTCTAACCTCCTGTTTTCCACTGCTCATGATTTGATTGACAGCTTGAGAGGAGCCGACCTGTGTACTCTCTTGATCACAAGAGGAAGTTAGGAGAAAGGAGCCTTTGTGCTTCTTGGGTTGACGGCTGACTGGAGGAAAGGCCTAATGAGGTGAGGAAAAAGAAGAGAGGGAGGCATGCTCATCCCAGGTGAAGGGGAAGGAACAGCGGCCCAAGTAAACAGGGAGCCAAGGTGGAAGGGAGGTGTGCTCAACCCCCATCGGCAGAGAGGAACCATCCATCTGTACAGGGAACAGACACAAGTCAAGGAAGGTGAACACAGGTGAGCTGGAAGACCCAGGGAGCTGGTGCTTAGGTTCCTACAGGGCTGACATGGGCCTCTGCTTGCACAAGAATATGCTGTGCCCACACACAGAGGCCGGTAGCCATTTCCTCCAGGACTGAGCTCCAGGAATCCTGAAGGCTGAAGGCTGAGCCGATCTGCACAGCGGTCTGCATCGAGGTGTTTAGTCTATCACAGCTGAAGCCCTCTTGCCTGCTTGCCTTTTGCTGTGTTGTGTTTTGTTTTGTTTTGTTTTGTTTGACTTTGTCCTGGAACCTGCTATGGAAGACCAGGCTCAGAGGTCTGCCTTCCTCTGTGTGAATGCCTGCTTCCCTAACCATATTAATAGGAATGTATCTAAGCTTTTCCTGGGCTGGATGTGTAACACATTTGCAGTGGATTTTCCTAGAGCACAAGGTTGGATACCTAGCTCCTAGAAGAAAAATTAGCAGTTTTCTGTCTTCTTTTTGAAGATCAGGTCTCATGTACCCAAGGCTGGCCTCAAACTCAGTATGTAGACAAGGATGACCTTGAACTTCTGATTTTCTTGTCTCTACTCGTAAGTGCTCATTCTAAGCTTGTGTGTGCGTCCGTGCTAACTTACATGAGGCTGGGGGGAAGAGCACTTACGAACAAACCTGGGAACGTGAATTTGAATCCCCATCAACCACAAAATAATAATAATAAAAAATAAAAAGGGCTGGACAAGGCCATATGCACGTCCAGAACAGGGGGGAGAGACAGAAGGAAAGGGGGCTGCTGGCTCTCACCCAGCTCTAAGTTCCGTGAAGGCCCTTGTTTTGAAGGAATGAAGCAGAGATGATGGGCCAGGACACAGGCCATCATCCTCAGGCTTCCAAAAGTGTGCATGAGGATATGTCCACATGCACCACATTCACATAGATGTGTACACATTAATCCATGCTTCTTCCTGGTGGGTGTCAGTAACCCCCAGAAAACAGTTCTCCCGTCCCAGCTTCTTCTCTGCTGTTAATTTAGGTCCCAAACACCTAAGAATATGAGTAGCTTTGCCAGACCCTCACCATGCCCAGCACAAACCCAGCACAGTTCCAGCCCTTGAGACTGGCTGTTCCCTGGCCTGGCTGCTTGTTGATGGAGCCTGGAGCCTGCTGTATACATTTAGTGTGTCTCCACCTCAGTTTACCTCCACAGAATAAGTCTGTGTCTCCCTGCCCGACCCTTCGCTGATCAAACGGTCCATTTCAAACCTACCTGCCAAGAAAGAAGCTTCTGTTGGTCTCTTGATGCCACTGAAACAAGAGTCCACAAGCTCAGTGCTTCCATGGAGGCTCACTGTGAGGACCTGAGTTCAGGCTCCTGGAACCCATGTATAGCTTGAGCTTGGTGATGGGCACTCATAATTCCGGCAACAGAGAGATGGAAGGCAGTGACGGGTCCCCCCGTCCCTGGAAGCTTACTAGCCACGGTCGGGCTTGCTCGGTGATGTCCTAGGCCAGTGATGGACTCTCAGATGAAGGGTGGAAGGCTCCTGGGGAACAATACAGGAGGTGGTCCTCTATCCTACACATGCACATGTGTGAGCACACACACACACATACTCACACACATGTGCAACCACACACGTGAGAAATAGGGGAACAGATTCATTCTCTAACAGATCAGGGGAAGGGGGGGTCTGTCAGGTGTTAGCTGCACCAGTTCCTCAGAGGCGTCGAGTAGATAAAATGTTCTTTAGCGTCTGGTGGTCACTTGCACACCCACGTTTGTGCCCTCACCCTCCAATCGCTCAGGTCTCCGGCCTCTGTCACCTACTCCCGGTCCTTCCTTGATCCCCTGTCTCTATTTGATAAAGGTTGCTAAGGTTATAATCCTGACCCTCCTGAGAACCCCAGCAATCTCACCCCAGACCCCTCCTCATTTGTGACTTCAAGTCTCTTGCCTTGGTCGATGCTGTGCAGTGTTTTCTCGTCTGGTCTTAACATGATGCCATCTTGAAGTAGAAAATGCTGTGGTCTAGTAGCCATGGCAACTAGAGCTGAAAAACATCATGATACCCAGGCTTGTGGTAATGATGATGGAGTTACTGGCACTAATTAATAGATGAAGGGAAGGTGGAAAGACCCTAAGCTGGGATTTCAACTATTGCTCTTACTCCCTTCCCCCTCCCTCACCAAAAGGGATCTTGGGAGAGTCTAGGCTACACAGAAAGTGGAAGGTTAGCTAAATGGATGACTGCATGATGCGGCCTCCAAGAAGTGGAACTTTGCAACAGTGTAGCTGTTTGGGGGTTTGCCTTTGCTCCTGTGAGTAAACACAATAAACTCATCGGTTTCACCAAGTTGAACTCAGGTGAAATTGTACTTTGGTCTGTCATGGATGCCCGTCTGGGTGAACAGATGTTTGTTTAAAGTTTCGTGGGAAAAGTTAACGGCAGAAAACAACCACAGATTCTAGGGGACTCAGCTAAATATTTAACCTGCGGTGAGGGGAGGAACCACCATTAGATTAAATTATGGGGTCGGGGGAGGGGTGGCTCATTTGTCGAAATACTTGCTGTGCAAGCATAAAGCCAGAGCCTGTGCAAAAGGGTAAGCCAGAGGCAAACAGATCCTGGAGGCCCCTGGTCAAGCAGCCTAACCTAATTGGAGAGCCTCGGGTGCTATTAGGGACCTTGCTTCAAGATAAGATGGACAACCCGTGAGAAAAGTCACCCAAGGTGTCTGGCCTCCGTGTGTATCTACACACACACACATATGCACAGCTACACACAAATAAAAGCTAAACCAAACCAGGGTTTCCTGAAATTGGATTCAGACTTCAGGGGACAAAAATGACAGCTCTGCAATGTCTTGAGGCTCCCAGGCGTGGAAATGAACCATAGAACACAGCGTTGCTGGGACCTTTCTTAGCACTATGCTATGGCAGTCAGCTGACCGGACTAGCCCAGCCTTGGGGACCTAAAAAATGGAGAGGCACCAAAAAGGGGGCTCCAGGGTCCAACGTGTCAATATTCCAGGAGGTGGCTGTTCTGGTTGGCTTTTCTGTTGCTGTGACAAATGCCACAACCAAAAGAAACTTGAAGAGAAAAGAGTTAATTTGGCTTAATGAAATCTACCTCGGAGGAAAACCAGGATGGGAGGTCAGGGCAGGAAGCTGGAGGCAAGAACTGAGCAGAGGAGCAAGGCTTACTGGCTTGCTTCTTAGACAAGCTAGATCAGATCCAGGGTGGATCCGGGCGCTTGTTCTAAGTTAATCCCCAGAGCCCACACGGAGAGGAACCGACTCTCACACATAGTCCTCTGACCTCTACAGGTGCCCTGTGACACATGCTCACCCACACCCATTCACATCACACACACACACACACACACACACAGATAAGACCCAAACCGTTTAATGTTAAAAATAAATAAATCACAAAAAACCATAGGCTAGACAGGGCTGGGTAAACCACAGCCGGAGCAGCACACTTGGGCAGCCTGTTCTTTATACACTGTCTGCGGCTGCGCACCTTCACGGCTGTGCTTGCTCTGCAGCACTGCCCCAGGAGCGTTCACGCCAGAGCCAGCCTCGGAACCCACAAGTTTACCAACATGGCCTAGTCTAGAGAGGCTCGCTCAGCTGTTTTATGAAGCCAATGTATCTTTGATGTCCAAATCTAACAAAGGAAAAAACAAAATAAAACCTGTAAGCTTTTGTAAAACAAAACCTGTAAGCTTAGTACTTTTATTTTTTTAATGTGCTTTTTAGGTGTTTGGCCCACACGCATGTCGGCGTTAGGGTGTCGGGACCTGTGAGTGCTGGGAGTTGAACCTGGGTCCTCTGGAAGGGCAGCCAGTGCTCTTAACCTCTGAGTCATCTCTCCAGCCCCAAAAGTAAACAAGTACTTATACTTTAAAGATTCAAAGCAAGTCTGAATGAATGAATGAATGAATGAATGAATGAATGATCGATGATTCTCCTAGCACTTTCCCAATTTTCAGCCTCTACTTGTTAGGAAGTTTTGGTCCTTTTATGTGAATGTAATGTCTTTATTACTCCGCCTCTTTGGATTCCTTTTCTCAGGTCCGCAGGGGAGACAAAGCTGATCTGGCGGCCTGGTTCCCAGTCATCTCTCAGGGCCTCCTGGAGCTGAGCTTAGCCTCATCTTTTCACTTTCAGACAACCAGACATGAGGGAAATCTGCTGAAGAGACTCCTGGGAGTTTTGTTTTCTTTTTGTATTTTATTATTTTCAGTGTATCACTTTCGTCTGCACATGTCTGTGCACCCTCGCAGACCAGAAAGGGGCACTGAACTGGATCCTCTGGGACTGGAGTTACAAACAGCTGTGAGTGCCCCTGTGGGTGTTAGGGACCAAGCCCCAGTCCTCTGGAAGAGCAGCCAGGGCTCTTAACCCCCGGGCCAACTCTCCAGCCCCCAGGCCACCAGCCCCGCCACTGTTAAACACGGTTTCCGAGTAGACCAGGCTGGCCTGGACTCACAGAGATCCTGCCTCTGCCTCTACCCTCGCAGCCACTAGTTTTACATTCTTATAAAAACAGAGGTGGAGGCTGGGAATGCAGTTCAGCTGGTGGAGTGAGCACCTAGCTTGTGTGGCACCCTGGGTTCAAGGTCATCCTCCACTACATAGTGAATTTCAAGGCCAATGCCAGTCTGGAGAATCATGAAACCGTGGCTCAATAATAATATTAACAGTAAGGTGTGATTGCACCCACCTGTAATCTTAGCATTCAGGATGTAGAGGGAGGCAGTCCTCTGTTGTGAGTTCCAGGCCAGCGAGGGCTACATAATGATATCATGTTTTAAAAAAAAAATTTTAAAAAGCCAGGTAGTGTTGTATACACACCTTTAAGCTCAGCACTCAGGACGTAGAGGCAGGTGGATCTCTGAGTTCTGGGCCAACTTGGTCAACAGAGCAAGTTCTAGGACAGCCATGGTTACACAGAGAAACCCGGTCTCAAAAAAAAAAAAAAAAAAATTGAAAGCTGGTTTTGCTATGTAGCCTAAACTGGTCTTGAATTTGAGATCCTTCTGCCTCAGTCTCCCAAGTGCTAAAATTACAGGTCCATTCCACCAGACCTGAACTATAAATGTTTTTTTTAAGGCCTTAGGAGCCAGGTGTTGCTAATGCTATTTTTACAAAACTGTTTCTCAGTTTCTCTCCTAACCCAGCTATCACACACATAAGATTCTGCTACATTTGTTTAATAATAAGCTTCACAACACCATAACTGAGCAGTTATTATTCTATTCTTAGCCCTCTAAACTAATCTAGTTTCTTCGAAGCCTACATGCAGCTCCTTTTCCTGATGTTCCTCCTGGACATATACCTGTAGCTGAATCCCCTGCCTCTTCTAACTCCTCCTCCCCTGGTTGGCAGGAAGTCCAGCCTCATTCTCTCCCCTGCTCAGCGATTGGCTGTAAGCTGCCTTATTGGCATATCAGGGGACAATTGGGGAGCAGAGTTGATATAAGATTGAGACAGGAGATTCTCAGAACTAGGATTGCAACCAGATATGGTGGGTACAGAAATCAGCATCTGAGTGCTTCATGGATTTGCATGTCATGTTTGCGCAGGGGCCATGCTAAGCTTCTCTGTATTGTTCCAATTTTAGTATATGTGCTGCCGAAGCAAGCACCAGAAATCAGAATTTGAATTGCACAATAACCATATGTTGACACATGACTTTACCCCCAGCACTTGGAAAGCAGAGGTGAGTAGATCTCTGTGAGTTCAAGGCTAGCCTGGTCTACACAGTAAGTTCCAGGGCTACAAAGTGAGACCCTGTCAAAAAAAAAAAAAAAAGTCTTGGCCGTAAAGCTAGACCTCAGCAGTTCAAGCACTTGGTGCTCTTGCAAAGGACCTGAGTTTGGTTTCTAGTGACTACATGGTGGCTCACAGACATCTGCAGCTCAAGTTCAAGGGGACCCAGCACCCTCCTGTGACCTCCACAGGCGCTGAGTGCACTCTGCGCACATGCAAGCACGCAGACAACCACATACACACAGATTCTTTTAAAAATTGAGGTAAAACGTCTCATCCAAAGGTGGGAGTTCAGCCTCCTGACCCCCATCTCTCGATGCTCAGATTCCAGCCCTTCCCCCTTCCTGAAGGCTTCACCCCTAAACTGAGAGCTGAAAGCGACCTTGGAAAGCTGGGAGCAGGAGAGGTGGGCTTCCCAAGGGAAGACCGCACCAACTGGTTGTCCATTTCTGAACAGTCAGCCCTGAGAGCATACATACAAGTCACATTGTGTGGGCTGAACGGGCTCGGTTCAGGAATGTGTGTGTGTACATACACAAACATGCACGTAATAACAGCCAGTGAGGGACGAAATCATGAATTGGAGAGCAGAGGACGGCAGGGTACTGTCATTATATCAACCTCAAAAATAAACAGCAAAACAAAAACCAGTAGAGCCTGGCGTGGCAGCTCATACTTCCGGCTGTGCCCATACACCCACCACACAGACAAACATACACATAAGATTTTTTTAAGTTTTATTTTTTTATGTGTCTGTGTAAATGCGTGCTGGGCAGGGGGTGGGGGGCGCGGCAATGTGTGTCTGTGGAGCCCAGAAGCCTGCTGAAGTTCTAAGTGGTTATGCGCTGCCTGCCGTGGAGGAACCAAACTCGGGTCCTTGACAAGAGGCACAATCACTTTAAACACTAAGCCATCTCCCCAGTCCCAATCAAATAAAAGTTAAGGAAAAAAAAAGCTACCGAGGCTATCTGACTGTGTTGGTGTGCAGGTCTGTCTTCCGAGATACTAGACAGCTGAGCCAGAGGGACCACTGGAGTCCAGGGGTTTGCTACCAGCCAGAAGAACATGATGAGACACCACCTCAAAATAAAGTAAAAAAATAAAATACAATGAAGGCTAATGATGTCATTGTCTCACGAGTCCCAGCTTGCAGTCAGCCTTCCCTGAACTGTCCTTGGCAAGGATTGAGCCAGGAGCACTTTCATCCAGCAGAATCCAGCTGAGCCCTGTCATCAGTGAAGTGGCACAGGACCTTATTCAGGACGACATCAAGGACATGCTCTCCTATCCAGTTAAGGACCAGATGGGAAATAAGATAATGAGTATGTAAGTGTTTTTGAGAGACAAGTTTTCATGTAGCCCAGCCTGACCTTGAACTTTTGGGCCTCTAGTTCTAAGTGCTGGGGTTCCAGGAGTGTTCTCCATGCCTGCATTCTGTGGTGCTGGCGTGTACTCCAGGCTTCCTTGATGCTGGACGAGCACCCTACTGAGTGTCTGTTTTAATTCTCCAGGTGACTGAAGCTGTGAGCAGCCTCAGACCAAAGGGTCTTAGGCCATCTCCCTTTCTTAGTCAAAAACCCTTGTGAAGGAGCTGAAGAACACTTTATCTTAGATTTTTGTCTTCCCCGCATAGCTACCCTCTCCTGAACTATCCAGGAAAACGTAAGGAGGCTACTGCCCACTGGCATACTTCCAAAAAGTTTCCCATGAGCCCATCGCCCCTCAGTGCCCTCTGCAGAGACAAGGAAAGCCACCACCAGATGGCGTGAAGCTGCTTCCCCTTGTTCAGTGGCTCTGTCCCAGGGACAGACTGTATGCTCCTGACATCTAGTGGTCAGAAGGCACATGTGCAGAAATGGTTTGTGGTTTCATGCAAGACCCAGGATGTGATGAGGTCTGAAGGACGGACGGATGAGGGTGCCGCAAGGAGAGAAGCCTTACCTTGGTAGGTCTTATGAGCCCGAGGTGACCCGAGGCTGGCTCTCTGATGGGTGGGGAGACGTTTAGAGAGAGGTGCTTGGAAATGTAAGAAATTTGCATTGCAGGACAACTGGGTACGTGATTATAGAGAAAGCAATTAGAAAATTGTTCGATGGGGGCAGGGGGTGGGGTTCAGCGGGGGCTTAGCATGATGGAGGCCCTGGCTTCTGTTCATCTAGCACATGCCCCAATTTGTTTAATTGAGGTGAAACTCGAATTGTGTAACATAACACTAACCTTTTGTACGGATGGTTTTATGTATTTGTTTTGATGGCACAGAAGACAGATACGGGCGTGAAGATTCTGCTCCTATCTTGGCACGTATGTGAAGGTCAGAGGACAACTTTGTGCACTCTCCTTCCACCTTTATGGGGCTAGAATTCAGGTTGTCAGGCTTGTGTGACAGGACCTTTACCTGGTGAGGCCTCCTGTTTGTGAGACAGGATCTTGCAGTATAACCCAAACTGGCTTTGAACTGACTATGTACAGACTAGGCTCAGACTCATCATCCTCCTGCTGCGAGCTCCAGAGAGCAGGGATCAGGGCATGCGCCTCTACCCTAGGCTGGCATTACCTTCTCGGCACACAGTTCAGAGGCTGAGGCTGCACCTCAGCTGGTAGAGCTCTTGCCTGGCATGCAAGAACCTGGGTCAGATCTGTGGCACTTTGTAAACTGTCCATGCTGGTACACACTTGTAATCCCAGCGTGAAGGGGTGTGGGGAGACAAGGGGATCAGAAGTTTAAAGTCATCCTCAGAAGCATGACGAGTTTGGGGCCAGCCTGAACTACAAGCGATCTGGTCTCAAACCGAGATTAGAGTTCAGAGGGGATTGTGGGTGGCGTGGAACACCCCTGTGTCTGCTGCAGACAGAGTAGACCTGCCCTGGGACTCAGCTTCCCTTCTTCTCTGCCTTATCCTCCACCCTGACACTTGTCTTAGGAATCACTCACAACTTGGCATCTGCTCTGCTTTGAGGAACCCAAATTAAGAAAATGACATTGAGAGTTGAGATGGCTTGGGTGTTAAGAGAACTCAGCACTCTTGCAGAGGGCCCAGGTTTGGTTCCCAGTACCCACATGGTGGCTCACAACCCTCTTTAACTCCAGTTCCAGGGAGCTGATGCCCTCTTCTGACCTCTGTGGGCAGCGAATACATACAGTGCACATACATACATATCGGTGGTCACACATATCATAAAATAAAAAATGGATAATTAAAAAAAACCATATCATTAGTTGGACATGGTGGTGCATACTTTTAATCCTGGCCCTCAGCAAAAACAGGTGTACCTCTGTCAGCTCCAGGCCAGCCCAGGCTGCGGAAGAGACCTTATCTTGTACAAGGAGGAAAAGAGTAAGAGGAACCTGCAGCTGTTTATGAGGCAGGGTAATGGAACAGGGCACAGCCTGACATCCGCAGCTTCCTCACTCCATGTTTTACATGCGTGGAATCACACACCAGCAGCCTCCTGCCTGGCTGCTTTGGCTCAGCGTGTCTTTGAGGCTCAGCTGCACTCTATCATGTGCCCATACTTCATTGTTTTATGACAGGGTAATGTGCTGTGGTACGTATTGGCCACATATAAAATGACAATTGGCTTTCATGTCTAGAACTGGGTGAAACTTCATTCCATACTGTAGAATTAGGTATTCTGGTGAGCTGAGCAGAGAGGGCTGTCTTTGTAGACTGATGAGGGCTAAAGAAAGCAGCAGCAGGAGCCAGTGAGACAGATGGCTCATGGGGGAAAGCTCCTACTGGCAAGCCTAAGGATCTGAGTTCAATCCCCAGGACCCATGTGGTGGCAGGAAAGACACAGTTCTCTAAACACGTCCTCTGACCCCAGCTTGAGCACCACATGGAAAACACATGGGTACACAAAGTAAACAAAACAACAAAGAGCAGCTCTGTGAGTTCAAGGCCAACCTGGTCTACAGAGCGAGTTCCAGGACAGCCAGGGCTACATAGGGAAACTCTGTCTCAAGAGGAGAAAGGAAAAAAAGGGGGGGGATACAGAAAGTGGGCTGGTGACTCCAAAACGCTTCCCTTTTTAGGCAGGGAATGACATGGGAGATCAGGGGATGGAATACTCGGTTGCTTCAGGTCATTTCTGTGAAAGGATTTAGGCTGGAAGAATGCCATTGTCATGCCCAGTTGAAGCTGTCCTGTTTGGGAAATTGGGCTGCCATCTCTCTTTAACCTTGATTTATTTGCCGAAACAAAGTTTCTTCTGTCTAGCACTGTAGTGTGACTTCCTCTTTATAATTTTTTAAGATTTAAACTTTTTATGCCCTTGGTGTTTTGCCTGCATGTATGCCTGTGTGAGGGTGTCCAAAGTTCTGTAACTGGGGCGACAGACAGATGCGAGGGGCCCTGTGGCTGCTGGGGATTGAACCTGGGACCTCTGGAAGAGCAGTCAGTGCTCTTAACTGCTGAGCCATCTCTCCAGCAACCCATGTTGATTTTTCAGCCTGGTTTGTGGGAGCCTAGTGCAAGAGTTTAATCAAAAACAGTGGCATCTTACAATTTTATTTAGCAGTGTAAGCCTGACATGTAGGTGTGCACCCTTGAAACCTGGTTTCAAGAGAAGCAAGGCAGGAGAACCACCTGAACCCAAAGCTAGAGACCAACCTGAGCAACAGCAAGACTCCATTTGCCAGGCAGACGGAGGAGCAGTGCAGTGTGTCTCTGCCCGGCCTCGTCCGTCTGCTGTTGGGTAGTCTACCTCTTCTGTTTTTAAGAGCGTGCTGTTATAAAACTTCGTGTAATCATTTCTTTATATTGTTTTTCTTTTTTGCTTTCTTTTTTATTTTATTTTTATTTTTTTGAGACAGGGTTTCTCTGTGCAGCTTTAGACTCACTTGTAGGCTGGCCTCCTACTCACAGAGATCCATCTACGTCTGCTTCCCAGAGGATTACAGGCATGCGCCACTGCACCTGGCTATTTATTTATAGCTTTAAAACTTTTTTCTATTACATTTTATTTGAGGGTATGTCACATGTATACACACACTTATGGAGGTAGAAGACAGTCTGAAGAAGCTGGTTCTCTCCTTCCATTATATGAGTACCAGGACTGACAGCAGGTACCATTACCCACAGGAGCCATCCCGCCAGCCTGTTTGTACCTGTTTTGAGGTCTGTTTTCTCTACTTTGGGGAATCACTTTGGAATCACTGGGTCACATGATAACTCTGTGTTTAACTCTTTCCCACACACTGTTGTTGATACTCTTTCTCAGGAGGCCTTACTGTGTGAGGCTGGCCTCACACACAGAGACCCGTCTCCTTCTGCCTCCCCTGCCTGTATCGCCACAAATATTGATACATTTTTGATTTTAACTTTAATTGATTTTAACTTTAATCCCCCCTTTTTGGTCTTTTCCCACCTTCATAATTTTTTTTAAAGACTTTAACGTTGGTAGGGTTTCTCTGTATAGCCCCGGCTGTCCTGGACTTACTTTGAGGCTGGCCTCAAACTCAGAGATCCACCTGCCTCTGCCTGCAGAGCACCAGGAGTAAAGGTGTGCACCACCACTGCCCAGCTTTGTGTTCCTTTCTTAAGCTGTATTTTTTATTATTTTATTTGTATACTCTGTGTGAATGTCTGCCAAAGTGTGCAGATGCCCCGGGAGGCCAGAAAAATGTGCTAGCTCCTTGAAGCTGGAGCTACTGTCTGCTACAGAGCCTCCCAACCAGGATGCTGGAAAGTGACCTGTGTTCTCCTGCAAGAGCAGTAGGTGCCCCTAACCATGTGCCATCTCGCCAGCTCTTGTTTTATGTGCTTTCTTTCCTTTTTTCTTTTTTCTTCCTCTCTTTATTTTAATGATGTATGTATTTTTATTTTATGTTCATATATGCCTGCATGTATGTCAGATCCCCTGGAACAGGAGTTATAGACAGTTGGACCTGTTGACATTCCTTCATGGAAGAAGAGGTGGGTCTTAGAGCCTCATCTGAGAGTCTAACCACTCTATCTTATAAACACACACATACATACACACACGCATGCACGCAGCCGTGTGCAATTCTGTCCACGTGCATATGTTCTGATAATCTCAGGAGGTGACAGAAGGTTAACTGAAGGAAGAATCCATTTCACAGCTGTGGGGACATTCTCCTCCATGCTGGAGTGAGCCTGTCCAGTGGTGTGGCTCTTTCAGGGGTAACTCTCATTCTTGTAAGCAACAGATCACCCACACTCTGTAGGTAGGTCCAATACTCACTGGTTCTCCGAACTGGACGTCTGGGGAATGCTTTGGTTTGGCAGTGCCCTCTCTGGGCGGAGTAGACATTTGTTTGGCTCTCCCAGGAAAAGTTCACTTTGCATGTAGCTGGGATGCCCCCTGAACTTCTCACTTTTCTGCCTCTGTCTCCCGAAAGCTGGAATCACAGGCATGTGCCACCATACCTGATTTATGTGGTGCTGGAGACCAAATGTCTGGCCTCACTGCATGGTAGGCGAACGTTCTACCACCTCAAGTATGACCCCATTCTTGCTTTATTTCTGGGTTTTGATACAGGCTCTCGCTGCGTAGCCCAGGCCGACCTCATTTGAGCGGTGCCTTTCATGTGCGTTCGTCAGCTTATGGACATGAATGCCCAGGCAAAGAGGATAAAAGAGCCCATTGAGAGGAAATTAATTTGCCTGAAGATTCCGGTTGACATTTGCTTAGCCTGAGTGGCAGCTCGGCAAACATAACAGCTTGTCCTAAATCTCTGGAATGGCCTCTGTCATAACATTATGCTTGAAAACCGCCTCTAGCCGAAAACGAGACTGGACGGCGCAAATGTGAATTAATTAAGCTGAAGAGAGACCTCCGAACAAGCATTTCTCTAATGTGTCTCTATTCAGACCTTCCAGGTCACTAATTGGTCATGTTTTCTTTAAAAGGAAAATGTAATGAGGGGAACATCGGGTTAGTGTACAGTAAATACCCCCGACTTGACGTCCACAGGGAAGGGGCCACTTGGCACAAATGAATGTTCTAGAAAACTTGCACTGACCCCCAAAAGTTCCCATTATTAATTCATTAAAAGTTTCAGACAAAGCACCCCACTACACACAAGCATGCTCGTGGGCTCACACCCACACACACACATACACGACAGGGTTTTACTATAGAGCTCTGTTCTGGAATCCACTCTGTAGACCAGGCTAGCCTTGAACTTACAGTGATTCCCCCTGCCTCTGCCTCCAGAGTGTTAGCGCTGAGTGCAGAAACCACCAGGCCTGATTTCAGAAGAAAAACTGTCCGAAATAGTGTGTATGTTTGTCTGTTTCCCTTCCTCTGTGTGTGTGTATGTGTGTATGTTCATGAATATTCTCACACACCCACATTTGTAGGCCAGAGGTCAGTGTCAGGTGTCTTCCTCAATCCCTTTCCACCTTAGTTTTTGAACCTAGAGAGCTGATTTGACTAGACTGGCTGGTCAGAAAGTCTCAGGCATCTTCAGGTCTCCACACCCCTCAGCCCTAGTGTTTCAGGTGTGTGCAATCACACACAGCTTTTTTAATCCAGGTGCTGGGGCTCTGGTCCTCACCCTGCATGCTGAGCACTTTACTGGCAAAGCCATCCCCAGCCCTCCTGCCTCCTAAAAAGAGAAAGACTAGGTATGAGGAAGGCTCTCTGCCAGACGAGAGCCTGTGCGCCTGAGAGCCTGAGAGCCTGAGAGCCTGAGAGCCTGAGCGCTTTAAAGGCGAGCCCCTGCCAGCAACACCTCCAAAAACTGCCAGGAAGACTTCCATTCAGTCCGCTTCCCAGAGGCAGTCAGCTGCCCCAAATTGAGAATGCAGAACCCTGGGGTGATTACAGCCACATTTGAATGATGAAAGCCTACTCTCACTCGCTTCCTGTCGAGGGCAGGTGGCTTTTTAATGAGCATCATGGGAGCTGAGTGAGAATAGTTTTCCGATGATGAAACAAGTGTGTTCAAGACCAGCAGGCCAGCCCAGAGCGGGGTCTAGAAGCACCTCCTCTTGTGTTTGAGCGGGAGCAAAAACCCAGGAAAATCCAGTGTAATGAAATTTTATCTTTTATTTGTTTGTTTGTTTGAGTCAGGGTTTCTCTGTGTAGCCCAGGCTGGCCTCAAACTCAGAGATTCACCTGCCTCTGCCTCTTGAGGGCTGGGATTAAAGGCATACACCACCAGGTCTGGCTTTATTTATTTGTCTGTTTGTTTGTTTATGGTTTTCAAAACAGTCTGTTTGTTTGTTTATGGTTTTTCCCTGTGTAGCCTTGGCTGTCCTATAGCTCACTGTGGACCAGGCTGGCCTAGAACTCACAGAGATCCGCTTGCCTCTGCCTTCTGAGTACTGGGATCAAAGGCGTATGCAACCAAGCCTGGCTAATTTTTTTTTTTTTTTAAAGACAGGGTGTCACTATCTATCCCTGGCTGGCCTTGAACTCACAGAGCTCCACCCACCTCTGTTTCCCCAAAGCCAACTGGGTAGCTGTGTGGTGGCACACACCTAGAGTGCCAGCTGCTCAGGAGGTTAAGAACAAAGGACTGATGGCGCCCAGGAGCTCAAGACCAGCCTGGGTCACGAAGGGAAATTCTCAATTAAAAAGCAAGTCAGATATGATGGTGCACACCTGAGGCTCTTGAGTTCACAGACAGCTTTGGTTAGCAGGGCTCTGGGCTGGTTAATTTCGTTTTTGTTTATGGTGGAGGCTGCGTTACTATTGTTGTTGGGTTTGCCTTTGAAGCAAAACAAAACACAGATTTACATTTTACAATTTTATGTGTATGGATATTTCACCTGCATGCACACATATGTACACCAAGCCATGTGAATGCCTGGTGCCATGGGTTCTCCGGAACTAAATTTACAGACAGTTGGGAGCCTCCGTGTGGGTGTTGGGACTCAAAACCCAGGTCCTCAAGAGGAGCAGCCACTGCCCCCAACCACTGGGCCATTTCTCCAGCACCTGCTCTTGCCTTTAGAGGCAGGGCCTCAGGAACCTCAGACTGGCCGCAGGTTCCCTATGTAGCTGAGCATGAGTGTGAACTTCTGATCTTCCTGCCCCACTTCCCCACACTGATTACAAGTGTGTTCCACCATGCCTGGTTTATGGGGTTCTGGGATTGAACCAGCTTTGTGGATGCCAATCAAGCACTCTCCTGCTTGAGTCATATCCCCAATCCCAAGACTATTAAAGAAAAGGAAGGAAGGAACAAAGAAAGGAAGGAAGGAAAGTTGAGCCAAGTGGAATACCACACTCCTATAATTTCTCCTCTTCCTCTTCCTCTTCCTCCTCCTCCTCCTCCTCCTCTTCTTCAACAGGGTTTCTCTGTGTAGCCTTCACTAGCCTGGACTCATGTTGTACACCAGGCAGAGCTCAAACTCACAGAGATCCGCCTGCCTCTGCCTCCCTGAGTGCGGGGATTTACGGAGAGTGCCAACATGCCCAGGCATATTATCTTTTTATATTTAATCAATATTTAAAATGTCCTTGAGAGGGCCTAGGGATGTGCGTAGCTCACTGGCAGAGTACTTGCCCAGCATGTGTGAGAAAGCCTTGGGCTCCATGTACAGCAAGAAAAAAAAAAATTTTTTTTTAAATTTTGAGAGGTCTGGAAAGATGGTTCAGCCATTAAGAAGAGTACTTGCTGTTTTTCCAGAGAATATGGGTTCAATTCCTATCAACCACATGGTGGCTCACAACCATCTGTAACTCCTTTTCCAAGGGATCTGATGCCCTCTTCTGGCCTCTGCACGCACCAGGCATACCTGCAATGCACAGATATACATGCAAACAAAATACTCATACACATAAAATAAAATAACATCAATAATTATTTTAAGTTTGTTTTGTTTGAGACAAGGTTTCTCTATGTAGCCCTGGCAGGCCTGGAACTCACTATATAGACCATTAAGTATGGCCTCCAACTCACTGAAATCTGCCTGCCTCTGCCTCCCTCCACCCCAAGGTCTGGGATTAAAGGCATACATGACCACATCCAACAAGATTTATTTTAAAATTGCTTTTTGTTTTGTTTTCAAAAAGGGGTTGAAGACAGGGTTTCTCTGTAGCCTTGCCTGTCCTGAACTTGCTTTGTAGCCTGGGCTGGCCTTGAACTCACAGAGATCTGCATGCCTCTGCCTGTGTGAGTACTGGGATTATAGGCATGCACCATTGTGCCCTGCTATTTATTTTTAATAACATGTATGTATATGTGCCTTGTATAGATATGTGCATGTGGGAGGGGGGTGCCCTCAGAGGCCAGAAGATGGTATTGGATCTCCAGGAGCTGGAGTCACAGGTGGTTGTGAGCCACCAAACATGGGTGCTGGGAATGGAACTTGGGTCTTCTGCAAGAGCAGTATGTGTGCCTAACCACTGAGCCATCCCTCTAGCCTCTGAAGCCTCCAGGCTTTACATTGTTTTTTTTTTCCATTAATTAATTTACTTTACATCCTAGCAGGAAGTCTCCCTTCTCCCTCTCCCCTCAGTCCCCCTCCCCTCCCCCGTGCCTCCTCCTTTCTTTTTAAGACATTGCTTTATTATGTGTGTGTGGCTGGTTTTGCCTGCATGTGTATCTGTGCACCACCTGCATCTGGTGGCCACAGAGGCCAGAAAAGGGTGTCAGAATCCCCAGAACTGGAGTCAAGAGCTGCCAGTGCTCTCACCATTAAGACACCCTGCAAGGAAGGGTGTTTCAGACCCATCCTACAGATGAACAAAATGAAGCTCAAAATTAACCTCCCCAAGCAAAACGGAGAGAGTAGCATTGCCAGGGCCAGGTACTGTAAGCACCCCAAAATGGCCTGCTGAGGGGTGTCCTTCCTTCACACACTGAATGCTCAGAGACATCCTCTTGCTGGGAGCTGCCTGGCCCAAGGCAGCCCCAACTAACACTGATGTCTAGGTACCACAGCCAGACTTGTCTGGGTTAGAAGCAAGTGTCCCTGCAGGTTCAGCTTCCTGCCTCAGTTTCTTCTTCTGCTCAGCTGTGCCTTCACCACTGCTAAGGAACATTATATTCACAAGGTCCAGGACAGCAAGCCTCCACTCGGCTTCCAGCACTCTTGCCTATGAACTCCTCCCTGGACGGACAGGGAGTGGCCTCAGGAACAAATGTGTCTGGTCAGAGGGAGGAGCATTCTCCAGTGGACCTAGACAGGCGTTTCCCGCGTGTGCAGCACACTCATTCCACATGTTTGCCAATGCTGAGTGACCTCTGCCCTGCTGACCACAGAGCCTTTTAGAAGCTCAGACGTCATTTCCTAGGAAAGTGGTGAGTGAGCCACCTGCCTTTTGAGGACACACACACAAAGCAAGCAATAAGAATAATGTTGCCATGACATTTGAGGAGCCCTCTGAGCAACAGAAGCTTTTTGTTTTAGTCTCCCTATTTAGTCCAGACAGACCTCAAACTCTCCATCCTCCTGCCTCAGCCTCACAAGTGTTGGAATTGCAAGTCTGTACCATCAAGGCCATTGAAAAGGTCAAGGATCTTCCAGAAATCCTAGTCTACCTGGGGCTTTGGCAACTGGATACCAAGTTGCCTTCAGGCTCCCTCCCAGGGCCCAGATGTCCTAGGTCCACCCGGGTCCCCTGGGTTGCCGCCATCAGCCTCTCAGGCATGACGTGCCTTGCCGCTGATAACAGAGCTACCCACTCTGCACTGCTGCCTCCTGGCAGCCTAAGGGGTTAATAACTAAAAACACTCACTAAGCTTGAACTCTGTCCTGCACAGCCTGTGGCCACTTGACCTCTGGGTAAATTCTATCCAGCTTTTTCTGAGCAGTGAAAGGAACTTTTGGGAATATGCCCTGGCCAGTGTTTAACCCTCCGCTGGGGAGACAAGAACAGAAAGAGGGTAAAGAAAGCGGATGGCAGGGGGAAAGGTAGAGTTGGCTCAGCCTCAGAGCCAGGGTCTTCTCTGTACAACTGGGCACAAACCTAACTCTTAACAAAGTCTTTCCAGACAGAGAGGGCACACCCTAACTTTCTTTGGTGGTCCCCTTAGATTGCAACTCACAATCCTTGGGGCAGAGGAAGCAAGGAGGGAAACCTGATTGGACCTCACCACTGACTTCCAGCTGCTACTCTCATCTTTCCCTGCTCAAAGCCCCCAGCTCAAAGCTGCCCCAGAATGCAAAATGTTCCTATCTTCCCTCCCCCACACCCGTTTTATTGTTTTTTAACAAGAGGATTAAGTCACTAAATGCATTATACACTACTAGGTGCCTAGTACCTGCCGATTCCTCTGGAAACAGAGCTACGGATAGTTGTGAGCTGTCATGTAGGTACTGGGAACCGAACCCAGGTCCTCCAGAGGAGTAGCCAATGCATTGGCTAACCATCTCTCCAGTCCTCACACCCCTTGTATTATACCTGATCCTGACTCTGGTCACAGGCAAATCTGTGTGGATGCCAGAAATTACATCGTGCAGAGTTGCCTCTGCAGCAAAAACAATGATCCACATGCTATGCAGATGGTTATGAGCCATCATGTGTGTGTGTGTGTGTGTGTGTGTGTGTGTGCGCTGGGAACTGAACCTAGGACCTCCACAAGAGCAGCCAGGCCCTTAACCACTGAGCCATCTCTCCAGCCCTGATCTGTTTCATTTTTAGTCACATATGTGTGTGTGCTCTGTGTGGGCATGTGCTCTCAAGTGCAGGTCCCCGTGGAGATCAGAGGCATGAGATCTCTTTGGAGCTGGGTTATAGGCAGTTATGAGCTGCCCAGTGTGGACACTGAAAACCAAACTTGGGTTCCCTGCAAGAGCATCCTGCACTCTTAACCGCTGAGCCATCTCTCCAGCCTTGAAAACATTTTGTTGTTTGTTTTGTTTTTTGTTGTTTTTTGCTCATTTGTTTGTTGAGACAGGGTTTCTCTGTGTAGCCCTGGCTCTCCTGGACACACTTTGTAGACCAGGCTGGCCTCAAACTCATGAAGATCCACCTGCTTCTGCCTCCCAAGTGCTGGGATTAAAGGTGTGCACCACTACGCCCAGCAGGATTTTTTAATATATATATATACTTGGTTGGTCTATGCAACTGCAATGAGCTGTTATGTATCAAACACTTCTACAGTTCTTTTTCAGGGCCAGGAGCCCAAGCCATGGTAGGCAAACGCTCTGTCCCTAAGCTCACCTTCAGCTCTCTGGAACAGTTTCTTTTTGTGTTTTTTGAGTGCTCTGGGTGGAACTAAGCCACTGCCCATGCTAGGCAAGTGCTCAGCAGTGTGCTTCACACCTTTTCTGTGGTTTTTGCTTTTGTGATAAGGTCTTGCTATACAGTGACTCAAACTCACGACCCTTCTGCCTCAGTCTCCAGACTGCTGAGGTTTACAGCCACACCAGACAGTCTAATAAATGTCTATACTGCTTTTTCTCAATCGCCTCCAGCTCAAAACAAGTCTTATGTCAGATTGGAATGTTTTGGAGCGGCCTATTCTGCCACCTTCACTAAAGACCCAGCTTCAGCTTCTCAACAGATTGTGTTGGAGAGTCTCGGGAGCTGGTTTGGAACCATTTCTGTTTTCTTTGACTAGAAAATATATGTGTCTGGTTTGTCTGCTCTGTCTGGGCCTTTTTGAACTTTCCACGCAGACAAGTGTCCTCCAACTTTGGGCAAGTACACCTCCTTGTAAGTTCACAGAGGTGCAGCCTTGCTCCAGGTAGCCACAAGGAAGCTGGGAAGTCTATGTGCTCGTGTGGAGGCCAGGGGTTGGTGGCAGGGTCTTCTTCTACTCTCTCTGCCTTCAAGTTTTCTTAACACTTTATTCGATTTATTATTGTGTGTGTGTGTGTGTGTGTGACAGAGAGGGAGACACACATGACACGCATGTAGAGATCAGATGGAAACTCTGTGGAGTTAGTTTTCTCCTTCCACCTTCAGGGGTCTAACTCACATCACCAGAGAGCACACTCACCTGCCCCCCACATGCCACAGTGCTGGGGTGACAGGGACACACCCAACGACTCCTTCTTTCGATCTGACAGGATTTCATGTATCCCCGGTTGGCATCAAACTCACTATGCAGCCAAGACTTACCTTGAACTTGTGCTTTTCCTGTCTCCACCTCCGGAGGCCCCGGGAGTGTGCCACCACATCACTGGGATGCCAGAGACTGAGCCCAGGGCTTCGGGTAGACTGGGCAAGCCCTCTGCCAACCAAGATGCAGCCCGGCCCAGCACCTGCTGTTTACACTTTTTGCTGATGGCAGTTCTTCCTGGAGTAAGGTAATACCTCATTACGTAGTGGCCTGAATTCATTATATTGTTTTATAACCAGGATGGCCTTGAATTCAAAGCAATTCACCTACATACTGGGATTAAAGATATGTGCCCTCATTCACAGCGTAAGTTTACGTATATTTGGTACTTTAGAGGCTTTTGACTCTATTTATTTATTTATTTATTTAGGTTTTCGAAGCAGGGTTTCTGTGTGTAGCCTTGGCTGTTCTGGCCTTACTTTGTAGACCAGGCCGGCTTTGAACTCACAGAGATCCACCTGCCTCTGCCTACCAGAGTTCTGGGATTCCAGGCATGTGCCTTTTGTGTCTCTTCTTTTATTTTTTTTTACTTTTATTCATGTTTCTTTCTGTGTGTGCTTGTCTGTGTGTGCACCGCTTGTGTGCAGTGCCCTTGAAGGCCAGAGGAGGGTGTCAGATCCTCAAAAACTGTATTTACAGACAGTTGTGAGCCACGTAACATGGATTCTGGGAACCAAAGCAAGCACCCTTAATAGCTGAGCCACCACCCTGGCCCCATAAAAAATATTTTAAAAGTTCCATAACCTTTCTGTAGTGCCACAGATTGGAGACAAATCCTTTAGAATATGGCTTGGGGGTGGGGGTACTTACCCAAACAACAGTGTAATTGTTAACTGTTTCATCTCTTCTTTTAAAAAATGTTTATTTCGGTCTATTGTTTATTTTTAAATTGAGTTGGTTTGTGGTTTGCTATTAAAGTGTTTTGTTTTGTTTGGGGGAGTTTTAGACTGGCTGATGGCTGCTTTTGTTGTTTGGGTGCTAGGGACTGACCCACGGCCTTGTGCGTGCTAAGCCTGGGCTCAGCATCGGGCCTCACTCCAGCCTCCACGGTAGAATTCTGTTTCCTACATAGTTTGAATATTAACTCCTGGCTGCATGCATAGTGCCTCTTCTGCCCCATCACACTGCTTGTCACTTAGCTGTTCTGACAAAAAAGAAAAGCATGTTAGTCTCTTAAACTCCGTCTGTCTGCTCTGTTCTGTTTTGGCTTCCTGTATGTCAGGGGGTCTTGTCTAAACCCTTTTTACCTGTTCTTGTCTTCAAGTTATTTCACAGTTTAGGTTCTTATGGTGAAGCCTGTAATCCATACCAAGCTGACTTCTGCAGTGGTGACAGACAGGGGGTGTCCTGGCTGGTTTTGTGTCAACTTGTCCCGAGCTAGAGACATTTAGGAAGAGGGAGCTGCACCTGAGAAAAACGTACCCACAGGATCAGCTACGGACAAGCCGTGGAACACTTTCTTTTTAAAAATGTTATGTGAATGTGTGCTTTGTCTGTGTAGGAAGCATGGTGGTCCTCATAGATAAGCACTAGGTGAGCCTGGAATCATAGCACACAGGGTTGTCCCTTCAAAGGGAGGGAAGCAAAACCTGTATCTGCCCAGAAGTCTGGGAGCAGCCATGACTGTAGTACTACTTATATGGCCAGAGACCACACCAGACCCTCGTCATAAGCTTGTTTTTCTCAGTCAATCTAAAGAACCCATCTTCACGGAAGCTGTCACACACAATTTACAAAGAGTTTTCATGTCGTCACGTTCAATCTTTATTTAACTTATTTTGTTCCTCAAAAAGCTTTATGTCTGCTTTGTTGTTCACACGGATTAAGTTAATTGTCATCAGAAAAGTTTTCACCAAATTATGCTGAGCTTAAATCTGCCTAAAATAAACCACTCAGGGTCAGACTCCCAAAGTTTGAACCAACACCAGCTTCTTAGCCGTGTTGAACCCAACTGCCTTCCTGCCTTCCACCGACTGTCACTCTGTTGTCCGTGGAGGATGCAGAGACCTCCTCATGTCTGCATGTATATCTGTTTACTACATGCATGCCTGGTGCCCATGGAAGCCAGAAGAGGGTGTTGGGATCCCTAGAACTGAAGCTACAGACAGTTGTGAGCTGCCATGTGGGTGCTGGGAATGGAACCTGGGTTTCTCCAGCCCTCGTTTTCTTGATTGACAATTTCTGTGTAAGGGCCCATCCCACAGTGGGTGTTATCACCCCTGGGCAGGTGGTCCTGCGATGTACAACAGTTCAAACTGAGCAAGCCGGAAGGAGGAAGGTGACAATGACTTTTCCTCCGTGGCTTCTGCATCAGTTTCCGCCTCCAGGTCCTGGCCTGACTTCCCTCAGTGACCTGAGTGACCTGAGAGCTGTGAGCTGAACTAAACCATGCGCTCCTTAAGTTGCCTTTGGTCACTGTGTTTTATCATAGCAAGAAAATCATCAGACAGGAGACGAATTCCACTCTTCTGCACGTGCACATCCAGCACCATTCACTGAGCAGGCTGCCCTTTCTCCATGGGTTCACTCCTCAGCACTATGTAAACTGTTGGCACATGCCTTTATGCCCAGGAGGATCAGGAGTTCAAGGCCAGCCTGAGCTACATGAGACCCTGTCTCAGAACATCAGAAAGGAAGAAATGAGAGTAGTTTTGGCTACTGTTGTTGCTGCTCTTCCATGGACCCAAGCTCAGTCTCCAGCACTGTACCAGGTCACAAGTGCTTACAACTCTAGGTCCAAGGGATTCAACACTCTCTTCCTGCCTCAGTAGGCACCTATACTCAGTCATACATACCCACACACAGTCATATCATTAAAAAAATAAAAATCAAGCCGTGTGTCAGTGGCCCACATCTGTAATTCCAGCACTCAGGGAGGCAGAGGCAGGCAGATCTATGGGAATTCAAGGCCAGCCTGGTCCACAAGGAGAGTTCCAAACCAGTGAGGGCTACTTAGTGAAACCATGTCTAAAATATAAAATATGATACAGTAATTTTTTTCAAGGTGGACAGCTGAAGAGATGGCTCGGTGAGCGAAGGGCTTGCCTGGCAAGCATTAGGACCTGAGCTTGAATCCCTCGCACTCATGTAAAGAACCAATTGACTCCTGTAGCCCCAACACGAGGTAGCCAGAGACAGGTGAATCCCTGAAGCTCTTGGATAGCCATCCTAGCCCAATCAACAAGCTTTGGGTCCAGTGAGAGACTTTGTCTCAAAAAAATAAATGTGGAGAGCAATCAAGAAAATATGCCCAGGAGCTGGGTGTGGTGACACATGCCTTCAATCCCAGCACTCAGGAAGCAGAGGCACAGAGTGAGTTCCAGGACAGCGAGGGCTCACAGAAAATCCTGTCTAAAAAAAAAAAAAAAGGAGGAGGAAAGAAATAGGAAGGAAAGAGGAGAGGAAAAAAGAAAAGAAGGAATAGACACCCAACATCAACCTTGAGCTCCCTCATACATGTGCCTACATGCACACACACACACAGAAAAAAATTACAACAAAGAAGTATGATAGAGAGGACATATCTGACTCTGACTCCCATGTGTGAACACACAGGCACATGTACAGACACACACACACCACACACACAACAAAACAAACAAAATAACACTAAGTTGTCGGAAGGTGACTTTCCTTTCCAAGGTAGCTCTCACATGTTTATCACAGGTCCCGGCTGCTGGCTTTGTTCTACATTCCACAGACAGGAAGTAGGCTGCCTGCTAAAGGAAGCCTTCTCCACCTTTCTCTGAGATGCTGAGTAAGGCTGCCTGCTAAAGGAAGCCTTCTCCACCTTTCTCTGAGATGCTGAGCTAAGCTTGACTGTGTTTCTGAGGACCAGAAGCAGAGAGTGTTGTGCCAAGGAGAGAACCAGGCACCTTTGAGCGGGTGTGCCCTGGCCCCTGTTCGCACCTGTATTCTCTCCCAGTGCCCTTGCGCCCTGTCAGCGCCTTTACTAACCACACAGGTGAGCAAGCCCTTGCCTGGCTCTGTCTGAACAGATCTTCCCAAGAAAGGGTTAATACCAGAACAACTCCCCTTAGACAGCTCTGACTTCCTGTTTCCAGCACCTTCCCTGTGAAACTGGGAGGAGCCCGGCAAAAACCAAAGGGTCCCTTCAGCAAGAGCCAGAGCTCTGCAGTCCCCAGAGCAGCAGTCTTGAGATCCCAGGGACAGCTATGATGACCTGAGAAGGAACAGGAACAGCTTACAGCACCAGGAAAGGCCACTCTTCCTGTAACTCAGAAGAGCAAAAGAAAACAATACAGGGTCATCTGGGCCGTGGTGGCCCAGGCCTTTAACCACAGCTCTTGGGAGACAGAGGCAGGAGGATCGCTGTGGGTTTGAGGCCAGCCTAGTTTACAGAGCAAGTTTCAGGACAGCCAAGGATATACAGAGAAATCCTGCCTTGCGGGTGGGAGGTGGGCAAGGATAAGCCAGAAGCAGAAAACAGGCAGACACTCCCAGGATGTAAATTTCGGATGTTCTGATTTCTGCCAGTTTGACTATGGCATCTTGCCCAGATTAGCAATCTGTGCTTTGGGCACAGATTCCAGAGATCATACTGTCCTGCAGCAACACCACAGACTCAGTGTCTGTTGTGGCCCTGCAAGTCAGTGAGAGTCTGGGAACAACCTAAATGTCCATCAGCAGGACAGCAGTGAAAATGCCTGCGGTACTCAAACTATGATGCTCAGCCCAACCCTTGGGAAGAGCATGAAAACACGGACATGGGGACACAAGGCTGTGATCCCAGCCCTTGGGAAGCTGAAGCACCAGGATTGCCTGAATTCTAGGCCAGTCTGGATTATATAGTGAGACATTGACTCAGCAATAATAATAATTGAGGTCAGGCATGGTGGTACATTCCTTTAATCCCAGCACTCAAGGCAGAGGCAGGCAAGATCTCTGTGAGCTAAAGGCAAGCCTTGTCTAAATAGCAGGTTTCAGGCCATCCAGATATACACAGTAAAACCCTATCTCAAAAATAATTTTAGTCTATATATTGTTTTGAGACGGAGAATTAGGTGGACCAGAATGGCCTCAAACTTGCTATGTAACTAAAGCCAGCCTTGACCTCTTGGTCCTCCTGTCGCCACTCCCAACAGCTGGAATTTTAGGTGTGTACCACCATACCCAATAGTAAGTGAAAGTTTTAAAATTAAAAAGTAAAGCTGAGCATGGTGACACACATCTTTGATCCAGCACTTGTGAGGCAGAGGCAGGGAAATCTCTGTGAGTTCCAGGCCAGGCTGGTCTACAAAGCAAGTCCAGGACAGCACGGCTATACAGAAAAATTCCGTCTCAAAAAACCAAATAGACAGACAGACGGACAGACAAATGAGTAAAAAGTAAACAACAACAACAAAACAGTAAAGAAATGAAACCGCTTTGCCACAATTAGAGCACAGTATACCAATGAATGAAAATAAATTCAATTCAGTACAAGGAGCTCTATAGAGCTGGGGTGTCGTTCCACAGGATATGTAACTCAAGTATCTTAGCATGCCTGAGGTCTTGGTCTGATGCCTAGCTCACACAGACAGGCAAAGAAGCCTTGAGGTGATAGATTATGGCTGCTTAGAAAGTGGGATCTACTGGGAAGAGCCTCTGTCTGGAGCCCGGGCCCCATCAGGAGCCTTGGCAGTGGCAGCGTGGTCACTTCCTGCCAGGGGTCTGTGAATAAGCAGCAAGTCCGGGAGAGCATCCAAACAGGGCAGACCTTGAACAGGAAGGAAACAGTACTATCTTTGTCTCTGCTGGATTTCTTGGTTTCAAATTTTTGGTTGTACTCAACAGAATAAGAGCCAGGAGCCTGGGATGCTAATTCTCAGCCTGCTCCTCCCAGCAAGTTGTCTTAGTTAAGATTTCTATTGCTGAGATGAACACCATGACCAAAAACCAAGCTGGGGAAATAAGGGTTTATTTGCCTTACACCTCTATATTCATTATTGGAGAAAATCAGGACAGGAACTCAAACAGGGCAGGAACCCAGAGGCATGAGCTGATGCAGAGGCCACAGAGGAGTGCTGCTTACTGGATTGCCTTCCATGGCTTTCTCAGTCTGCTATCTTATAGCACCCAGGACCGCAGCCCAGGGATGGGACTACCTCCAAAGGGCAGGGCCCTCCCCTACTGATCACTAGCTGGATCTCACAGAACCACCCAGCACACAGTGATCACAGTGATCACTGTATAAACCTCAGCCAGGCAGTGGTGCTGTACACCTCTTGTCCCAGTGTTTGGTGGACTTCTGTGAGTTTGAGGCCAACCTGGCCTACAAAGCAAGTTCCAAGACAGTGAGGGCTACACAGAGAAATCCTGTCTTAAAAAATAAAACAGCAACAAAAACCATAAAGAAGTAATAACTCTCAAAAGAGTGAAAATAGGCAGGTGATGCTTGTCTCGCATCTCAGACCTGGTAGGCAGAGGCAAGTGCATCTCTGTCAGTTCAAGGCCAGCCTGGTCTGTGTAGAAAGTTCTAGGCAACTAGGGATACATAGTGAGCCCTTGTCTAAAATAATAAAAGTAGGAGCTGGAGAGAAGGCTCAGTGATAAGAGTCCTGGCTGCTCATCCAGAGGACCAGGCTTCCATTTTCAGTACTCACAGGGCAAGTCAGAGCCTTTTGTAACCCCAGTTCCAGGGGAAGAGAGCAGTGTCCTCTTCTGGACTCCATGGCAGCTAATGGGCAAGTGGTGCACATTCATACATGTAGGCAAAACTCGCAGGCACATGACTTTTTAAAATGAAAATAACTTAAATTCCAATTTGTTTTAAATATATACTGTTGTAATAAATATAAAAATATTGTAAATAATGCTTATTATTAAGAGCCAATAATTAGCCGGGCACAGTGGTGCACGCCTGTAATCCCAGCATTCTGGGAGGCAGAGGCAGGTGGATCTGTGAGTTCGAGGTCAGCCTGGTCTACAAAGGGAGTCCAGGACGGCCAAGGCTACATAGCACCGAGTCACAGTATGCCACCACGCCTGGCTTTTCAAGAATGACTTCTATGTATGTGTGTGTTCTCATGCATACTCCCACCATGACACGCATGCAGAGGACAGAAGACAGCTGGCAGGAGTCGGTTCTCTTCTCTCGCTACATAGATCCCAAGAATTGAAATAAGGTTATCCACCATGGCAGCCAAATGCGTTTTACTGGCTGAGCCATCTTGCCTGACCCACTATTACCTTTCATGTGGGTGTTGGAGACCTAACAGGTGCTTACTGGCATGGCAAGCACTTTCTTGACCTATCTCCTTAGCAGCATGCTGTATTTTTATTATTACATCGTGTTCTGACTTCAATAATGGAAGCAAGATGTCTTTCTCTGGTTGCTACATAGATGTCCTCTGAGCCTAATAGAATGTCAAATTCTCTGTTCCGTGCCAGGTCTGGCTCCCCTGCCTCTTAACTTGGTGCACCTCTTTCTAGACCTGATTTTTTTTTTTTTAAAGACACAGAGTTTCACTATGTAGCCCCTGGCTGGCTTGGAACTCAAGAGACCTGCCTGCCTCTGCCTCCTACTTAGATTAAAATTGTGCACAGACATGTCTGGTCTTGCTTTATTTTTGAAAAAGGATGTCAGGCAGCCCAAGCTGGTCTCAAACTTAATGTATAGACAGGATGACCTTGAGCTCTTTAAAATATGATTTTTAAAATTTTTATTTTATACATGAGTATTTTGACTACATGTATGTACATGCACCGTATGCATGCCTGGTGCCCACAGAGGTCAGAAGATGGTGTTGGGGTCCCTGGAACTAGAGTTATGGATCACTGTGTAACAGGATGCCAGACCTTGGGAGCCTCCCCAGGCCTTAGCGCAACTGACGCCATGATAGAAGGACCATTCAGGCCTTGGAACCCCGCATATAGGCAGCAACACCTGGCAGCAGGAGAACAAAGACCTAATCCATCGAAGTCCGTAGTTCTGGGAGAGTCCCTGAATGTGCTGAGCTTGCCTTTGTCCTCTGTAGCTCTGCTCTGGCTAACTGTGCTGGCCAGCTGAGGTGTATCAGCCCAGGATATGTGTTTTCGTGCTTACAAGCTCATCCTGAGGGAAGTACAGAACTCAGGTGCCTCACACCCAGTGCAGGCCTCAGCCAGCTGACAAAGACTTTCTGTTTGCTTGAAGCTGTGTCCTAGAGGTCCACTCACAACGGTCGCGACTCACTGTCCCGGCGCTGTGAACCAAACCCTGTTCCTCTTCGAGAGCCCTGAGTGCTGTTAACTGCTGAGCCATCTGTCTCCACCCACCTGCCTCTGCCTCCCTGTGCTGGGGTTACAGGTGCTACCATGCTCCATGTCAAAAGTTATTGCAATGACATTTTAAGACCCCTCTTTTCTCCTGTGGAGGACATGCTGCTTCTCCCCGGGTCTCCCAGAGTCAGACCTGGGGCTCTGTTCCAGCAGATTCCTCTGCTACAGGGCCTTCCTAGAGGGATTCTGGGAGAGCATTTGGATCAGTGGAAGCTGATGCCTCCTGAGAACTGAAATGTCACCGTGGCTCTGGGCATGTGCCACAGCTTGGAGGAGCTGCTGCCTTCCTATATTCATCCACCAGCTGGATAGGCTTCCTCCCATGGCCTTGAGGAATCTGTTTCCTCAAAATTTTCCAGTCCTGCGGACTCTGCTGTGTCTTTATTATTATTGTTATTATTATTATTATTATTATTATTACTACATATACAGTATTCTGCCTGCATGCACACCTGCACGCTAGAAGAGGGCAACAACAAATGGTTGTGAGCCACCATGTGGTTGCTGGGAATTGAACTCAAGACCTCCGGAAGAGCGGCTAGTGCTCTTAACCTTTGAGCCACCTCTCCAGCCCTCTGCTGTGTCTTTTTAAGTCTACTTATTTCTGTCATTAGAGCATCCTTTTGTTAGATAAGGATCCCAGATTTCCCGAAGGAGTAGAACCCCTAGACAGTCCTTCACAATTGCATTATTAAAAAAAAGCCCTGACTGGGCTGGTGCTGACCCTTAGTCCAGGCAACTGTGATCAGGTCAGAAGAAGCCTGAGAAAACCTGCCAGGAGGCACAGCAGGCATGGCAGGCACACAGAGGGCCCTCAAAAGGAAGCAATTTATCTGACTGGCACCTTGCTTGACCTGTGTAGTGCGAATTCTGAGTCAGCCTTTCACTGGCGCCGATGTCCTGCTGAGCTCCAATGACCTGTGAATCTTCATCAGCTATTTTTACCCATCATCCTGCCTTTGAGATTGAGATCAGCCTCTTAGGATACCCATTCCACCCGTTGTAAATCTCCCTGGCTTCTCTCCTGCTCACTCCCCAGAATCTCCCCAGCAGTCTTGTAAAGGCTGTATTGAAACCCTCTCCCTCCTACACTTCCCTCAGCACCAAGAAACAAAACAGACAATAAAACGTTAAGCGTTCCCAGGGACCTCCCTACAGAGGGGGTTATAATGGAGCTTGTGAAAAAGCTGGGAGTTGCTGCGGCTTCCTTAAGAAATGTCAGATAAAGCTGGGGTTGGGGACATTTGGTAATTGGAACTCAACTTGTGATACAGTGTAGCTGGGCTTTTTGCTTTGCAAACCTTTTCCTTCTAGCTACAAACTTGTTCTGTAGAAAAAAGCAGGAGCAGGGAGCAGCCAGAAAACTGAAGGCTGCAGCCCTTAATTCTGGGCACTTGTGGTCTTGAGCTAAGAATGAAAATTAAGGGACTAAATTTCATGCTGAGTATAGCATCCAAATCCAGGAGCAGACCAGCTCAGAGAGTTCACGCTGAAAGGTCAGGGGTGTGGATAGGGAGCCAGGTTGCCTGAATTGCCCCCGCCTCTTCTGAGCCCTTTTGGATTTGATGATGGCTTAGGGTTAGGGTTAGGATTAGACATGACAGCAGCACAGTGCCTGACAGGTGATAAAGGTTCCTCAGCAACATTACCTGGCCATGACAGAAGAGGGTGAATTTTCTCATTATCTTGGGTTCTCCTGAATCCTCTGTGGAAACCCTCCCCTTCCATGGACAACAAGGGCCACCAGAGTGGCAAACTTAGGATGCTGAGAAAAGAGAGGTGAGATCCAACAGGTGGGAAGAAAGCTGTCACGATAGTCTGCTGCAGCTGCTATTGTGAGCGCCCGCACCTTCTGGGCTGGCATCCCAGACCTCTGATAGCAGCCACCTGGAGGTGGCTAAAGCCCTGGCCTGCAGGGTTGGGGGACCACACACATTTTCAAGAAGAGGCACCCCATGAAGCAGAAGCCCTGGGAGGATGGGACAGGGCTCTGAGACAGACTTGCTGAAGATGGCCTCTAGATGGTCCGCTCTTTCCTCACCTGCCCCTCCCACCTCCATTATCTGCGGTGAGGGAGCTCAGCTCCCCGGGGCACCTTTTGCTTCCCCAGCTGAGGGGTTCCCTGCGGGTGTCACATACAGGAAAGGGAAGTGATAAAAATGAAAGCCCCATGCAGATTGACTTTGTGGACCTGGATCAGACTTTGGGGAGTCTAAAAAACAGGCAGTTTACTCCCAATGTATTTTAACTCAATACAATTAAAAAAAAAAGTTTCCTGGTATAATACAATCTCCAGACCCAGACTGCAAAGCGTGATTACACTGGAACTTCCTCATTCTTCCAAGATGGGTTCTCGAGACAGGCTACCTGTACTAACTTAAGAGCCTAAGGGTCTGGCCTGGTCTCAGTCCTACAGGTAGTGTAGAGGTCATTTGTGTCGTTAGCTACCTCTGGTCCTGGTTTTGGGAGCTTGGGGGAAGCCTCTGGCTATAAAAGGGTCATTTGGATAACTAGCCACCTCTTGATATGTCCTGGCTCAACAGATAACACAGCTCACTAGGCTGTCAATCACTTCTAATTCTCAGCTTTCTGGATGGAAGAACAGATTTTACACCTTTCCCATTGGAAAGACAATCCTGTGTGATTAACATTCCTGGTTTCTCTAGAGTTCTGTGGATTCAAGGACCTTCCTGCTATGCTCCCAGAGCCCGGCTTCTTAACCTAAGGCTTGCTAGCATTATCCCTTCCCTATTCCCTTTACTCTGGGGCCCTAATGAATACCCAACTCCACACTTAAAAAGCACTCAGTAAAGAAAAAAAAAAAACTCTTTAACGCACACACCTAATCCCAGCACTTGGGAGTCACAGGCAGGCAGATCTCTGTGAGTTCCAGGCCAGCCTCGTCTACAAAGCAAGTCCAAGGCAGCCAGGGCTAGAGAAACTCTGTCTTGAAAACAACAACAACAAAAAGCATTCAGTGTTTTCCAGTCTGTCCCCTCAAATACATTCCATGTCCCATTCCTCCTTCCTATAGCTTGAGTCGGCTTTGAAGGGGTGCATGAAGCTAGACATGCTGGCTTTTGCCTGTACCCTCCAAACTCAGGATCCTAAGACAGGATAACTAAGTCCTGTCCAGGCCACCATGGGCTCCGTTACAGCTTTGACTTCACTACCACCACCACCACCCTCACACAAAGACACCAGGAAGACTGTTGTCCTAAAGGCTGCCCTCAGAACCAAAGACAGAATGTTGCGACTGGTAAGGACACAATGTGCTTTGTCTGTTTCTCCTAGTGGAAAACTCAGGAGGGTTGATACTAATCAAAGGGAATTTGATTTCTAGAAAAAGTACAGAGTTGGATTTTATTTTTCCGTTTTCTAAGCATGTGTGATGCATGTGTGTATCATATATGTGCAGGCACACGTGTGGGGTGTACATGCACATAGGTGTGTGAGCATGTGGTTTATGTGGAAATCAGTTCTCTTTTTAAACCATGTGAAATGTGGGGCTCAAACTTAGTTGTCAGTCTTTGCAGCAAGTACCCTTACCCACTGGGCCAGCTCCCTGGCCCTGCTTAGTCTTCAGACTGAATCAGAACTCAAATAGCTTGCTGCAGGCTAAGGGTCCTTAAAAGCTAAAGAATACTTCACAGGACAAATTTGAACACAAGTATTCTGCAGGGCCCAGCAAACTGCTCTGTAGCCAGGGGTGGCTTTGAATTCCTGACCCTGCTGCTTCTGCCCGGATTGCTGGCCTTACAGGCATGTGCCACCATCTTTAAGTTACTCTTTGGCTTCTGTGCTACCCAGGTACTCTACCCTTCCATTTTCATAGCGAGATATGTCGCTTTCTCAGTTGACCAGCCAGGTGGGTCACAGGCCATGGACTGGTCTTCCTTCAGTCTGGTGTCCAGCTGTGGGCACCCTGTAGTGCTTTGAAGTCTGACATTCTGAAGACTTGGTAACTCATTTCCTCTCCCCGTGCCTTTGATCTGCCACTGCCATACAACTGCCCAAGGAGCTACAAGTGAAAAATAACTAAATGCCTGTCACAAGGACAAGCCCTGTGCTGATGGCAGGCAACTATGAGCAGAACCCGGAGAGCTACCAGACAGCGCATCTGGCAATGCACGACTTCTGGAGAAGATTTCCATTAGTGCTAAAGTTTTGAGGTAGAAATGCTGGCTCAGGACACCATGTGGACGCCTCCAGGAATCTTGCAACAACAGCAGCCTGAGATCATGTTCTGCTTTAGATCCTTGCCTGATTCACTGGGTCTAGCAGACAGCAGTGATGAGCTACCTTATTCTGTCTTTATCTCTTCAATCATTTTAGTGTAAGATGAAGAGGTTGTCTGGAGCCTTCTCAGGGCCAAGGTCTTAGAATCCCATGGAAAAGAACAGCTCAGAGTGTCTGACTTTCAGTTCTTATAAAGCTTGGGAGAGGGATTTTGGTTTAGCTGCTGAGTCATGGGACTAGGGATATTTGGTTTATGCAGAGCCGACCTGTCAGTGTATTATTGGTGAAGTCACAACCATTTTATCATTTCCTTGTTGCTTCTATTGTTAAATTTAATCCCAAAGATCTTGCTTTTTCATCAATGGAAACTTAACAACTTGGACATAATAAGACTTCTGTTTTACCCAATGGCTTGGAAACCTTGGCCAGGAATTGCCTAGAGCAAAATGCTAGAGGTTAAGAGAGAAACACAGCTTCCTGTAGCTGACCAAAGTCAAGAACACATTTCAATCTCTTTATGAAAGACAACACAGAAAATATAGAAACATATGGCATTAACTCCCAGCCCAAGAGAATGGTTGAGAAAATGCAACAGGAAGAGATGAGCTTGCCATAGTCCGCTGTGGAGAAGTGTGTGTGCTGCACTGGCTGCAAACTGATGTAGTGTTTTGTTGTATTTGTTTTGGTTCTTTTGAGCCAGAGTTTCTCTGTGTAGCTTTGGCTGCCCTGGACTGGCCCCATAGACCAGGGTGGCCTCTGCCTCCCTGAGTGCTGGGTTTACAGGCATGCGCCTCTTGCTCAGCTCTTTTATCTTTAGTATTACATTTTTGGGTTAGGAGTGGAGGTCAGATGATAGCTTACAAGGGTCTATTCTCTCTTTCGGCTAAGTCCTGGGAATCCAACTCAGGTTGCCAGGCATGATTGCTGGTGCCTTTCCCCACTGAGGCATCCCATGGGCTCTAAGACAGTTGTTTGTTTTTGAGACAGGGTTTCTCTTTGAAGCCTTTGCTCTCCTGGAACTAGCTCTGTAGACAAGGCTGGCCTTGAGCTCACAGAAGTTATAGAGTTGCTTGCACCATCACCGCCTGGGTATCAGAACATTTTTTTAATAATTTATTTTTCTTTTATATTTACTGGTATTTTGCCTGCATGAATGTCTGTGTGATGGTGTCAGATCTTGGGAGTTACAGTTGTGAACTGCCATGTGGGTACTGGTAATTGAATTCGGGTCCTCAGGAAGACAGCTAGTGCTCTTAACCGCTGAGCCATCTCTCCAGCCGGAGCACTTTTATTCCTTTTTCTTCTTTGAGACAGGGTCTCATCCTGTTGCCCTGACTGGGTATTCACAATGTGGGCCAGGCTGGCCTTGAACTGAGATCTGCCTGCCTCTGCCTCCTCAGAGCTGGTTAAACACCAGGTTTACTTTCTTGATCAGAAAGGTAAAAACATTCCACCCACCCCTGCCTGGTTTGCCACGTCAGTGTGGAATACTACTAGTCTAGACTTTTGAGAAACTCTAATCAGGAGTATCGGTCTCAAAAATCCAGATAGGTTTGATCTAGTATACTGGCAGGGGGAAACAGGTATTAAATCTTTCGAGAAAAGAACTCTAACAAGGAGTGAATTCACGTTTTACCGTGTTGGAGTAGGGTGGAGAGGCTGGGTGGGTGTGGCACAAAGGTGCCGCTTTTGCTTAGTTCGAGTGGGATGCTGGGTTCAATATCCTACAGACAATAATAAAATGGTTATGTAACATTAAGGGAAAGTTCACTTTTCCTTGGCTACATCTGCCAGAGACTCAGCAGAGCAAGGACAAAAGGACGGGGTCACCTTGGCAGACAGCATCAGAGAGCCAGGGCCAGAACTGGGCTGCGAGGACGCTCTGTGCGCAGGCGCACTGTCCCATGCGCCCCCCCCATTCCACGTGGGAGTGAGGTCCCCACGCTGCGCCTCAACGTTTCCACGCCGCCGGGGTCTCCCGCACCTCGCGGCGGGGGTTGGCCCACTGGGGGGCCGAGCCGGGAAGGTCATCAGGAAGGTCGTGGACAGGACGTGCAGCGCCGTAGCCACGCCGGGTGCGTGTGGGACTCGGAGTACGTGCCGCTGGCCCCAGCCCTCATGCCCGCCGCCCCGCCCCGCCCCGCATCCGGGTTCCGGGGCCCCTCAGCCGGGCCCCTGGCTCCCAGCGGGAGGGTCGCCCGGCATTCCGACAACGCCTCAGGCCGCCCGTGCCTAGCCAGGCGCGACAACCCCCGCCCCCGGGCCGTCGCCCCCAGTCTCTGCAGGCCAAGCGGCCGCCACAGTCACGCTCTTCTTCTGGAGTGACGGCAGGCTGGGCCAATGGAGGGGCGGCGGGCGGCCCGAAAGCGAGGAGTGGGCGGGGCCTCGCAGGCCTGGTAGGAAGTCAGAGTGGGAGGAGCTTAGAGCTGCTCGGGTCCAGGGGCGGGCGCACGTCCTTCCTTAACGCTCTCGCCTGAGTCTGCGGAGACCTCTTTCTTTCCTGCGCAGCAATCGGAAAGGCAGGTAGGGTCCGGCTAGGCCGTGGAGGCAGCTCGCCCGCGAGCTCCCCTTTGGGTGCGAGTGGGCGCGTGCAGCCCACGCCCTGAGCGCGGGCCGCCACTCGGCCAGCGACTCGGGTCAGACTCGTGGAAGGACGCGGGCTCTGGGGGGGGGGGTGCAGGCCCACCTGTGATTACCGAGCTTCAGGCTTGCCATTTAACTGGACTTCCAAGCCGACCAGAGCAAATGCAAGCCAGGGGTGATCGAGGCCGTGGCGAGTAGAAAGTGCTTTCTGTGAAAGTGGAAGGCTTTGGAAGGAGAGAACGACCTGACCTCTTGATGCTTATTAAAACTCTCCTCAAAATGGAAGGGCGAGAAACAAGGATGCCTAAGAGGCAGAGCGATGCTGCTCCCCTCCCTCCCGGCAGATCCTGCTTGGGCTGTGGCTCCTGGACCGCAATCTAGCGTCACTGGGCGGGAGTGGTTCAGCCCATCTCTGCTCCGGAATATTACTGACTAGTGGTTGTCGGCCAGGTACTTATTCTAGAGGAAATTGCAGCAGTTCCGTTGGATAATTGTGAAGCCCTTAGGAGACCTCGCCCAGTTAAGCAAGAGTTAAGCGGGCTCCTGGGTGTCTATTAGCTGGCCATGAACTGACTTGAGATGTCCTTAGGAAAATTTCCTGTTCGTTCTAACCTAGGCAGTTTGGTGGTCCCTTGGCTGACTTGCATTCTGGAACTGCCAGAGCCAGTCTGTTCTGATAAAGCCTGACCGCTAGGTCGACTTTTCTGTGCTTGGTCTGGCGATCAGTCTGAGCCGGCGAGATTTTTCTTTAAGAAAACTTGTTGCTCAGCCTAAAGATCCAGATTTGATACGCATGGTGGAAGGAGCGCAGCGGCTCCTACAAGTGGTCGCACTTCCACAGAGAGGTGCCACGTGGTCGCTCCCCTCCCCCAAATAATGGGAAAAAAACGTGCTTGAGCCAGGGATGGTGATATCCACATGAAAGCCCAGCACTGGAGAGGCTGAGGCAGGAGCATCACTAAGTTCAGATCAGCCTGGCATATAATAGAATGTGGGAGGGAGAAGACAAAGAGAATGACACGTAAATCCAACCTGGTCTACAAAAACAGGGTTTTTAAAACCTAACCAGTAAATCATTGGTGTTTTGGAAATGGAGATAAGAAATGGGCTGAGGGCTGTTAGGTATGCTTTGTAATATAGTGGGTAAGAGATACTTTTTTCTTGGTTAGTGTATAAAGATGCATTGTCTCACAAGAGAAAGACAAAGACTAGATTCCCTTGGAACAAAAAAAAAAGATCCTGCGTTTGCTAGAGAAGTCTGGGAAACCTAGTTAAATAATGGCTTTTGAATGCTAATGTGTCTCATCCAGTTTTTAGTTCTAGAAGCTCTTTGGTAGTTTTCTCTTTTGGAAAGCTGCTGGGGAAGAAGAAAGGAATTAGACTTGCTGCTTGTTGCCCTGTACACTCCTCTTGGGCTATGTTGATATTCATGGATGAGATAAAATGCAATTTTGAAAGGTACGAACCAGAAGTCATTGGTGTTGGCCTAAATATGGTAGTGCAGATTGAAGCCAGAATCACCCATGTGGTAGCCAAGCTGGCAGACATCCCCTAGATGTGCCACACGGCCCCTAGAACTGGAGTTAGGTTCCGGGCCCTAAGATGAGTCCTCCACGCAACCAGTCTAGTGTTCGGGGAACAATCAGCCCGAGCGGTTTCCCCATTGGGCCGTGTGGTCATCAGGCTTGGGCGGAAGTGCCAGCCACTGGCCTGCTCTTCAAGGAAAAATCCTCACTTGCTTCCAGCATGTCTCATTACTACCCTTCTCCAAGCCCCTTTGATAAGCAGCCTTCTTGTACCGAATCTGTAGCCCGTTCTGCTAAGCCTGGGGTTCCCTGGAAGTGATCTCTTGAATGGATTATGTGTCTCTGTTAGAATTTATGGTGAATATGAACTGTTTTTCCCCTGCAGAAATTCACCATGTCTATTCTCAAGATCCAGGCCAGAGAGATCTTTGACTCTCGTGGGAATCCCACCGTTGAGGTTGATCTCTATACCGAAAAAGGTATGCGCCCGCTTCGTTTCCATAGTTTGATTTCATTGAAAATTTGGTCAGGGGTAGCAAGGCAGAGTCCTGTGTAATCAATTCCCTCATGTCCTTCACTCTGCTGAGATTACAGGCATGTGCCACCATGCACAGCCTTGCTTCCTGGTGTATGACAGGATGTGGGTTGGGTAAGTCATGGGGCCAGAGGAATGAAGTGAGGGCTTAAGCCATGTGCAAAAAAAATAAGCCATCATCCTTTAGCCTCAAAGCCTGCTGGGGTCAAATAAGCAGGTGGAAGGTGACAGGGCAGTTCATCCCACATAAAAAGGAAAGGTCAGGGCTGGAGAGATGGCTTAGAGGGTAAGAACACCCACAGTTCTTCCAAAGGTCCAGAATTCAATTCCCAGCAACCACATGGTGGCTCATAACCATCTATAGTAAGATCTGATGTACAGGCAGAATGTTGTATAACAAATCTTCACAAAGAAAAAAGTCAAGGCAAGTGTGGCTGGCAGTTCCCTTATGGGACACTCACTGTTAAAGTTATTTTGGGACAGCCCAGAAGCCTTCCCCCTCCCCTTTAAACTATAGGACATTTCCCATGGGATAGGGGGAAACGTTTAATGGGCATGCTTCAAAGCATGAGGGACTGGCTAACATGGGAAATCCTAAGTTGGAATCACAGCACTGCAGAAAAGAAAAGGTTTTACATAAACTGGCAGGGTGTGGCAGCTAATCCCTTTAATCTCAGAATTTGGGGGCCTGGTGCAGGAATGTCAGTTCTGAGACCAGCCTGAAGTTCACAGCAAGCTCAACTTAGAAAAAGCCCTGTGCTAGCCAAGATGTGTGTATTGAGAGGTGAATGTAGTGGGTGCAAAGGGAAAGACACCCGAGGAAGACAGCACACAAGACCTGCAGAGCTCAACATCAACAGGACCTGTCAGGCAGAGCTGAGTCACTGTCTTGAGTCACCAGAGCCCAGCCCAGCCCTTCCTGCTCAACCACAGAAGAGATGGATCCTTAATCTTCAGCAGGAGGGGTTGGTGTGTGACAGCCTTTGGTTTTGCTGCTGGGGTCCTTCAGGCATCAAATACCAAGGACTGGCTCCATCTGCTGGTGTAGCTTTCCACTTAAATTGATTAAGTCAGTATGTTTACCATGTCCAGCCCAAAGTTAGTATTTCCTGCATTAATATAATTATATTTTTACCTGACAGTTAAAAGCAACATTTACAATAATTGGTTTGCTTATTTTGCCATAAGATTTCCTGTGCATGTAGCCTCCATTGGTTTCCAGTCCTCTCAGCTGCTAAGATTAGAATTGTGTGTCAACAATTATTGGCTTAAATATGATTCAGTTAGGAAAGTGCCTGCCGTACAAGCATGAGACCGAAGATCCAGTCTCTAGCACCCACATAAAATACTGTGTCTAGTGATGCATGCCTGCAAACAGAGCACTCAGAGGCAGACATGGAGAGGCCCCTGCAGTGTACAGCCAGCACTGGCAAATTGGTGAGGTCCAGTGAGACCCTGTGGCAAAAGAAATGATGTAGCTGGCTGTGGCCGCGCATGCCTTTAATGCCAACACTTGGAAGGCACAGGCACATGGAGCTCATAGTTCGAGGCCAGCCTGGTCTACAAAGCTCCAGGACAGTCAGGACTACACAGGGAAACTCTGTCTTGAAAAACTACATGTAGGAAGCAGTTGAGGAAGACACATGTTAACCTAGCTTCCACAAAGTATTTTTTTTAGACTGAAATGAATGAGACTTTTATCTGTTTCTGAGGGTTGATCTCTGGCCTTGGGCATGTTAGGTGAATACTCTTGTTCTGTCTAATTTTTTTAGTCCTGACACCGAAGGTGGCAGAGGCAGGCTGTCAGAAGCCGTCATGGTGTACCAAGAAAGCTTAAGGACAGCCAGAGCTACAGTGAAACCCAGTCTGAAACGAATTGAGGCAGGCTTTAGTTCAAGGTTTCTAGGGTGGAAAGAGTTTGTTATCCCCACCCGTGGCCTCCAGGTCTCCAGCAATTTCATTTTTTATAGTTTGTGAGTCTGCTCCATCCTTGTCAGCAGCAAGCAATAGAATTTACTCTCGCTTCACCCAGGCCAGAAGCATGTGGAGATAGAACCCCGGGTGGGTGCAGACGCCTGAGCACTGCTTTGGCTCTATTGTAGACTAAGGGTGAAGAATGGTGTGGGGGGGGGGACGCTGGGCTGGTGGAACCCCCAGTACTTCTGGGTCTAGATGTTCTTTTTTTTTTTTTAATTTATTTTTGTCTCAATCACATGTTAGGTGCTTTGAGTCCCAGGCGTAGCCCCCTCCCCCGTTCCCTCCTACCCTCCCGGGTCTAGATGTTCTAACAGGGCCTCTTGGACCTGAGCTGTTGGCTGGGTTGCTCGATAGTTTTGTTTGCAGGTCTTCCTTTGGTCCAAGAAGGCTTCAAACAACCTGCTGCCTCTGCTCCCTGTGTGTTGGGATTGCAGGCATGCACCACACCCAGTGCTGTGATTCTTAATTGCTGTTCCCACCTCTGCTCCAGGTCTCTTCCGAGCTGCGGTGCCCAGCGGTGCCTCCACTGGCATCTATGAGGCCCTAGAACTCCGTGACAATGACAAGACTCGCTACATGGGGAAGGGTAAGGCTGGGAACATACATCCCATGTCCAGGCACCAGTTCTTTTAGCCCTTCCCCGGGATATCACTCCTGTCAGTCAGTGGTGAGGACTGTTCTGAACCTGGAATCTTGGTGTGGCAGCATTAGGAGATGTCACTAATGTAATTACACCTTCCTCCTGGAAGAGTCTGGGCTTTGGAAACTCTCCCACCTTCAATGGGGAGAAGTTTCTGTTGCCTGGCTGACAGGCGAGGCCTGGGTGAGTCAGCTCCCAGCCTCTAGTTGGCAAACTGACCTCTAACCTCAGGGTGACTTGTCCGTCTGTCTGTAATTGGAGTCTGGATGCTTAAGGTGCAGCAGAGCACACAGAAGGGCACCCTGCCTTCCCGGGTGCAGTGTCAGCCCTGTTAGCTGTGTAGGTCTTTCCAAAAACTGAATGTTACGGTAACTGATGCCCACACGTTAGGGATGTTGAAGTCAGCGATTGAGGGAAAGTCTCAAAAGGGAAGGTTTTGTGTCACTGGGTGTCCTGAGAGCTTGTTTCCTTAGAGGCTTATGGCTGGGCAGAAGACAGGTGGTCCCAGAGCTAATGAGCCAGCCAGGGTTAGACGCAGCCTGACTCTGGAAGCTCTCCTGCCTCTTTTGTCACTTTCCCTCCTCTCTGTCCTGAAGCCTGTTCTCCTGAGTTTCTTTTTCCTTCTATTCACCTCTACTGGGCAGGCGTCTCCAGACCTGTTAAGTATGTTAATGAGTTCCTGGCTCCAGCCTTGTGCACTCAGGTAACAGTTGCTGGGTGACCTAGGTGTGCAGCTGGTCTTCCCAGTGCATGATCTTGAACTAACGCCCCTCAGATCGCTCTGGGCTGATAACTCTTTGTTTGGCTCTCAGCCCCTGGGGTCCTAGGGAAAAGCACTCAGACTGGGCCAGACAGACCCATTTGAGGGGGACTGAGGGATGGGGTTTAACAGAGTCCTTAGGCTTGGGCCCGCTACCCCAGTGCTCTCCAGCAAGGCTGCTCAGGCCTGCGTACTGTAATTCTGTCAGTAATTTCGTGATTGTTCCTTCTAGGTGTCTCAAAGGCTGTTGAGCACATCAATAAAACAATTGCACCTGCTCTGGTTAGCAAGGTAGGACTCGCCTCCTGGTGCTACTGTGTACCAATACCACCAGAGCCAGGCACAGGCCTTCATGTTGATGGGGCAGCTTATTCTGAGCGCTAGGAAGCTGGCAGGATTCCCTGTCATGCATGAGTCTAACCTGCCTGCTGCCTGTGTTCTGATTGCCTCTGATAATACCTGAAAACTAGGGTGGGGTGGAGGGTGTGAATTCTTGACATCCTTCCATGTGTTCTCTTGACCTTTGTGAGGTCATGGTCCAGATTTTAAAAGCAGCTCTGCAGGACATGGTCGGGAGATACGCAGATATTGGAATTGGGTTAGTTATTAGCTGTGATGCCAGGAAGGACTGGGGCTCTGTTGAAGCCCAGGCACCACATAAAATAGGTGATGGCCTGTTCTAGTTTGGAGACAGCCAGAGCTGCATCTGTGCTGCCATTTTAGCTGATGGGTCCATACTGTGTACAAAGCCCTGAGGTTTAAGTTTTTCCCAATTAAGAAAAAAATTCCTTTGGAGCTACAAAAAACCTCAGTAGAACAGCACGTACTGCCCTTCCAAAGGACCATTACCAGTGTCAGCTGGCTCACAACCGCCGGTAACTCCTGTTGTGCATGAAATGGGCCTCTAGCACCAGTGCTGCCCATGGCCTCCCCAGAATTGTGTATTGTGAGTCCTGTGTGTTATTTCAAGTCAGTTCTCAATTTTGTTGGGCGTTCCTCCTTGGTTTGCTGACATCTTCCCTCTTGGACTCACAGACTCGCTCTGTAGCATCCAATCGTTTTTTCCCCTGCTAGTCTTTGTAATGCTATGATTGGTTCTGCTTGTCTTGTCTCCAGATATTTACTCATTAAAACTCTGGTTATATCCTCTGCTCCAGTCTTCTGGGTATCTCCTTGTACACTGTATTCGTTATCCCCTGTCCCTAGGCTTTCCCCATCACACTTTACTCTTGGGGACACACATTTAAGCCTAGTTACAGTGAGGCTTTGCCTCTGGGAGCTTTCTGCTTTGGCAAGTGCTTGCCTTTAGTAATGCCTTGTCAAAAGAACAAGATGGCAGAACATTCACATGGCATCACTCAGCACTCAGGGAGGCAGAGACAGGCTGATATCTGAGTTTGAGGCCAGCCTCTACACAGAGGTCTATACAGACACTGTCAAAAAAAATCACAAAATGGATACTTGACGTGCATATTTATGCACTACATGCATGCCTATACATGGATAGGCAGAAAAGAGTATGATCCTTTGCAACTGTAGTTCCAGACGATTGTGAACCATGTGGATTCTGGGAACTGAACCCTGGGATCTTCTGTATTAGCAACAAGTGTTTTTAATAGCTGAGCCATCGCTAGTGCCCCCAACAAATAGTCTGTGCCGGTTAAAATGTAGGTTTATTGCTCCATATTCTCAATGATACTCATTTTTATCAATCAAATGTTTTGGTAGGTGTATTCATGCATTCCCCCCATCAGACAATGGAGCCCTGTCTTGGCCAAGAGAGGCAGCCACTGCAGGGCTGTTTGACTGAACAATTGGCCTTATTGCTTGATTCTTGTGCAAGAACACCCTTATTTGTGGTAATGCTTTATTCAGCATGTGTCACACAACCATCTGCCTTGTGTGTGTGACCTTGACTCCCTGGATGAACTGTAGTCTGTTGTGGACCCAGGGAAGTGCCTGGAGTTGTTAATGAGGACAAGTCAAATGTGGGTTGTTTGGGTTTTTTTCCTCTATTTCTACGCCATTCTTTGGGGCTGGGGACAGAGCCAGTCTTGCAAGCAGTAAGAAGCTCCATTCCTGAGCTCTGTGTGCAGCCCCTTGGCCTCCTGACAGACCAAGTGCACATGATTGTCTGGCCCTCCCCTTCCTGTGTCCCCCCCCCCCGCAGAAACTGAATGTTGTGGAGCAAGAGAAGATTGACAACCTGATGATCGAGATGGACGGCACTGAGAATAAATGTGAGCACCACAGGGGGCCTTGGAGTAGAAGCATGGCTTCTTTTGAGGGTCTCTTTGGTTTATAGTTGTTTATAGTTCAGCAACTTGTGGAATCTGTCAGCCAAGGATGGGGCTGTTTGCAGAGAGAACCGGCAGGCCCATTTCAGTAAGCCAGCAATGGCAGGCCACCTCATTGTGATAGGCAGCAGGCTGGGAGCTTTCAGCAGGCTGGTGGGGAAAGGCAGCTCAGAAATGGCCTTCATTCACCATTTTTATTCTATTTCAGCTAAATTTGGTGCAAATGCCATCCTGGGAGTGTCCCTGGCTGTCTGCAAAGCTGGTGCTGTGGAAAAGGGGGTGCCTCTTTACCGTCACATCGCTGACTTGGCTGGCAATCCTGACGTTATCCTGCCGGTCCCAGTGAGTACTTGGAACTTGCTAGAGGCTGTCTTTCATTTCTGTTGATGCAGTGATATATTCCAATAAAAAGCTCAGTTTCTAAATATAATCTATCATAGCAGGGAAGTCAAGTCAGCAGGGAGGTCAAATCATCACTGTTTACAGTCAAAAGCAGAAATGAAGCTGGACGGTAGCACAGGCCTTTACTATCAGCACTCAGGAGGCAGATGGAAAAGTTTGAGGCCAGCCTGGTCTACAGAGATTTCCAGGACAGCCAGCCAGTGCTTCATACTGAGGCTCTGTCTGAAGGGGAAAAAAATGAGATGTGTCAACTACGCTGCTCATTCCACCAATCCCAAGCTCAGGGAATGATGCCACCCATAGTGGGTTAGTTCTGTTCATCAGTTAGCCTAGTCAAGACAGTGTTGCCACAGACATGCACTTCCTGTTGAGCATTGCACAGCCATCCTGACATGTTGGGCCAGGTGATAGCTAGTTCTTCATATGGTATGGTGGGTATCCCATAGATTCCCTGAGCTGGTACCGTAGCTTTTTGCTTCTCCCAGGCTTTCAATGTGATCAACGGCGGCTCTCATGCTGGCAACAAGCTGGCCATGCAGGAGTTCATGATCCTCCCAGTGGGGGCTTCCTCTTTCCGGGAGGCCATGCGCATTGGAGCTGAAGTTTACCACAACCTGAAGAATGTCATCAAGGAGAAGTACGGCAAGGATGCCACCAATGTGGGGGACGAGGGTGGATTTGCACCTAACATCCTGGAGAACAAGGAAGGTGAGAACAATGACACTGTTTCCTTACAGCTGACAATTTGGGGACAGGATCAAGACTGATTGACAGGCTTTAGGAGGGAAAGAAGAGTTTTGGGTGTTTTCTGTTTGCTGTTTTATGGGGATGACTGGAAAAGAGTACTAGATACCCTAGAGCTAGAACTAAAGATGGTACCATGCAGGTACTGCATTCTCTGGAACTGCTCTTATGTACTGAACAGTCTCTCCAGCCAGCAGATTACTTTATTTGATCCCATTTTAGTTTTGTATGTGTGGGTATGCCTGGCATATATGGGCCACCTCACCTTCCTTCCCCTGTGGCCTGAGGGATGGAGCTTGTTAGATTTGGACCTTTACCAGCCATCTCGCTGGCTCTTTGACCTGTGTAAATGGGATTCATTGTGAATTAGCCTTCTAGCTGGTGGGGTCATTGAGAGGTGGCAGGAGCCATGTGTTTGCTCTTGGCAGCCTTGACTTGAGATGGCCCTTGCTGAGGTTTCCTTTCCCTCTTGGATCCCAGGCTTTGTTCTATTTAAAGGCAGTCCGTTCTTGGGACAGCTGCTCTCTGCCAGTCACTGTAACTGTATCTTGGCCAGCACAGCTGCACTGGGACTGAATTCGGGATCATTGACCCTGAGAAGGGCTGTGTGAGAGTTGATGTGACTGCCGCTTGGTGGGCCTGATGTCCCTGACCAGTGGCTTTTTGACCCACAACAGGAATATAAGCCCCAAACTCATGGCCAGGACTGGGTAATTTTGTTCTTTGGGACTTAATATAGATGTCATGTGAGGTCTTCTGGTCATTACCCGCCTTTGCCGTTTTCAGCACTGGAGCTGCTGAAGAACGCCATTGCGAAGGCCGGCTACACTGAGCAGGTCGTCATTGGCATGGATGTGGCTGCCTCTGAGTTCCATAGGTCTGGCAAGTATGACCTGGACTTCAAGTCTCCTGATGACCCCAGCAGGTACATCACACCTGACCAGCTGTCTGACCTTTACAAGAGCTTCATCCAGAATTATCCAGGTGAGTGTCTAGGCTGCTGGCCCGTTTCTCCCTCTCCCAGCTGTGATTTGCAGTTTAGTCAGGGTTAACCCCAGCAATCCCCGTTCCCCTCCGGCCCCTCCCTTTTGGAGACATGCTGACCTTGAACTTTAGTGGACAGGTTCATACTTTGGCTTGTTTCTAATTTTAGGAGACATTGCAGTAACATCCTTAATCAGAGCAGAGAGGTAGATCTGAGTCCATATAACAAGCTCCAGGCCAGCTGCTGCTCTATCATGAGGCACTGCCTCAGAAATTTTTAGTTCCAAGTACTGTATATATTATGTCACGATACAGAGGGTGAAGTAGGAAAATTGCAAATTCAAAGCAACTTTATGCTTCAGAGTGACAGGCTGTCTCAAGAATTTTGAACCTAGGAATAAAACCAGTTCCCTTGAGCATCACAGCGTTCAGATGTGTATATTTTGGCAGTCAGCTGGCTGGGTGTGCAAGTGCTCCCTTTTCAGAAGAAATGTGAGGGGGCTGGAGGTCTGTCCTGGTGGTGAGATAGTGTGCCTGTGATCTTTCTAGCACTTAGGAGACCTGAGGCCAGTAGAGAGAAAGCAAGCCCTCAGGCTCATGAGCAAGGGGACAAGGAAGAGGGGTGCCCCAGGATCACCACGCAGGCTCACACTCACAGCGCTCTCCTTTCTTAGTGGTGTCCATTGAAGACCCCTTTGACCAGGATGACTGGGAAGCGTGGCGGAACTTCACAGCCACGGCAGGCATCCAGGTGGTCGGGGATGATCTCACAGTGACCAACCCTAAGCGCATTGCCAAGGCTGTGGGTGAGAAGTCCTGCAACTGCCTCCTGCTCAAAGTGAACCAGATCGGCTCTGTGACCGAGTCTCTACAGGCGTGAGTAGCCTGGGCAGGGGATTCTGGGACTGAGGCCCAGGGCACTCTTAAGTGAGGGATGCAGCCTTAAACATTGGTTTCCTGGTCAGCATTCCTTGTGGCTCAACTTGGTAGCTTCTGTGTCTTGGGGGGCTGGAGGCCCCTCAATATGAACATTGGAGGATGAGAATACCCTCAGGCATGCAGACCATTCAACACAGGGTGAGTGGTCAGACAGGGATCTGAGTTGCCCTTCCCTCAGGTGTAAGCTGGCCCAGTCCAATGGCTGGGGTGTCATGGTGTCCCATCGCTCTGGGGAGACTGAGGATACTTTCATCGCTGACCTGGTGGTGGGACTGTGCACTGGGCAGGTAAGGGGTGCTGCCTGGGTGCAGTTGGGGGGGGGTTTACTATTTCAGCTATGTGTATAAAGGTTAGGCTTTTGTTCATCCCTGGAGCTTCTGCAGTGATGGCTGTTCCTTTGTCCCTCCAGATCAAGACAGGTGCCCCTTGCCGATCCGAGCGCCTGGCCAAGTACAACCAGCTCCTTAGGTAAAGACACTTGCTGGTAACAGCAGGGAAATAACGGGTTTGCATGTGCTGTTGGAATCTCAGCATGAACAACACTGTAGTGAGTTGTGAATGTACCCAGAAACAGGCATGTGCTGTGCTGCCATCTTGTGGTGGAAGGCAGAACAGGTCCGGCCACATGCAGCGCCGAAAGGCTGCCTCTTCTGTGTTTTCTAGAACTTAACCTTTGAAGTCCACAACAGGAACAGGACACTTGGATGTGCCATCCTCCTGGGTAGTGCCATCACCTCACTGTGAAGCTGAAACCTGTATCCCACTGTAATTTCAAACACATAACAGTCCCCTTGTTTCCACCTTCCATGTGCCGGATCATTAACAAAGGGTATGAGCTACCACGCCATCTACAGGGAGAGCTAACTTTGCTTTTTTTTCTTTTTTTCCCCCTCTTTGTTTGCCAAGAATCGAGGAAGAGCTGGGCAACAAGGCCAAGTTTGCTGGCAGGTCCTTCAGGAACCCCCTGGCACAGTAAAACATGGGCTGGAGATCCCTGGAACCAGCAGCTGCTTAGATCCTCCCTGTCCCTGATGTCATCAAGGCGGCTCAAGGCCAGCCCACTACTTGTCCTTTCCATGGCACTGCTTCCTTAGACTCTGAAGTCACCCCTGACCACCTGGAGCCCTGCTGGAAACGCCAGTCTTTAATCATGTGATTGG